>OY744515.1:268338111-268438111 GCA_963556195.1 Sepiola atlantica | reverse complement strand
TGGGAGGGTGTTACGAATATAGACTCCGATTCGGTGTATATGTTTGGCGTACTCCTTACAGCAGAGTTAGAGCTATTTATTCATGTCAAGAAAAAATAAGAGGAATTCAAGCTGCGTAATTAAAATCCAGTAAATGCTAGGATATCACGATAGTTTATTAGTAGAAATCATTCTACATCATCGAGGTTTTTTCTTGGCCCTCGAATATTTGTGAACGTGAGCTTCAAGGCGAATTGTTTTTTTAGGTGGGCGTCTTATTTATTCTTTTAACTTTAATTTTAAAGTGTAATTTTATTTTGTGTTTTAATAGAGTTAGTTAGGCAAACTATTATATGTTTATTACCAACAAGCTCACATAAATAGACAATTCGCCGTGACGGAATCTATAGAAATGTGGCCCCGGGAAAGTCCAGCGGAGATAAGGGCATGTCCCATCCACTGCGTGGCATGGCACTATAACTATCCCGATTTTATACAACTGTTGATAGAGAAGTCGCTCCCAGCGCTACCTAAGAATAAGGTTTCTAGTACTACCATTTGGAAACTACAGCCGGGCAAGTTTCAAAGCTGTAACCATAACTTGTCAGACAATGCCGTTCAGACTAGTCATGTGAAACTAAGTGACAGGCAAAGTGTCAGCAAGTTGCCCAAAGAAAGAAGATGGCGTTCATTGGCTTTGCCATGGAAAAAAAAGCCAATCACTGGGTATCTTCAACATGCCCCTGTCTTGCTTTATCGCCACACTTCCTGGGTAAGATATAAAACGAATATCCGGTTGTGACGTCCGAATTTAAATATTTCTGGAATTGTGAAGTCACTCCTTTTATCCATTAGTTTCTGATCTGTAGTACAAAATGTGTAGATTGTTTATTAACAAATATATGAGAATAAAGGTTTGTATCGTGAATGAATATCTGAAGATTAATATCAAAATAACTTAGAGTATAACAGTGTTTTTACCAAAATTACTGAATGTTGCATTAATCTCAAAGATTTGATACGCCGCAATACAAAATAACTTCACCACATATAACATAATAATATTTGAAAATATTAAGAAATTAAGGAATAAACGTTTTAGAACAATTACTTGAGTTGACACATTGTTTATTATGACGTGAAACAAAACTAATAGACAACACCATAAATAACAGTGTGAAGTAGATCTTCGTAAGTATGTTGAGTGTTTTCATATCTCAGTTACAAAATATAGTACAAATGATGGCTTTAAAGATTCCCGGAAAATTAATAATTAAACAAGTGGTGCAATATCAAAGAAGGACTCGTACACTAGTCGAATCGTTCATGACTGATATGAAAATGTTATTAAAGTGAATACATTAATTGTATATTTCCTAAATAAGCCAAGAGTCAAAGATTATTTTTTCTTAAGTGTGCGCGTAAATGATAACTATCAGGTTGGAAAGAAAGTAATGTCGTTTTTGTCCAACACATTTGTTTCATCTGAAACATTCTTATTAGGGTATTTTTAATCTTTACAATAATTGCCCTCTTCTTCCGTCCAACGATTAGCTACCTTCTTGATGCCTTTTTCAAAACATTTCTTTGATTTTTTAGAGAAATAAATGTAGGTTATTATTGAGCTGGTCGTCATTTTCATGAATGTTATTGTTTAAGTGATGCTGCAACGATCGGACAAATATGGTACTAGGATGGAGCAATGCCAGGTGAATGAGGTGGATGAGGCAAAACTTCGCAATTGAAACTCATAAACATTTCCTGAGTGAGTTTTGCTGTGTGAGGTTTCGCGTGATCATGCTGAAGCACTACATTACTCCTATTAAGTAATGCTGGTCGTTTTTTTTTGATAGACCAATTCATAGGTCATCAACCTGCAAAGAATATTTAACTTATGTGATTGTTGGATTAGGCTCTAGTAACTCATAAGGAATCAGTCCTCTCATGCCCCACCATAAAGAGAGCATAACTTTCTTTGGGTGTAGTATTTATTTTGGAACAGGCTGTGGACTTTGGTATCGGTCACACTAATGTCTTTTGCATTAGGTATTCTTGTAAACAACCACTTTTTTCATCTTCAGTCAATATTTTTTTGCAAAAGTGGTTCTCGATGATTGATGGAAAGCAACGATGTGCAAACAGTCAATCTTTGAGCGTCAATCAAATCGTGGCGAACCCAGAGTCAGAGTTTTGAAAATCTTCCTAACTCGTGAAGGCATGAAATTATTGTGGTATGTGTTGCATTGAAATGTTGAGCTAATTCTCTGCTGGTTAACATTGGATAATCCTCCACAGAATCTTTAATGGCATATTTATCAATTGATTTGGACTTTTCCAAACGTCGCCGATTTGACAAGTTAAAGTCTCTAGAAGAAAATTTTGCAAACCACCGTTGACATTTTCAATCATTCAGAACATTTATCCCATAGACAGTTCCAATATTATGTGTAGCTTCTACAGCTGAATTTCCTTGTTTGAATGCAGAGAGCATGCAATTTTTCAGATGCTCCTCACTAATACTCATTTTTTGACAGCTGAAACCTTTAAACTTAATATTTTCCAACAAATTACTATGTATGAACGGCAAATCAAAATATTAAGACACCAATTTACCAGAAATTTAGAACTGTGTACAACTTAGGAGACTGCAAAGTCATGAAGTTAAATAAATACGACATTACTTTCTTTCCAACATGATATAATAAACTTTTATTTGAACTTTCCATAGCTTATTCTGTAGTCAACGACAATATTCATTCTGTCAGTTAAGAAGTAAGAACAGGTACATCATTTTGTCTAAATTAAAACACACTTATACTCGACCTATGAACGAGTCACCGCTCATAAAGACCCAACGGACATTGGTTAATTGCTTGTGTTAGGTGGATGGTAATACTCTTTAAATGAGGCTTGCAGATGGTGGTTTGATCTGGGTAGAATTTGATTACTTAAAAGTATGGCCAACATGAGTTTTTTTAAAAGTAGACTTGAAACAACTATGCTGTAGCCAGCTAAAACGCCGGCTAGGTGTTTTGCGTTCCACAGGCGAACAGTTCTTGGAAATAAACGTTGCTCATTGAATGTCCGTTAAGCGTCAGATAGACAGAAAAGGGCAGCCACCTTTTTTACAGTTGTTGTATATAGACGAGTTTCTTGTGTGAATTATTTACAGTGAAAACTATAGATTAGAGCAAAGAAATACGGATAGAGTAGAGAAAAACGAGTAACGAATCTTTTGTGACAAAACAAGCTGTATGTACGGGAAGAAGACATCGCCCACTCGATTCTGAGGTCAATTCTGTTGTCTATTAAGGTAAGAAAGAAAGTGCTCTGAGTTCCACTTCCGCAGATGTTGAAAGAATACTTTATCTTAGAGTGTATTTGGCTCTCATTGAGGTAGAGGATAACGTTAAGAATCTAATAATTTCTGTGGGGGTTGAGTGAACAAACCATTTTTTTAGCGACTAAACAGACAGAATATGATCATTTTCTTCAGAAATACTGTCAAAAGTTTTAGCTGCGTCATTTTCGGAACGATAGAGTGCACATACTAATGCGGTGCTGTGAGCACTTGCTACCGGGAAAAACATCTAGGATAATGTTTGTTCTCTTTTAGAAATGCTCGTTCTTGATTGAAAGTCGTATCTAACGTAGACACACAGTCCATATCATTGGTTATCTTAGATATGCGTGTGTTGATAATATACTTAAGTAACCTGTAATCATGAAATCGTTAGTAAAATCTTACGGACTAATGCCAGTTGAACACATAAAGAATGGCTCCAGTTTTGATCCGCTGTAAGTTGTTTACACCTCTAGAAGGTGAAATACACAGCCTTTATATAGAAAAACAACTTGATATTAAAGATCCACGGTAAGGTATGGAAAACTGGGTTTAAGCATGTGCGTTGTTTTAAAACTTTTTATGTAAAGTTGCAAACCGTATACATATTAAAATCCTGTAATCCAAGCGGACTTATTTTTTCTGAAAGCCCGTAACTATAATTACGTAAAACTAGATGTGTTATATGTAGACCTTTTTTTAGGAATGTTCACCGGTTAAAAAAATAGAGGAAAGGGCGATGGTCTATATATATATATATATAGGATATGCTCCAAAGATATGTAGATATGAAATATACATATCCATCTATCTATGTGTATGTATGTTGATATGTGTGTGTATGTACGGATATATGTATATAAAAAAAGTAAAAAGAAGAGATAACAAAATATGGCCGATGACACATACCACAACCAATTGTATAGCCGTTTAAGCCAGCAACGAATATTTTATCACAATATGTTGAATAATACAAGCGTATGGCCAGCAAGTAAGATTTAAGTGTCTGTGATAACCTGAAAGTTGTAGTGGCCTGAATACAATGTCATAACATTTTGAAAACGGACAAACACAGTTCTGATGCCAACCTATGTACACAGCTTTGAGCTTTGTAAGTGTCCCCCCAGACACCTGGAACTGAAGGAGAAACAGTATGAATGTAAAATCGCCTCGACTAATTCGATGAATTTTATGTTTCTCCTAAATAATGTGAACAACAGGGTAATTATCCCGATAAAGTATTGAAACAAAATCCCACATTAAGTAATTTGGTATCTGCTAACCACAAATGTGTTATGCATTGTCCGGTAAATATAAATGCTTCCTTTTAATGTCTAGTCAAGTTCAACGCTAGAAGATGATATTTAATGTAATTATATAATGTTGGTTTTTATGTGTTCTCACGAGATACACACATGCAGGGCTTCCATGAAAATAGAATGAGATATGGAAATAGAGATAATGGAAGTTAGTTTCGCTACACTTTAGTATATTTCCGCACCTTTATTTTCGTTGGAAAGACAACACTCTGAAATTAGTGTTAACAAGGAAGCTCTGAAATAACATAATGTGTTATTAAACCCTAACCCTAAGCCGGCGTACTTTCAAGGCAGTCTAAAGTTACCCCTGCCATCAATTGGAAACGAAAGTCAGTACAACATTAATTCAATTTGATCATTTGCATACTCATATTTCCTTCGTTCCTTTAATGTAGCATAATATTCCTCTTCTATCGTTGTCCCTCTCTCAACTAATAAAGTTCGATATTTCTCACTCTTGTCTATACGTATGAATACCTCTTTTTTTCATCTCCTCTTTTTCCCTAACACTTTGCACCCTTTATCCACGCATAAATGTAGATGTGTTGTTTGATCAGTTTATACTCAACGTATGTGTTTGATCTTACTGATTAAATGATTGCGTTCGTAAAAATAAATAAAAAAAACACAAACATATATATATATATATATATATATATATATATATATATATACACCTAGAAGTATATTACCCCATCATATAATATGTAAGGGTGTTTTTCGTATGTATTGCAGCAGTTCTTAACATTAACATACATATCACGTAAATATAAAAATAGTATCTGATACTTTTTTGTAAAAAGGTATAATGTTTCCTCCCCACGAGATCCTTAGTTTAAGACCTATGTAAATAATTATTTCCCTTTTGAGATGTATCCATCCTTCAAGTCACGCTTAACTAAGTTCAGAGTCTTAATTCATTGCTAGTATAAACATTTCATAGACTCACGCTCGCCTTTACCACCACTTTATGAATCTCACAAGCAGGAGAAAAGAGATTAGTTTAGCGTATGTCGTTCAGCGTAAAGAATAATCACAAATGCATACTATGGAGAGAGAGTACACGAGGCATATCAATTAAGCTCTATTCATAGGAAGTTTCTTAAAAAAAAATTGTAATGTCTACTATAGGCTTATGAAGACACTTCTATTGCTTCATGTGTTGTCTTAATTATAAATTTGACCTATTTAATATTAGTTCTTATTTATAAAGTTTGTTTATATTTTTTTCGTGTATCAGTTAGCTTTTTTTCTAAATTTTTTCGGCATTATTTGTTATTTTTATTGTATAAAAGTAACTCATGATTACTCTCAATATGTTCCGTTTGATAAAGTACATATTCCACCAGAATAAGTTGAATGTTGTTCTATGACTACAGTTTTTAAGAATTCCGTACTCCGATATAAGAATTGTTATATATTTGAAAACGCAATTATTCTAATATTTATCTTGAAGTAATTGGACATGGATAACCAATGATCTTAATCGAAGCATCTACGTAGGACACATTTCAAAATTGTCCAGTTGACTAATGGGCATTATCCACTCTTTAGATATCCAGAAGTAATACGATAGTTATGTATTGCGTCTATGATGTTCGTATTTAAACAAAAGTTTAAGATCGGTTTATCTTTTTTAACTAAATCAGTCCCCATATATGATATTTGTATTTATTGTCTTTGAGTGGTTTATTATAGCTTAGTAACTTAAGCTAACGGCTAGACAGTTATTTTAGTAAAAAAAGCAATTGCTTCTTTTTGAGCAATATAAGTATTTCATCTATTCAACTATTTGCATTGTATTTGTTTTATTGTAATTGAAATAAGAGTAATCCGTGTTCCACTATTCTAATTTGCCTTGTTGTTTTTATATACTATTTTATGCGTATGCTTATTATTCTCTGCGTTCGTCAATTTACAACGGTGGTCATTAAAACGACAAATTAATACCGAATATATATATATATATATATATATATATATATATATATATATATATATATATATATGGGAAAAGAAGGATAACGGTAATCTGACGTAATGGGAAACTGAAAAATGAAAACTGAAAAGGGTTGTTTTTTATGTGTACATCAACGTTTCGTCTTTATTTATAAGACTTCATCAATATGATAATATAAAGAAAAATGTCATGCAAGTACGTGCACATATAGGGTTGGCATTATGGGAAGAAGGGAAGAAATTAGTAGCCACTACTGGAGAAAACAGTAGGGCTGATGTCCGGAGTGAGGAGTGAAAGTAAATGTTTATGAAGCTGAGTGGAGAAGAGTGAAAAGGTAGGGGTTAGCAGGGATACTGTGGCTTCAGCAAAGAAATGGCTTCTTTAACCTATTACCCTTAATAAGCAAACTCATCCTTACTGAACAAATCATCATGCCAGATAATAGATAACATCTATTTTTATCTCTGACCTGAATTACACTTTCCCACATATCTCCGCATATACACCCACACACCCCCACACACACTCATCTTCATTTTCCACGAATCTTAACTTTTTTCTAACTCACTCTTTCCCTCACATTTCTAACACAGCAAGCCGGTGAACCTTTCTCACTTTTCAAAATAATTCCAATATGTAACACCTAATCACAACAAATCTCCCCTCTCCCCTCACCCATTCCCCCTCTCAACCACTTCTCTCGTACTATCACCCTTCACTACCTCCCACTCTCAAATCCCCTCATTGCCTCAAATCCTCTCTAAGACCGTGACGTTCACCCATCCACCAAAATCACAGGCCCCCTCCTTCTCTACCCACTATCCATTTCTCTGCATACACTCCCAACACATACATTCCCATTCTCCATGAACCCACACCTTCCAACCTATTTTTCCTTCAGTCTTTGCCGCAGCCACCTGTTCAAATATTCAAGCCTCCCTCTTCCCCACCCCTCCACTCCCTCACTCATTGCCATCCACATTATTCCCGCTCATCCCCCACCTTTTTCTCTTACAACCAGCCACAGTATCCATGCTCACCCCCATCTTTCCACTCTTCTCCACTGGGGAAACACGAGTAAATAATAAGACTCTAATGTTTACATTCGTAGATTTGTTCTAGCAATTCACTTGATAGTACGAATTGGAGTTAAAACGTAGATAAAATTAATTTTTAGGTACAGATGTCCGTATGACTACTTTTGAATCCTTAAAATACTTTAAGAAATTACATAAATAAATTAATATTTAATGCCCCTTCGATGCTTCGAAATCGTGGTCTGGCTAACTGGAGGATATACTTCGCCGTGAGCGACTCCCCCTTAGGTTCGTATTTTAATTACTAACTTTCTACTTGAGTGATGAATTCTGGGAAGTTAAGCTTACCTTAATATTCTTGGATAGGGTTTATTAATAAATACTATATACATTCCATAAAAAACACCTATGTAGAAGACATCTTTTTAATAGTTGATTGAATGGATGGATGGCACAATGAGCTAGCTCTATAATGCTCTGCTTAAATGAGTTTCGCACCCTAACGACCTCAATAAACATTGATGTAACTTTAGTAAAAAATAAATTATCTTCAAATAAACTGGAACTTTATAAATAAATTATAGTACATATTAAATATTTTAGGAAATATTACCGAATTAAAATTTTAAAATTGTTCGCACTAATTTTATAGGAGATACTAGCTTTGAACGAAAACAATTCAAAATGGCGGATTAGTTGGAGCTCACACGTGTGAGTGTTCGCTCTCAATTTGTGTTTGTTTGTTTTCACCCCAACATGAAACTGATGTATTGTGTAGATGTTTTAAAAACACTCTAATCCAATAACTCTTTTATTATTTGTGAACTTTTTATGATTATTTTGTAGTGTTGCAGGACGATATTGACATACAAATGTTGTTTGTCCTATATATATATATATATATATATATATATATATATATATATATATATATATGTGTATCGAGGCAGCATTTTTTCTTTAAGACACGTATTATTAAAAATAACCGACAATTTTTGTCTGGCTATTTTAGTGTTGATCCCTTCAATTTTCCGGATTAAAATCTTAATCTCGGAAGGAAATTGGCTGATGAAACTGCCATAGTGTAAATGTTGGTCCAACATTTACACTATGGCAGTTTCATCAGCCAATTTCCTTCCGAGATTAAGATTTTAATCCGGAAAATTGAAGGGATCAACACTAAAATAGCCAGACAAAAATTGTCGGTTATTTTTAATATATATATATATATATATATTAGATTACTTGAAATAATAATTATATATATATGTAAATGTGTTTAAATGTATATGGGTGTATGTATATAATTCATTTCTCCTACTTCTACATGAGTTATTTATCTTCATACGCCTTCTGCTAATTAAATTTGTCCTTCTCTCTATATATATATTATAACTTTTTCTTTTCTTTTCATTTTTATTATGATTTTGATTTTTCTTCCATATTTTACACACCTTGAACACATTCTTTTTCCCAAACATTCTAATCGCTCTCTGGCACAATTTTTATCCGAAATAAATAGATTCCTATATGTAATCATTTACATACAAACAAATGGCTTAATATCATCATCTCGTATTAGTTTATAACGCCAATTATTTAGCGATCCCATTATACATTATCTTAGGTGAAATTCCTTTTTTAATGAAACCTCATATTTGAACTCCAAGCCTTTGACATTTTAAATTTATAAGGTAATAAATGTTATTATTAGATTTTAGTTTTACGTTGTAGTGAATGTGTCTGCTAGAAATGTCATATTTTATTAATTTAATTTATCTGCATAGTTTTATAGAATACTCTATCAGAATCTTACTTCCTCTATATGAAGAACATAATGTTATTGATTGCCTGATATATACGGCCCTTCTTAGGTGGAAGCAGCAATCTGAACTATTAAACATGAAATCTTAGCTAAACTCAGTCACTTTTTCTTCTACTATTAATCAATAACTTTTAGGGAAATGAATTTTTTAATTAAGAAATGGTTAAGTGAATTCCCTTTTATTACACCTCCTTAACTATTTTAATTGATCATAGATTTTCATCTATTTGTCTCTTCGTCTCGATTTGCCAATTTCGATTTTCGATTTCTTCTGATTTTTACTCATACTTTTAAAGTAACTACCAAACTAACTTGCACCGTTGCTGTTTTTTTTATGTTCACCATATCTTAACTATGTGTACCATCGTCTGTCCACAAGACATGTAGAAGCTAACCTCTTTCCAACTAGCTATTTTTACTCGCTGAACTTCATTTTGGACTATGGTTTTTATAGAAAATATGGATTTGCTCAATGAAATTATTTTACACATGGATAGAAAGTACTAAATCATACTAAATCAGAAACACACTCAGAATATAATTTCCCAATATGAGCATCTGAGTCAAGGATCAGAATGTTCATCTCATCTTTATTTCTAATAACTATAATCGATAACATCGACACGCAAGTGTAGCGGAGTTCTGGACATATCTGCATAAATAACAATAATTATATATATATATATATATATATATATATATATATATATATATATATATATATAAGTAAATTACGTGTACAACAGAATGGTAGGATTAATTTTAGAGGTAGCATTATTAAAATCAATAAACAGACGAGTGGGAAAAAAAAAAAAAAAAAAAAGGAAAATTGTTAAAATTACCTTAAGGCCTTGTCGTCTGACCCTCTGAGAGGAAACGTCAGAATGGTAAATTAAAAACTAAAAGTCGAATGAGAAATGAAGGGGGGAGAAAAAAAAAAAAATAATAAAACTTATTTCAGTTGGAGGAAACGAATGAGAAAGGGGAAAAAAAAAAAAAAAAAAAAAAAAAAAAAAATTAAATCTCTCAACGTTATGGTGGCTTTGAATCGTTAAAAATCTCCAACTGATGTTTCAAAATCTTTTGTCTACACAGGCTAGGTCGATAGTTGTTAATGACTAGCGCCTCAAGAATATTGAGATGGTAGTTCGACCTGGCACTGTGTAAAACAGAAAACCACCCATCGGAATACCTGTCAGAACAACTATTTGTACTAACGAGGTGATTACCGATGGCTGATTCCTGTGCCTGGAAGTTCCCGGATGATCTCGAAACCTTGTGTAGGCGAATATCACGTGGTATGTGTTGGGATATTCTAAATTTTAATCTTTGGGATGTCTTGCCAACGTAGTCAGCTCCACACTGACACATGAATTTATAAACTACAGAATTCTTTTGAATGGCTGGCAAAACATCCTTACGAAAAGAAGAGAAAAAGGTTCGAGTCGTGTAAACTACCCTCAACATAGTTGCCGGAAAACAACGTTGAGTAGAAGAAGAAATCCTTTTAACAATGTCAAGGCCGTCAGAACCCAACCAAGGGAGTTTCAAATAAATAGGGCAACGTGACGGGCCAATAAATTTACCACCATTAAATAAAGCAACTTTACGTGCAATGGTGCCTTTTATAGTATTGATGGGATATCCATTGGCAAGAAAAATATTAGTAATCTCACCAAGTTCTGCATCGAGTCGTGTTGGTGAACAAATCATAAGAGCTCGATGAGTGAGAGTACCAATAAGATTTATTTTTCTTGCTCTTGGGGCGAAGGAAAACCAATTTAGATAAAGGCCTGTAAATGTTGGTTTTCTATACACACAGGTTTCAAATGATAAACCAGATTTAGACACCAAAACATCGAGGAATGTTAAGGAACCACAATCCTCGACTTCCATAGTGAATTGCAACGATGGATGCAAGTCACAAAGAAGAAGGAGAAACTGTTCAGCATCACTCCGAGAGAGAAAACAAGCAAAAGTGTCATCAACGTAACGTGTGTAGAAAGCCGGCTTGGTCACTTTGGAAAATAATTGGCTTTCCAAGAATCCAACGAAAATGTTGGCTAACGATGGACCAAGAGGGCTACCCATGGATATACCATCAATTTGCCGATACATTATATTATTGAAACTGAAGGAAACTGATTTAGTAGCAAGTTCCATCAGTTCAACAAAAATTCGTTCAGGAAACTGTGGAGACTTTAAGGGGCCGCGGTAAAGATAATCTGCACATATACCAATGGTTTCATCCAAAGGTATATTGGTAAACAGACTACTATGATGCCAGCTGTTCTTCCGAAATAAGCTATCTATTCCCCCGCTTCTTTTCTTCCAGCTCGTTTGACTCATGGGTCTAGTGGTCTCTATATATTTGCTGTTTTGACACCTCATAGTTATACAGCTTCTTATACAAGTATTTTTTTTAAAGAACTGCAGGCGTGTGGAACTCTTTTTCTGCTGACTGTTTACCTCATACATATAACATTGGTCTATTCAAGACTTAGGCCAATAAGCATCCCCTGCCTTTGCGATAATCAGATTTGTTCTTGTTTGCTCTTTACATCAATTGGTTCCATGCAATGTCTGGAGCGATTTCTATGAAAACAAAAAAGTATGTAATGTGCAGTAAATGTTCAACACATATATAATGATTCTATATTTTGGTTATGATCACATTGCGCCTAAACGTAATGGGTTCTAACAAACGGTATAAACATTGAGAACATTGTCTATGTGGTGGGGCATAATTACTCACCATTGTGTCTCTTCAATGAAAACCTCATTTTGTCAAACGAACAGGTGATATACAATGTCACCATGCAACATAGCAGTAATATATACTTGGAGAGTTTCATATGTATTGCTACCACGATTAAAACAATTCTTAAACAGGTAAAATACATCCTCGTGAAATAATAACTAGATGAAATATAGATAGCTTACCAATGCCATACAAAATAAATTCATTATTTTAGAATCTATTCAAATTACTGACTATTTTTACCTAATAAGTCTCTCTTCAATAAAATATAAGGTGACCGATTATGCTTATCTTATAAAGAAAGTGATTGTTTGTAACTGTCTAGAATGTCTCAATTCTAATTTATGTTTATGTTTTCTAAGACAAGGTTCTTTTATTAAGATACTGAGAATTAGGGTAAAGTTTGGTGTGCCATTCTAAATTGAGAGGTGTGTAGCGAGATGTTTGTTAACATTAGTTTGAAATAGATGGGGTAACTTGATCATCAGAAATCTATCCACACAACCAGTAGCAATTTCCGGAGCTGGTAAACCAAGGAAAATAGCCTAAGAATACCTTTGAGTTGGGAGCAAATAGAAACAGTCTTCGATTTAACCAATTATGCTCCACTGAACTTATGCCCTACCCTACATATATAAAGAGGGTCAAGACAAAATAGAAACTACGAAACGATGATACAGGTAAGAATAGCTTTTTTCTTATGCCCACATCGTTATCTGCTTTTACAGTTGTGTGGTTGGTTTGTATCTTTCAATGTTGGGTATGTCATTACTGGATTTAATCTCCTTTCCAGGGAAACACCGGACACAGGGAAACGTCTCTCTTTCTCTCTCTCTCTCTCTCTCTCTCTCTATATATATATATATATATATATATATATATATATATATATATATATTTCAATATCCTTATTTAATCTCTCTCTCTCTCTTTCCCTCTCTCTCTCTCTCTCTCTCTCTCTCTCTATATATATATATATATATATATATATATATATATATATATATGGGAAATGAAAAAAGAATAACTAAGAGATATTATTTATATATTCATCAAGGTTTCGTCTTTATTCTAAGACTTCCTCAGGATGATAAGTTTAAGAAAAATGTCATGCAAGTACATCGAAATATTGGGTTGACATGATGGGTTGATGAGAGAAAGTTGTAGCCGTGGCTACTAAGAGAGCTGGGCCAAGGGCCGGGCTGAGAGAAGTCAGTCAGTGGCAGAGAATGAAATGAATTTGGGCGGATGTGAGTGAAAAAGGGGAGGGGTTGGAGTGTTATTGAATTTGTCTTAGGGTTAGAGGGAGGGGAGGGGTGCTGAGGGTTTTGTCGTGGTGAGGGGTAGCATGCATTTTGAGGGGCTAGGGAAAGAGGAGGGAAGGGGGGACTCTGTGTCTTTTGTATGTAGGTAGTATCATTGTTTTAAAAAAATATTTGAAGTAATGAAGGTAATTTGAAAGTAGGCGTGGTGGGTGGGTAAGAGTGTGAAATGAGTTTGAACAGGCCAAAATCACCAAACACATTCATAGCTAAGCTCGGCGAAGACTACTGTAAACAGCACTAATCACAGCCTCCAACACAATCAGACAACGAAATGGCTTCTACAATCTATACCCCTTAATAAGGAAAATTATCCTGACCGAACTCAATTGTACTTATATACAAGTCCCCGCATACCCACCGACGTACTTCTTAAAAGACATTTCCGAGACGTTGCCGAAGCCGTCGGTAATGTTATAAAGGGAGATGATTCACACTTTTTGATGGGAGGTTAGGGTAGAATTTGATGTCTCACAAAATGAACGAACCCGATTGGAACTTAGAAGACATGTTGATTTTACTTGGAAATAACCGGTGTTTTTCAAGTACACAGACTTATTTGTCGAGATGCCCACATTTGACATGTATGAAGAATATGCCCTATTAAAATAGAGAGTAACCCCAACCCTACCATCACACTCAATATTGCCATGAACCCTAACCCTAACCGTAACCCATTACTTTAACCCCTTACCTTAACCCCTTACCCTAACCCTAACTCTAACCATTTTCACGTTTGTAATGTGTTTAGTGTATGTTTAATTCATTTCAAAAAATGTATATAATGTTCACATGAATAGAAATAAAAATAGTTTGAATTATCTTCACCTTTAAGATTTCCGCCGGTCTCGGCAACGTCTCTGTGAACTCACTAAATATTTATTTAATTTTATACTAAAACTCAATTTATCAACATTTTTCCTAACACTTTTTTCGCTATAATGTAATCACACAAATACATTCTAAAACATTTATCTTTTACTAAAGTTCTATCTATTATATTAATTGTCTTTCATTTTATTTTTACTCTAACCCGATCTTCATGAACAGACTATCTGTCATGCTCGATTGTGTCACATTTACTTTTTCTATTTAATTTTCTTTGCTTATTAACAGTCATTTGTTATAAAAGAGGAAATAAGAAAAAAAAGGGCATCGACCATTAGAAATAAAATAGATTATCTTTGCAGTCAATAATATTATTTAATATGGAGAGAAGAAAAGGGAACTATAGGGTTAGACGGATATACATATCGAGCAGATGATGCTAAACTTTTATTTTATGCTTTTAGCTGTTTATATTTTACAGGCTTTGTAAACTATCTTATGTGTGTATCAATTTTCTTACACAATGTTTTTTTTAGAAAATAAGGTTGTTTTCCGAAATCAGATGTCCAATGGGCGTACACAAGAAATGAAATAAACACACGCTTTACATTTCCTGTCACTTTTGTACAACGAAAATGTACGACTGAAGTAAAATGAGATAAAAAGAGAATTTCTTCGATATAAAGTAGACTCGATGTTCCTCTCCAAAATTAGTTAAAGTAGACAATACAAATAATTAATCGAAACACATCACTTGATTCGCCTACTACCTTCGACCGTGTTTCCAAAAAGTGTAACGTATTTTTTAAACTTAAACCAAGAATAGTATCATTAGTACTCCATGTAAGGCTTTCGAAACTACGTACACCAAAGAGAGGGTAGCAAATAAAATTCACACTACGAATTAAGTCCTCTAACAAAACCAAAACAACCGCCAAGCATAGCCGACCTATTATTTGACAAAAAACAATTCACGGAAACACGGGTTTTAGAATTCGCAAATCATCCAATCATCGATAACTAAACAACACAACTTATACCACGGAATGCTTTTAAATTTTCATAACTGTGACTTAATTTATTAAAATATACATTACCCGTAAGTTCTTACATATTTTCTTCAAACATATTTTCTTCAAATATACAAGTAAAACAACTATTCCGTTAAAGACGCGAAGTAAAAAAAACACCTTTTGGATGTTGCCGGCAGCGGCACATGTTATGATTGAAAGGAATGTAGGAGGGAGGCACTTACACGTACCAGCGGGCAGCGACATCCCTGCTCCTGAACATCACGCACCCGGAATGATTACAAGGTAAGGAGAGGGGAACATAATAATATTTCGTAATTAGGTATTTGTATGTCTTTATATATTTATGTACAGGATTCACTCCTAAATTAATGATTGATCATTCTAAATATTTGAAAAAAACTGCTGGGCGTAAGGGGTCCAAATGTTCGCTGTATATTTTCCAGTTTACGTTTTTTTCCGAACGAGAAAAATAGGAGAAGAAACCCTTCATGACATTCAGATTCCTCCGATATTTTGTAAAATTTTGACAATAACTATGGATTCATAAGTGTATCCTACATATAAGTTTGGTTGGCGTATTCTAAAATATTGATCTAGAAATAATAGTTGAATAAATGTACCGCTCTGGAAGGAACCTGCTTCTGATGCAATTATCTGCGTATACAAGAGCTCAGATGGCGTACTGCGTCACATCTTAGCAGATGCGTTTAGGGAAATGACGTGTAAAAACAAGTAAGGTGCTACCGATCGAGACAACACAAGATAGTCTAGTCGAAACAGACGTGTGTCGAAGATTTTTTTACCGGAAGTATGTAGTATTAGAGCAAGCTGTATAGAAACTTACATTGAATAAAATAAGAAAACTATTATGACCAAAGGTAGAATTACGGTGTTTTTAATGACCAAAACTCTAAAGTGATTACTCAGTACGCAGGATAACTTAGTCTGTTACGAAGAAAAAACACTAGAGGTATACGACCATTATACACAGTTAGTAATGCCACTGCTATTGCGATTACTAACGCGTCTAAACATCACGCCGCTACTACATTTGTTGGTATCCGAATAATCGTGACAGTTAGGCAACAGTTAAACAAATAAGTATTTCAAGTCAGAATCGAGAGTCCATGATCTTCGCTATTGAATCTCCGCAATTCTAATCATTTGGCAGGCGGGTACGAGTAACTTATAAGAGAAATACTGTGACAGACTAAATAATACTCTATAATTTGCTACGAATAACGTTGCAGTATAACTAATGCAAAGTAACGAGTTCACTTATCACAATAATCAACTCACGTAGGTAATATGTAGTCATGCTCAGATTGTGTCAATGTACCAACACTCTTTCGTGTGGCTAAATTGATTCGAGCCGTGGTCGCACTGTGAGGATTTGTACACACACCCACCCACCTCATACATACATACCCACACACACACACACACCTATATATATATATATATAAAGAGGTGTACTAAAAGCGAACTTTTAGGAAAGGTAAAACCCTATTGTGAAGAGTATACAGCTCAATATCCAGGATAGAGCAGGTAGAAATGGCAATCGGACATTTGCTTGCACCCTGGCACAGTTTTGCCCTACGTTTCTTTCCCTACAACTTTTATTTTATTTCATTTTTTCAAATTTTAAATCTTGGCCAATGCCAACTTATCTATCCCAGTGACTTCCTCTGATGATAAGATTTTGATCTTTGAAAAGCCTGGCTTAAGGAAAATTTAACTTGAATAAATTGCCTTTTTGCGGAATATACCTTGCTTTGAACTTTTGAATTGAATTTTGATTTGGCTTTTGCTTTCTCTAATTCCTTTCCATTCTCCTTCATATATATATATATATATATATATATATATATATATATATATATATATATATATATATATATATATATAAAATATATATTTATAGTAACAAACTTTTGTGGTGTATGTCAATGGACGCACAAAATATAGAAATAATTGTATCACTTAACAAAGGTCTGCTAAAAGTATATTTTGTAATGGTCGGGTTAAAAGATAACTGGCGCCTTATCCAACATGTCACAAGTTTAATTTTATTGATGTAGAAACTCTTGCAGAATAACGTCAGTAAATGTGTGTAGGTTTCTATCGAGCCGATGGCGAAGACGAATTATTTAAATTGGATTCCGCTCTTACAATTCAAAGTGTACACATTTTTTAGATCTTTTTATGCGTTTTGAAATAGTATCAGTTTCGTTTTCATACAATTCAAGCACGTGTGAATATGTTAATCAGGATTCAAATATCAACAAACACAATGATATATTATAGAAATACACACGTTTATTAAAGATATGTACCCAAACCTATATTATGAACATTTTTATATATTTGACTATATATATATATATATATATATATATATATATATATATATATATATATAATTATTTAGATACCGTATATTACATATGAACATTTTTATATACTTGACTATATATATATATATATATATATATATATATATACATATATACATATATATGTAAATATATATATATATATATATAATTATTATGCCACACTATATATATATATATATATATATAGATAGATAGATAGAGAGATAGAGAGATTGATAGATATGTTTTGTTTATCATCTATGTACGTATACGCTTCGTCCTTTATAATCGGGACTAATATGCATAGAGATGTAACTATTCACTACCGGTCATAAGATTCGAAAGCCCGGATTCCGAGTATTTTATAACTCAAATTCCGACATCTAAAACCACTGGTCCGGCGCCGTATAAGTATGTATAAGTAAAGTAAAATGTTTAGACCTCAAATGCATCTAAACTAGACAATGTATATTTATCTATATATATTTATTAATTTATTTTTTATTTATTTTTTAATGCAACTTTAAGTTCCTATATAATTTTATTGCTAGCTACCATATTGCAGAATGGTTCTTGGATGTAGTGTTTAGATAGTATTATTATTATTTTTATTTTTTATTTTTATAATTAATGTTATTGAATATGCAAATTACTATATCATAAGGTAGTCTTAAGGGTAATATATTATTATTATTATTTTATCATTATTATTATTTATTTATGTATATATTAGTGATATTTTAAGCTTAATTATTTCGACACTTGATTATTGGGGAAATGGTCGTATAATCAGTACCATTGGAGAACCATGAATAGTATAACTGTCCTGTTTTTAAATCTCCGAAACAGTTACATGGTAAACAGCTGATGATCCCCGTGTTAATATTAGACGCTTACGGTCTCCTGTTTTTGTTTCACTCTTAGATAATTAACCCTTTTTTATTTTTATTGTTTTACTTATATTTTTTCATTTATTAATTATCCAACGAATGTTAAGTCTGCAATATTTTGGATTTAGTTAGTTTATCTTGGAATTTAAACTGCATTTTACATTTTTTATTTTTTTATTTTTTTTATTTTTTATTTATTTCATTTATTTAATTTTTTTAATGACTCAAAGCTTCTTTAAACTATATATATATATATATATGTATATATATATATATATATATATATATATAGTAATACATATATATATATATATATATATATATATATATGTGTATTCAAGAATATATTATGGTGTAGTATAGCGTGTTGTCAAACATGCCCACCTTCGTGTCTTAACTTATCCACCTCTTTAATAATTAAAATCACTCTTATAATGGCGCTTCGTATCTTGCTATTCGGTGAAAAAAGAATATACATGAAATCATAAACATCATATGTAATACTATGAATAACACATACACATTAAAATAGAGAATGCGCACTACTTAAAAAACACACCATTTTTTAAACATATATAAACAAACCTAAACTTAGGTTTTCTATACACATTTGAGTTCACCACAGACGTACACTTTGTATAATAACATTTACTTTGAAAAAAAAACTGTTGTAGTGTTTACATTGCAATTAATACAATAGATAAAGTGGCAAGTTTGTTGTGCTTGTGTACACTTGAATATATACTGTTAGGATATCTTCTTTATTTTCTTTCTCTCACTCTCTTCTCTCTCTTTATATATATGTATATATATATATATATATATATATATATATATATATATATATATATATATATACATATATATATATATATATATAGAAAAGTGGGTAGTGCAGTATTAGTGCAGTTCCAACGAGAGAAAAGTAAATATGTAAAGGAGTAAGGCTACCAACATTTGTAGAATGTTTTTTTCAACATTTATTTATTATGGTGTGTGTGTGCGTATTTATATGTGTGTGTGTATGTATCGCTCACCTATTCACAAGACTCAAGATTAGACCACACGCATGCGGACGCGCGCACACACGCAGACGCGACTTCGCTCTTGGAGACTACAAAAAGCAATAAAAAGTATTAAATTTCAAAAGAAATCCGGCGAACCTAGGAGGCTGGGATGACCGATGAGTCATGGATGCGTAACACGCACTTGACCAAGAGAAGCAGGAAAAATGGCAAATAAATAAAAAAATAAAAATAAAAAATAAAAGATACCCACACACCCGAAAACCTACGCATGCGCTAAAAAATAACAAATTCCTCAAATGATACAACATTTACTCAAATCGAAAGACATTTCTTCAAATGGATTTTCATATCTGATGAAAGCGGACCACCGCTTGAAACGCGTTATATAAAATTATAAAATGGTAAAACAACAAAATAATAAATAAATGTTGAAAAACACATTCTACAAATGTTGGTAGCCTTACTCCTTTACATATATATATATATATATATATATATATAGAGAGAGAGAGAGAGAGAGAGAGAGAGAGAGATAGTAGAGGGTTATGTTGTATCAGTGCAGTCTCAACGTGAGAATGTATATATATATATATATATATATATATATTCTCCTTTGCTCATAAGAATCAAGATTAATTAAATAATTAGCTTAAAAGATGATGTAATCCTTTTTTATGTTTTATCAACCCACATGATGAGCTAACATGACGAATAACTATTTTAAATCAGAATGTCATGCTCATATCCGGAACCGCGTCCCTACTATTGGCGTTACTTTTTGGGGGGCCTTGTCTGAGAGGGAGAGGCTAGTAGATAGTGCACCAGCCCATATGTGCCAACAATACTCCATGCATTAGCGGATTCTTGCTTTGTAGAGATATATAATATTGTCAGTTGTGAGTAGTTTTCTGGCTCGGTCCTTCTTCTTTGCAGCAGCTCTGCACATTATTCTATGTATTTGTTCTAATCCATTTTATTTGTGAAGGTTAGGCCTAGGAGTTTGAACATTTGACTCTCGGATAGTGTTTTATTTACCATGACAATTGGTGGTTGAAAGGATTTCTTGTATTTGTTGAAGGAAAGGTGCGTTGTCTTAGCAGCATTAAATGTAAACATCCATTTATGACCCTATTCCACTACAGACTGGATGCCACTTTCTAAGAATTTAGCCATTATCTCGGATATGTGCGCGTCCATTTTACTCGGATGACAAAAGTAGAGCGTGGGGTAGTCAACAAATATACCTATCTTAGACACAATGTCATTAGGGAGGTCGTTTATCAAAATCAGTAAAACTACTCTTATGTCATATTATTTAGACAAACTGCAGTTGATGACTACTTGGATATTTCTTTTAGATAGAAACGATATATTGAAGATTCGTCGAGTAATACTATATTGTTTAGGTTTCATGAGAATGCCTTTACGTCATTTGTTAAAGCCTTGTGAAATATTAAGCATTACCACCCTAGCTTAATCTGCCTTGTCCAGGGTATGATATATGATATTTAATTTACGGGAAACGATATTCGCATCACGAGAATGTTGATATTTACAAATGTAGGACGGTTAGCGGAGAAGAAGGGTTAAAAAAAAGAGTGTTGTTTAATCGACGGCGTCAGTTTTGTGGTAAACCTTACGTCGTTCACATGCGTGCCAATAGAAAAGAAACAAACGAACTCAATATTTCAACGGACGTAATAATTATGCGTCACTTTATTAACTCTTTATTTCAATCCGAAATCAAGCGTTCTTGTCTAATTCCATACTAAAGGTCAGAATTAAGTTTACCATTACCGAGGTGACTGACTATCGCTATTAAGGATTCGACTAGTTTTTTGAAGAGGGAAGTAGACAAATGGAGTGATAATTCTGAGTGACAGTACTATCTACAGAATTCTTAAGAACTGGTACCAGAGAGCCACTTGTCCAGCTAGCAGGGAACTAATATTCGTCAAGGCATTAATTGTATTGGTTTGAGACGACAAGGGCCAGTTCAGAAGAGCAATTATTTGTTACTATTAGTTGTATGATGTAAGGCCTTATATGCGTTGGAGGTGTCAAACCTTTTTATGAAGGTCAAGTCATCAGTTGTGACTTTATTCTGCAGTGGGGAATTTGGGAGAGAGTTGTATTCAGAATCGAAAGTGGAGTTTAAGGCAAGACGCTTGGCAAGTAGTTCCGCCTAATGAGTTGCCATGAAAACGGCATCATTGCGGTTGGATATCGGTCGACTTGTTGATTGCCAATTGTTCACCACATTATTGAATGTTTTGTTCATCAATCGTAAGTACATTATTTTTCTGTAACTCAATGTATTTTCTGGTCATATCTGCATACATTGTATTTGCTTCATCTATTACAATAATTTCTTGACTCTATACATTTATGTCCATTTGTAGTTGGCTTGTAGCGGTTAAATTGTCGGAGTGTTTTCGGCTTCTGAGCAATAGCAGTTGCACAGTTCGAATATACCATTGTTGGGAGTGGGGCTTGCTGTGGAATTTTGGCATGAAAACATGTGCTTCAATGCCTGCTTTGACTTATTCGATTATCTTATTTGCGCACTGATGAGCAGGGAGAAAACAGTTTCGCTCTATGAATCGTCTCTGATATGATATCCGATGGATTTCGAATCAGCCCGCTGTAGTATAGCTTCGTTGTGAGCAACGGCTCTTGAACGATATTTTAGGGTGATGTCAATTATTACCACAAAGTGATCATCGTTCCTGAGCAAGCTATGGGTATTTTTCACACAAGCTTCGGATAGTAGTAGGTTGAAAAACAGGTAGTGAAGGGAGGCGTGCGGGTCAACATGACTGGAGAGGCGGGTCGGAAAAGTGACATTATGTGAGAGAGAGTGCGTTATAGAGAAACTATAGGTGGAGTTACCAGCTGCGTCTGTATAGCTTGATAATATAAAACAGTCACAGTCACAGTGATGTATATTAACATGCACAAATGCATGTGTTTGGGCCCTCGAGTCAAGTGAGAGTGCCGTGTCAATGTTTTTAAGGACAACGCTAGGCAGCTTACAGTACTGCGTTAAACGAGAACCGTATATGAAATATAAGTAACTAACGCTGTGTGTAAAGTTAATCTACTGCACATGTATGCTTGATTATCTAATTCTAGCCTATGTTTTCTAGCCAAGGCGGAAGTGTTCCGAACATAAACTCCTAGCCCGTGCATAAGGTGTGTCAGAGTATTTACAGTTAAGTGGGAAGTATTCAGCAATGTCTAAATGGTGTGAGGAGATTGAAGAAGGTATGTGTGTTTGACTTAGTGCTATAATATCCGGGCAGTTTACTAGAAGAAAGGTTTCTACATCATTGATGTGTATTCTAAGCCCCCAGATATATGTGAATTCTAGACTCAAAGGCGGAGGCGAATATGTTTTTTGTTGAGTGTTTAGTTTATGTTGGTTTACTTTTTCTTTGTACAGTCATTGTTTGTTTCAATAAGCTCACATAACCAGACCATTAGTCGAAACTTGATCAATGGTGTTGTCAAAAACAGCAGCAACACTGTCCGATCAACGTGTTAGAACAATAGAGGCCTAGCAAATAGACAAATACAGGGTTTTAAGGCAGGGCAATAGGCAGAGCCTATCTACTCTTTAAGAAATTTGAGGTTTGCAAACATGATATTTTGTTCGAGTCTACACGCTTACTTAAGTAATTTTCTCGGTATGTATATTAAAGTTAATATATGTGTTAGAAAATAGTGTTATCTCTCTTATTAATAACTTATTAATAAAATAAATGGCTGGCATTATACAAGTATTACCTTGTACGAATCATTATATATATATATATATATATATATATATATATATATATATATATATATATATATATATATATATATATATATATATATATATTGAATATTGTATATTAAGCAAATGTCATGCAACTTATTTAAGATGTCTGTATATTTTAGGACGACTCTATAAATTCTGATTACTGTCAAGATTTATCATATTTTTGTCGGATTACTTCAAGTACATCCATATTAATGTCGGCACGATGTGTCCTTTCCTGTTAACGTACCCCATTCGATGGCTTAGCTCGCGCTTTCAGTATCCAACATAAAACTGTTTAACGTATGTATATTTTAGCCATTACTTTTTAAATATAATTCTGTTAAAATTTACAGAACACGCTTCATGTAAACTTTTTCTTTCTATTTTCTTTCTCTGATTTGCTGGAAATAAACTAAACAAAATAAAATATGTTATTTTATTTCAAATATCCTCTCAAACTAAAATTTCATCATTCCTCGTCGATCGTAACACCTCATATACAAATTTACTCCTGAACGCATCCAATACTTGATTTTCTGGCAACGTTGTGCTTTCATTTTGATTTTCTTTATAACTGTTAATTTTTTTAAAAAAATTACATTCATCCAATCTCCGCATCCGTCATTTCTAATCTCACTTGATGTTAATTGAAATATGCTAATTTACATTGGATTTATTTAAATTCGTAAAAAGTGTATCCCGAATTCGATGCATCAATATTGAAAGCGTCATATCCTATTTGTTATAGTTTCCTGTGAATATGCTTCCCTTCAATAGCAATGTCGTTCAAATATGTCGGTCCTTGTTTATGTTAATATTCCCCCCTTATCCTGAGTTAGCCATCTCTATCATTTGTAAGGTTCTTCAGAATATTAGCTTTATTCTCGACTCTACGCGAGCGGCTGGGTATGTTAGCTAGCAGTTCGATATGTCACACATTTTCATCATCAAAACTGGAAGCATTGTATGTATGTACACATCTTTATAAGAAGCCTTACTTGAGTGTCGTTCAGTTTTAGTTTTACCAGACTTAAGTTTCAAATAATAGTATCTCATGTATTTTATAGCATTAAGGGTGTATTGGAAATATAACGATTATCAGTAAACGCTCAGTTTAAAAGTGTGCATCTGAATCGTCCAAGCAACTTTACACATGTCCCACTCGATGTTTTGGTATTTCACGTTTCAGGTTGAAATAGCATATTGATTGGCTTGGCAGGTTTAAGTTTCAATAGCAGTTTCAAAGTGAATGTGAAACTTCATATTAGACGCGTCAATCAATATTTATATGAACGGTTTGTCATACAGACGGTAGGTTATGTATGTGTTTAAAACCACTTTTAGTCTTGTTGTCAAGGTTCAATTTGAAATAACATGTATATATATATATATAGTTATTATATTTATGTTTGAAATAATAATTTTAATCGCTACGTCAGCAACTCAATGGGTGTGTCTTTATTTGGATGCCTTCAAGCAGATCGACAACAAGTTATGTATGGCTTTTTATGTGCAACGCTTACGTATAAAATAGCACACACATCAGTTTCGTTCATTTTCTATTCATTTCGTTACAAGTAAAGTTTCAATGTTGGGTTTAATTTTCTTTAATATTCATAATTCAATTTTTCTATTTCGCTTCACATAATTCATAACTCTTGTTTTATTTGACCTTTTATTTTGCAAAACATTAATACCTGACAATTTAACTTATAGCCGTCTTTATTATGATGATGCCAATATCGGAAACACTTGCTCTAAAAAGAGGGTTGCAAAATTTAGTGATAACTTAATTAAAACTAAAATATATAGTCTATCAACTTATAAAGGTAATAACTCACTCGAAAATCAATTAATTACATTATTTCTAATAAAGCTACGCTAAAGTACACACAGTGTTTTCTTTTCTCATTTAGTCACTCAATCATATATGTTATATTTTACGTACACAAACGTATGCATGTATATTACATAAGAAAAAAAAGTAAATAAATACAACTAGATGCATTGTATGTCGTTCTAATTGCTCATTATAGTTAAGAATAATTCATATTACCATGCTAACAAATTCCCTCTTAAAACAAGAACAACATTATTGTCTAATTTTCACTGCCACGTGCTGTTCTTGACTAGTAAAACTATCATCCCACATTCTTTTCAACAACACAATGAGATGAAGAAAAAAGTTTTAAGGTATCTTTATTTAAAATTATGATGGGGAAGTATAACGAAAGTTTATACAAGTAAAATACATTGTATGACGTTCTAATTGTTCCTTATTATTTTTAATCACTCATATTACCATATAAACAATTGTTTCTAAACCAATAACAACAGTTATTATATATATATATATATATATATATATATATATATAAATATATATATATATATATTCATATTACCAATACCCGCATATACGTTTATATGTATATCAATAGCTATATATACAAGCATAAATATGTATATATATATATATATATATATATTTAAACAAAGTTCACCCCAAACAAAGCAGGCCGCCAATGAAAGCGTAAGGGGCTACTGAGAAAATAGGTGAACATTTTTTGGCGGGGGGGGGTCAAACTGAATTGGGATCTTTGCAGCGAGATTGATGTTTACATTAGTTTAAACTTCATGCACGTCAGTACCGTACGAAAAACAGGGAGTAGGAAGAGAGGTCCAGAGTCTAGGAGCACAAGAAAAGAAGTGTTTGGAGTTGAAAGCTCTTTGGAATCTAGGGGCCTCCACAGTGAATTGATGGGATTTAGCAGATTGTAGGGTTTGTCTAGTTAATTTACGTCGTGGGGTACGAGAACGACAAGTTCAGAAGAGCAAACCACATTGAAATACTTGTAAACAGGCACAAGGAAGCAACATGGCGGCGATGGGACACGGGCTGGAGCTAATTGGATAGTGAAGGACCTATTATGTGTTCGACTCTTTTGTGGGGCTTGTTAAAGAGGGAGAGACTCGTGCATAGTTCCCAAGCTCAGATGTGTCAGCAATACTTCATGCATGGGTTTATAGTGGTTTTCTAGAGATATAGGATGATGTCAAGTGTGATAAGTTTATTGGCACGGTATAGGGAACCCACCGTCTTTGCAGCAGCCCTGGGATGTCTTCAATGTATTTATTCCAATTCATGTTATCTGATAAAGTAAGACCGAGGAGTTTGAATGATGAACGCTCAGTTATGTTTTCATTTGCCATGACAATCGGAGGTTGAAGATGTGTTTTATGTAGTAATTGAAGGAAACTAGCTTCGTCTTTGTAACATTAAGATATACCATCCCTTTTTTACCACAATCCAATACCCACTGGAAGTCATTTTCTAAAGATTCAGCCATAGCCTCATATATGTGCGCGTCGGTTTTGCCGACATGACGGGAGTAGAGCGTGGTGTCGTCAGCAAATATTCCTATCTTAATCGAAATGATATAAGGGAGGTCATTTATGAAAATCAATAGCAATAGAGGTCCTAGGATAGATCCCTGGGGTACACTAGCATTTATGTCATGTTGCTTAGATGAACGGACATCAAGGGCAATCTGGATCTTTTTTGGGGGTTCGGAAATATGTAATTATATTATATATTTGTCGAGTAAAACCATATGAGTGCAGTTTTAAGAGAATCCTTTGATACCAAACCTTGTAATAAGCATTGGATATATCCAGCGCAACCGCTCAAGCTTCACCTTCCGTGTCCAGTGTATGATATATGCGTTAAGAGATGACTGTTAGGATATATGCGGTAGATCGTGCTTGTCTAAATCCGTATTGATTATAGGAATTATGGCCAGCATTAAGTAGGTTTCAGAGTATCGCTAGATTGATTAATGCTTCAAAGATTTTAGCAAATGTCGGGAGGACACTAATAAGGCGGTAGTTTAGAGGATTAGTTCTATCTCCAGAATTCTTCAAGACTGGTACCAACTATCAATGAAATGAAAGATTAAGCAAGGCATATGTCGTGGTATTCCCTGGAATCTGAGTGACAACAAGTCTCCTCAGACTTCCAGTATGCTACACCTCTTTTCGTGCATCACCACTGATGACCTTCCGGTATCGCAACAGCCACCTACCACCGATTTCCCGCTGATAGGGGCCATTGGTCCCCTCTGGGGCCTGAGTGGCAACAAGCCTCCCCAAGGTCCCAGAGCTGTCCGCGCTCCTCCAGTGGAGGTCTGGTTTGCGCTTTCTCTCCGCGACCCTCTGCCCATAATGTTCGTGGCGTCAGCCTATGCTTGCGCCTCTCTCGTGCGGTTGTATTATTATTATTATTATTATTATTATTATTATTATTATTATTATTATTATTATTATTATATATATATATATGTATATATATATATACATATATATATATATTGGTGTTTTTTTTCGACCTGTATTTTCTGTTTGCATATATATGTACACGCATATGTGGATGTTTGATAGGCAGGTATTTCCGAAATAGTTTTTTCTAGTTTTTCTATATCGTAAAGTGATGAGAAGACATAGTTTTATAACTTAATTTAATAAACTTCCTTCATTGAAAACCGTCAGTGTAGAATTCTTTCGAAAATAGGAAATGAGGAAAGGAAAATAAAAATAGAAAATTAAAGAAGTTATAAAGGAAAAATAGTCGATACATTTTGACGGGTTTCAATGCAATTATTCAATGTATATGTTAATAAGTCTCGTGACCCTGATTAAATATACCTTCTTGAAGGTATTCCTCTTTTATTTTAATTTTCATTAAATGTTATATTGCATCGAAGCCTGAAAAAGGTTAACTGGTTTCTAGCTACAACTGAAAATGTTTGCGAATGTGTAGCTGAATATATTTCTATACGATTTATTTAACATTAATTCAAATCTCACCGGATACATCTTTAATAAGCACTTAAGAAGTAATCTGATTGAATTAATCAACGTGACGGGTTTTCAAAATGTATCTCCTTCAAACTAATAGATTAATAGTAATAGAACAGAATTTTACACTTCGTAAAGACACCGCGTATTTTGAATTCTTACGTCGATGTGTCGATTAAAACACGAACAAACACTTTATTTGTTCTTTACAGACATACCACGTATTTACACATATAGATTACGATTGTTTTCTTCAAATCTATTATCTAAATAAAATTTTGAAATGAAGAGGAAACGTTGAATAATATATTAAAAAATGCGTTGTTTCCTTTTCACATTTTCCATTCCGTTAGTTTATTTCCATAAGTGTCATATGTATATATATATATATATATATATATATATATATATATATATATATATATATATATTAATATATATATATATATATGTGTGTGTGTGTGCGTGTGTGTTTGCATATATATATATATATAGAGAGAGAGAGAGAGAGAGATATTACATATATATATATATACATATACATGTGTGTGTGTATATTTTATACAGTATAACTATTAACAGGAAGAGCCGATGTTGATCAGATTTACGCCCAGCTCACAATTGCAATCTAACTCTTGCATTAGTTGTTTTACATTTTCTAATATTCGATTCTTGTGTTTTGTCCGAAAGATAAAGTAAGCATTAAATATGCGGAAAGTTGTGTAAGTTAACTGATATAATATATATTACATTCAATGCATTAAACTTTCGGCCTTCAACCAGAATGTGTGTGTATTCTTGTTTTACACTCTGTGATCTTTGTTAACATTTTTATTTTATTAATTTATATGATTGTAAAATCTGTGATCAAAATAAAATAAACGTATCAAAGTTGCAGAATATATAAAGTAAAACAGAATTAACTATAAGGAAAAATTAGTCTTAAAAAAGCAAACTAAAATTACATCTTAGCGCTTTGTAATGTATCGCCTACAAAGGCATTTCTTCTTAAATTGATGTATATTCATACTTGCAATATTCATTGCGACGTTATGTAGCTGAAACGTATTAAAAAACGACCTCATAATAAAAGGTTACGAAACTAAGCTACTTTTTATTTTCTATTTGCATGTTTACCTCGCTTGTATTATTATTTTAATCCTTTATCTTATGTTATTGCTATTTCTATATTTCGCTTATTTGTTCTGTTCGGATCGAGGGTCGTGTTCCCCCCGATTATGGACGTGTTCAGTAAATCAAGCAATGTTGCATGCAAAGACAGAGTAATAATTAATAAACAAAATGAAGTAGTTCAAATAACGTTTATTGAACGTGTGTGTACGTGGAATGGTGAAGTGTGTGATGTATGCATGTGTGTCGATGGAAAAACAGTTCTAGAAAAGGTATAAGAAGAAATGAATCCGGCGTACACAAAGAAAATGAGTTGTTAACTCTTACCGTTGTTTGACCACGTGTTTTGGTAGTTCTTATGCCGATGCTATTTGAAGAGAAAAGCGTTAGACGAAGCGCTAGTGTATTAGCGTCGTTCTGCCGAGGCCAATCGACCTGAAGAGAAAAGTGAGACGGAACGCTAGTGTCAGCGTACTTCTGTCGAGGCTGGTGAAGAAGAGAGATGGATTTTCCGTTTGCAACGGTTTTTATAGTCAGAAGGGCAGATAACTCTGGTGTCGCTTTACAGTGCCACCTGTCGGTGAAAAAGCGACACCTACCGGCAAACCGGTGTAGTTATGTTTTGAAAGGAGGAGGTAACTGCTACAAGGACTTCCCCCCCAGATTGAAAAATATTGAAAATATTATTCAATATGTACAGTTGTAGATGAGAAGCATTCCTTGTGAGTATGTATGTTTTGCTGTTGAAGATTAGAAAAAAGTAGTGTGCACGCTATTTATTTCTGTTTCTGCATCTGTAATGAATGATTGATCGCAAGTGTGTCTGCGGAATTGAGTGTTTGTAACGCATGTGGATCTGCGTGTTGTTTGGGTCTGCATCAAGTTTAAGTGCAAGTGAGTTTGCGGTCGAAAAATGTTGAGTGCAAGTGAATTTGCACATGTTGGTGGCGTTGTTCATGTTGATTAGTCTGCGTATGTAGAGCTGATGAACGAACGTTGAAGTCAGTGTTGTCCGGTACTTGGGTCTGTGCGGTTGTTGATGAGTGAGCACAAGTGGGTCTGCGCGGTTGTTGATGAGTGAGCACAAGTGAGTCTGTGCAGTTGTTGATGAATGAGCACAAGTGAGTCTCTGCAGTTGTTGATGAATGAGCACAAGTGGGTCTGTGCGGTGTTGATGAATGAGCACAAGTGAGTCTGTGCAGGTGTTGATGAATGAGCACAAGTGAGTTTGTGCGGTGTTGATGAATGAGCACAAGTGAGTCTGTGCAGGTGTTGATGAATGAGCACAAGTGAGTCTGTGCGGTGTTGATGAATGAGCACAAGTGAGTCTGTGCAGGTGTTGATGAATGAGCACAAGTGAGTCTGTGCAATTGTTGATGAACGAGCACAAGTGAGTCAGTGCAATTGTTGATGAATTAACAGTTCTTGAAAAGGTATAAGAAGAAATGAATCCGGCGTACACAAAGAAAATGAGTTGTTAACTCTTACCGTTGTTTGACCACGTGTGTTGGTAGTTCTTATGCCGATGCCATTTGAAGAGAAAAGCGTTAGACGAAGCGCTAGTGTATTAGCGTCGTTCTGCCGAGGCCAATCGACCTGAAGAGAAAAGTGAGACGCAACGCTAGTGTCAGCGTACTTCTGTCGAGGCTGGTGAAGGAGAGAGATGGATTTTCCGTTTGCAACGGTTTTTATAGTCAGAAGGGCAGATTACTCTGGTGTCGCTTTACAGTGCCACCTGTCGGTGAAAAAGCGACACCTGCCGGCAAACCGGTGTAGTTATGTTTTGAAAGGAGGAGGTAACTGCTACAGTTCTTCGTGACTTTTAGTTTAATTCAAAATATTTATCATTTCCCCAACATGCGTATCTATTAACTCAACTGTCCGAAGTATTGCTTTTGTTGAGTGCACGTGCACTCAGGTTTTTTGGATATCTCAAGATCATTTAGAACGCCACTTCTGTAATTCGAAAATTGTTTTCTCCTAACAAATACGTGTTAAAAAAGCAAATTGTTATTCTCCCCTGTTTTTAGTTTACCCCTATTTATTCAATTAGGAGAGGGAGACGTATCTACTGACTTTATACGTGTTGGCACCGAACGACTGGGTAAAGTAGGCCTCCTTAGTCTTGGTCGACAACATTCCTTGAACTGGAAACTCGAACAAAATATCCGCTAGGAAAACCTGGACTTCTTTCCGAAGTAGATAGGTTCAAAATATCGCCTGCCTCTTACACCAATTCTTTGTATATAAGCGATATATATGAGGTACGTAATCTGTCTTGTCTTTTATTTAAAGATTCTCCAAGCTTAACAAATAACTTCGGCAGAAATATCTTCTAAGTACGAAATCCCGGATCGCTACAATCAGACACCTCTTTAACGAATAATTAAAACGCTAATTAAATCCAATGGAATGCAGTAGCGTCCGCGATGCTTGTTCTTTCTGGTTTTCATATAGTATTTCGCAATAAAACCTAAGTAGAACTGGCCGACTATTTGCTAAAAGGCCAAACAAAGTATTTATGACGAGTTGCTGGTGTGCGTATGTAGGTGTACGGTCGATCATAATCTTATAATCTAAAGATACGTAATGCATTATCAGAAGTTTAAAGTACCTGAGACTTTCGTTTAATAATCGGACGGTCATAATACCCAAATGGGCAGTGCGTCTGAAAGTATGGTTATTTAATACTGATGTGATGCAATTGGTTCTAGCATTTATATTAATTGGCTTCAACCAATAACAACATGTAAATTGGCTTAAAACATGAGTACAGCAAAAAAGCTCAAACAATCTAACTGGTATGATACGAACAACTAAACAATTATAAAAGATTAGTGTATTTCACAAGAATACATCGACTTATGATTTATGAGTGTACGAATACATCTGCAAGCGAACAGAATCAAGTGCAAGTGTCCGCACGTCAACATTATTACAAACTTGATTGTAACTGTGTGAAATTAGAATGTACATGACTGAAATAATGAGTTTAACACAGGTTCGTTTGCGGGAATCCTTCTTTTGAATCATCGAAGTTTGCTCAACTTTTTAAAATCTTTATAATTTATAGAAATGTGTATATGTTGTTATATACGTATGTAATACACATTTCCTACAAGTACAGAATAAATTAGGTTAGTATACATTCATATCAAAGTTCGTCTTATCATAATGTAAATATAGTCGGAACATTAGATAGACACGAAAAACATATACATACACGAGTGTCTCACATTATCATATATTTAATTACGATGTTACTCTTTTGTTGAAAGTTATAGTTTGTGCCCACAAAATATTATCATATACATCTCGTTCAATTCTCAAAGCAAACATATGCCTGTAAGGTTATTGGCTGGGTAAAGTAAGTAGTAAGACAGAGAGACGTATAGGATAAACAACAAGGTTTATTGGCGGTCAAAATACATTCTAACTGAGTCATCGCCAGGGGCCGTAACTCGTCCCCTTGCTTATCGTCGGTGCAGTAACACTACATCCCCCTTTCGGTTGTAAAGTTCTTTACAAGGACAGTCTTTTAGGTGGTCGAACTTGTCGACCGCTTCTTGTATATTTCCCTTTGTCAGGACCGCTGGAACTCTCTAGTGGGATGTTTCTTTGGTTACTGGGGAGATCTGTTGAGTCATCATCACAGCTATACAGATATCCATATCGAGGGGAACATGGTAAGGTGTTTGCTTCCTGTGGGGTAGCCACCTGAGAGAAGCTGCTTTCTCCGTTCGCAATCAAGTCTCCATATTAAACAGATTGTATTATTGTTATATTAATATGGTCGATGTTGGTTATTTTCTGTTTGCTAACTTGTCTGTTCGATGCTGCAAATTGTCACTATAAAATTATCGACTTTTCTGAAGAAATTGTGAAAAATAGGATGAAAAAAAAGGCAGAACTCATTCTAAAATTGCTTACGAATAATTAAGTGTTATAATGTATGACTGCAGTAAACTGCGAAATAAAAAGAAAAGGGTAATAACGAATTCGACGACTAAAATAGAAATTAATTACCTAATTATGCATAGGAATAATCAGTCACCATTGAGATTATAATGCACTATAAACAAAAAGAATTGCAAACAATACTTTTCGAAATGAAAGAGAAGTAATTAGTGCCACCTGACAAGAAATGAGACAGCGAACCGTGGGATTTAAATTTAAAGAATTTAGAAAAGGAAATGTAATTATCTGACCAAAAATTAGATCGCATGATTCGATTACGTGTTTAATGAAGACGCACCGGGGGCATCGACCGCAGCGTCGCAAAGATACGAATACAATTTTGTATTCAAAACAGGTGCCGCCAATCTTTTAATTACTTCGAATAAAATGAATAGAAATGTAATTTACATAATGTAAATGATTATAAGCAAACCATCTTCGAATTCTGGACGAAACTTTTTTTGCATCTGCCATGTATGTCTTGAACATCGATTCTCGGTGTAAAAATCACTTGAACCTAGTTTTAGGTAAATAAACTTACATGAAACTATTGCACACTGAACGTCTATTATCATCGGGATATAATCGATGTAAGGTGAAATGAAGAGAACACGGATTTTGAAATCTAGTTTACCTCGTAATTTAAGATAAAAGAGACCGAGTGTAATGTTCTTCTTTTTTTTTGCTAATGCATGCTTACCTACTCTCTCACCTGACCTTTTTATCTGTTCGTTATTCCGTACCTCTTCTCTCTCTATCCATATGCGAACCTGTTGCTGTTGTTGTCCTTTTCATTTAAAAAAAGTCGCAGTCGGGCATCAGACCGGTGGAGCGTATTACGCCCATCAAGAAATGCAATATATTAATAATTTTAAACGTGGTTTTACTTCTTTCTCTAGACATAGATAAAATAGATACACATTATTGGTTTACGACAACGTGTGAAGGTTAAATGAAGACAAGTTACCGCATAAAATGTCCACACGATTTAACATATTTATTTGAATTACATTGATCATTGTTTTTAAATCAATTATAACTGTTTTAAATCAAAGCATTGACATTACATTTAAGTTTACTTGTTCCAGCCCAACCCCACCTCATATTAATAGAAATAAATTATTACAAGCAGTCTAAGCTTATCCCCAAAATTGTCCCCCATTCTAAATTTAAATGTTATTGAATAGGACACGCTAGAGGTATAACTAAACATTGAGCTTGTTTTACTTAATTATTTAATATTTTAATTACTTAATAATTTAATTATTCATCCAATTATTCATCCGGGATTTATTTAACATTTTTTAAAATTATTTAATTAACTAATTATTTATTTTTAATTATACATTTAACAAACTAGATAGCCCTTTTACACTTTTAGAATATGTAATTAGTTAACGCTAGTCTCTACCCGACCCTTACTTACTCAGCATTTAAACTTCAAATCTCCATTCATTGGAATTCCAATCTCCGCAACGGAAATCCTATTAAACTTCGAAATTAGTTTGTCCTCCGTCCAAAATCCGTCTTTAATTATGGCCCATTTTCTTTTATTTTCTTTTCAAATAATATTTACACTCAATTGACCTGTTTCTTCACCCATGGTCAATCCCTACCCATATTATACCCACCACACCCCTACCACTTGAAACTTACGCCCCTCCCTCCTTTCCTTCCAACAGCAACCACGGCTCTTTCAACTAACCCTACTACCCTCCCACCCATGCTTTACTATTCCTTCTCTCCAGCACACCTCCTAATTTAGCTTCGCTTTTTAACTTAGGGATCTTTTATCAGAATCGCTTGAATATTTCACCACTAAAGTCATCTACTTTTCTACTGTTGGCCCAGGAAGATTTTAGAATGGCCAGATTTCTCACATCAATTCCGTTAAAGTGCGCTCCATCAACGATTTAAATTTGACTTCTGACCACTGGAGTTGCTTCATTTTGAACACTTTTCCATACTGCCTCTACGAAAAACAATATGTTGCTCCTTCTTCAAAATATTATTTTCATTGGACACTTTAGTAACGGAAACTTACCATCTGGACAAATCCCATATCTTTTTAATAGGAACTTTTTTCACTCCATTTTTATTAATATTTTTCAAATGTTTGAACATTGGCTTTTCCGCAGCCAGCTAATCTATCTGTATATAACCTCATATAATAAGATTTCGATCTTTGAAAACCCCTAGCTTCAGGAAAGAACAATACATATTAGTTTATTAAAAATATACCTTGCATTGAACAATCTTAGTTTGAAATAAATCTGGACATTCGTACATGTCTATCACTCTTATTTCTTCTAATTTTATATATATATATATATATATATATATATATATATATATATATATATATATATATATATATATATATAATAAAGTAACACAGAATCACATAATAACCGGTGCAATAATGTATTCGACCCTCCGGCCTTATTCAAGCATACAAGCGAGGCAATTACATTTTTTTTAATTAAAAGATAGAAACTGACACTCACTATTCAATACACATATAGAGAGAGGGCGATAACGTATTTAATACATATATGGAGAGAAAAAGAAATGAACTATTTAAGACGTGTATTGAGGGGGTTAGAGAGTGACAACATATTTAATATATAAAGAGAGAGAGGGAGTGGTTGCACGATTTATAACGGAAGGTTATATAGTGAGGGGAAATAGAGTTATACATATATATATAGAGAGAGAGGGGTAAATGTTATGATTTACAACGGAAGAGGGGGAAGAAAAGTTTTGGTATCATTTCCATGTCAGTTTATATAGGTCCTACTCCAACCGCTTGACCCCAAGTTCTTTTAACTCGTCTATGCAAGCCGGACATTCAAATTACAACGTCTTCAATCCTCCATCTGGTGATTTAGAAATCAGTTAGGAAGGAGAGCGGAGAGGAAAAAAAAGGTAGGAGAAAAGCAATAAGGATATATATATATATATATATATATATATATAAATATATATATATATATATGTATATATATATATATATATATATATATATATATATATATATATATATACATATATATATATATATATATAACGTGTGGGTGTGTGTGTGTGAAAAATGACAAACGAAAAACAAGTTAAAGTGCAGGAGAAAAACAAAAACAAGAGATGTTGACCGGGTTCGGTCTGTTGAAGAACATCTTCAGAAATAAAGATATGGAATTAATTGTATTTTGAAGGCACATACATGGGATGAAGGAAGGATGATCTGATCGGACCATATGAGAAGAGATTAAGTGATGTTGAAATATGACGAGTGGGTAACACATTCTTCTATGTTTCTTTTTCTTCTGTTTATATTTATTTTCTTTCTCTTTTTTACTTTCACACCTAATGAGCTAGTATAGAGAAGGTGGTGGGGGAGGGGAAAAGGCGACAGGAGGGAAGATAGACAGAGGAGCTGACTAGGGTAAAAAAGTGGGAGTGGGCATGAAATGTACACACTGGATACTAGAACCCAAAGATAAACCACAATGAATCAGGGATAGGTCTGCTAGTTTATCATACATTGGGTTTCTAAAGAGCAATAAAGAAAAATCATAAACCGACAGTCTATATATATGTACATATATGTATGTACATATATATACATACATATGTATACATAGGGTGAGGTATATGATAATTCATGAAAATGTAATGCCGTGGTGGACAAAACGTGTTAAATAATGAAACAAACGGAAACACATATACAATATATAAATAATATATAGAGATTTCAAAAAAATAGAGAAATAAGGGTTAAGTTTGCGCGAGCTGTATTAACATGATTCGATTATCAATGAGACCTTACTATAATTACAAAATGTATATACACATATATATACGTATATATACATATATATATATATAGATATATATATAATCATTTAGTAATGTATATATATATATATATATATATATATATATATATATATATATATATATATATAGAGAGAGAGAGAGAGAGAGAGAGAGAGAGACATTTAATCAGGGTCGCAGTGGGGTAATATATTGCATTGTTTAGTGCGACTTTTGCTAAGTGCCTGCTAAGGGTATGAGAACCGAGTCATAGGTTAAAGATTGATGGTGATGAAAGAAGTATAGTCGCGCTTTCAATGCATTTGCGGCGTGAGAGAGAGAGTGTTCGCGTTTGAGGTGAGTGCAGTCTGAAAGGTCTAGATTAGGGGAGAAAGTGTTCATGTCTATCACTAGAGCATTAGTGTTTGAGGTCCCGTTTGTGTTCGTAAATGCGAGATCTCAAGTTTTCGGACGTTTCCCCAATGTAGAACATCGGACATGCGGCGCATTTTATTTTGTAGATGTCGGCAGAGTGAGAGGTGTCTTTGGGGGTGTCGGAAGCGGGGTTTGGTATAAAGTAGATCTTTAATAGTTTTTGAGGTGGATGTTACTATATTTATGTCGGGTTTCTGTTGTTTCTGTAGGGATATAGATATGCGGTTATTGGGGAGAACTATGTAAGATTTATTTTCGTTATGTTGTGTCAGTGTTGGTTATTTTGTGAGGAGATATTTTTGTGGAGTCGGTCTTTTTTGTGGATGTTAAAAGCTTTTTGTTTAGCGTTAAGGTTGAAAGATTTAGAACGTTGCAATAATGCAATATATTACACCACTGCGACCTTGATAAAATGTCTCTCTCTCTCTCTCTCTATATATATATATATATACATTAGTAAATGTATATATATATATATGTGTATATACATATATGTATATATGTGTATATATATATATATACATATTGTGTAGTTATAGCAAGCTTTCATTGATAATCAAATCATTTTAATACATCTCTCTCCAACTTAACCCTTATTTCTTTACTTTTTAAAATCTATATATTTTTTGTTTTTCTCTTACTCTTTTAACCTGTTTTCCGTTTGTTTTATTTTGTTACACTTTTGCCCACCACGGCATTTCATTTTCATGAATATACCTCACCCCATGTATACATATATATATATATATAGAGAGAGACTGTCGGTTCATGATTTTCCTCTATTACTCTTTAAAAACCTAATGTGTGATCAACTAGCAGACCTATCCCTCATTCATTCTGATTAATCTTTGTGTTCTAGCATCCAGTGTATTAATTGCATGCCCACTCCCACTTGTTTACCGTAATCAACCCCATATGTCTATCTTCCCTCTTGTCGTCTTCCCCCCCCTACTGCCTTCCTAATACTAGCTCATTAAGTGTGAAAGTAAAAAAAAAGAGAAAGAAAATAAATAAAAATATAAACAGATGAATAAGAAACATAGAAGAATGTGTCACCCACTCGTCATATTTCAACATCACTTAATGTCTTCTCATATGGTCCAATCAGATCATCGTTCCCTCATCCCATGTATGTGCCTTCTATTTCTATATCTTCATTTCTGAAGACGTTCGCCAACCGATAATAGAAATGACAATACTAATACCTAACAACAATTAAGAAAGAACAACCATAATAACCATACTAATAAAGTTTAAACTGTATGAAATTCTTACAAAATTTGATTGAATAATTATATAATTATTAATCTAATATAGAATTAATAGGCATTACTATACATTGGATAGTAAATATTAATTTAAATTAATTAAATAAATAAAAAACATATAATAAAGGAAAACACATTTATATAGTATGGTAAAGAAATTAGATATAATACAGAGAATATTTAATAAATTAAACCAGAAATAAATGGTTGCACCATACGCAAATACAGCTGTATAAACTAAAATATAATCAATGTTATTGACGTAGGACTGTTAGATAGAGGCGGTTTAATACTATCATGCGGAGGTACGAACACACCCAGGAACATGATTATTTTTCCCCTGATGAAGGGGGTTTAAATATAAATGTATCCGTTTTCCTTGTATTGTTTCAACCGGCTTATTTTTTACATTATACATTCTAATAATGCTTCAAAAAGAACGGCACTCAAATCTCTTACTAGGGCAGCCATGCGCTGTCCGTCTCTTGCTGAGGTCCGTCTCTCTGATACCTCTTACAAAACCACTCGCGGATCTACGACAACAACGAGAAGAAAAAAAGATTTTGAAATATGATACAATACTTCTTCTCATCAAAGCGCCTACATCAGAAAAGTTTAGAATACATTTTTATTAAATTATATATTATATAGTAGCAGTACTACGAAAAAAATAGATGAAGTTTAAAAATGTGTAACATCTTTATATAAAAAAGTGCTAGATATATTCGTCTCTCAATCCGTCTCTTTATATTTCTTTGTTTCCCTCTTCCACAGTTTCTACATCTCTCCCTCTCCCTTTTTCACAACCGCCCCGCCCATTTCCATCTTCTTTTATGTATTAAAAATAATAATGATGTCAATCATTAACCTAATCTTTCAGTTTATTCCCCTATTTCATGAAAAGTCTAACAAAATGTATATTTGTTTTTATTAATTTCCGGGCAACGCCAAGTTTCTTATCTCGCCCTCTCATCAAACCTATATTTATTTTAGTGCATTCCCAAGAAACGTTGGGTTTATTATCTTCCCCTTTTCATGTAATACTGTATTATTGCGCACATCTGCTATATCTAGGATATTGACTCCGGACAACAAAGAGCCCCTTTTTTCTAGTATACACTAGTATAATTACATGAAGTTAAAATGTTTACCCCGGATAACGTGGCATTTTAAAAGACACCCGCTCTGTATAAGATTGCTCCATCAAAAATAGTGATGACTCTCGATCAACACTGAGCAAAGGCACCTGATCTATTTAGAATGTTGAAAACTTTAAATAAACTTATACCACTTATTAAATATAATACTATAGTATTACTCTTATGGCTGACGGGCAACACCGAGGTAACAAAAAACAGATAACCGGCAACGTTTCGTTTACACACAGTTGTAGGATGTTTAGCACTTTTAGCTAAATATTGGTCCCATATTGAACATTACTGAAACCACTTAAATACAATTAAAGATGCCTCCAAAGCATCATTAAAAGCACCCGTTCCAGGTCTCTGGCCACCCTCCCTAGTCTGAAAAGTACCTTTATAAACGTTAAATAAAGAAAATGTTGACTTATTTCTCGAAAGAAATACATTGACATTTTAGTATTTTCTTCCCCCACACTCGACTCTTTAACAATATCTGCTCCATCGCTCTGTCTACGATGCACTGAGAAATGTGTTCTGTTATTTTACTGGTTAATTTGACATGAGAATACACATTAAGAGTTCATGTAGATTCTCTAAACGTGTTTCTATGATGCAGACACATCGAATGTTATGTGTATAGATTATACATATATTATAAATAAATATCATATATATATATATATATATATATATATATATATATATATATATATATATATATATATATATATATATATATATTGCAATCGAACATTTGCTTGCATTCGGGCAGAGTTTTTCCTTGTGTTTTTCCCTACAATTTTAATTTTACTTTTTTCAAATTTTAAATCTTAACCTTTGCCAACTTACATATCTCAGCAGTTTTCTCTGATGATAAGATGTTGATCTTTGAAAAGCCTGACTTAAGGAAAATGTAACTTTAATAAATTGCCTTTTTGCGGAGTATACCTTGCTCTGAGCAACTGAATAGAAAAACGATTTGACTTTTGCTTGTCTAATTCCTATTCGTCCTTCTACATTTATATATATATATATATATATATATATATATTGCATAATATAGATTATATATATTTTATATTGTGTATTGTATTTTACATATATATATATATATATATATATATATATATATATGTATATTACGTATATATTCTACATATGAATGAATATATATATGTACATATATATGTTACGTATATATTGTACATATGAATATATATATATATATATATATATATATATATATATATATATATATATATATATATTTATGTATATATATACATGTATGTATTTATAAAAATGAATATTTATATTGGTAGTTAAAGACATATCTTATCTACGGTCTATAATATTGCATAACACGCCAGATAAACACAAAGCAATACGCGGTATTAATTATTTTACGATCAGTGTATATGAAAGAGACAAAACATGATAGTTAGTCCGATTCAGCAATTCTTATGAATTCAATATAAGCCAGCGACTTTTCTGTAAGGTACACATACATTATTTTTCGAAAGTGTTCATCCGTATATGCTTACCCTCTTTCTTACTTTATATATTGTTCTCTCTTTTTTGGGAATAATTTGCATCTCACTAACATGCAATCCTTTTAGGATTATTAATAATTTCACAGATTATAGCTAAACCAGGCATCATACGAATACACATAGTAAACCCAGTTTGAACATCCATTTTTGACAACACGAATTCTGGATACGTGAAAGTGCAACACAATTGGCTAAATGACTACAAAGTAAAAACATGAAAATGACATACGAAAATATACTCGTTCACGGGCCAATAGAATTCATTTCCCAAACATGAATTTTTTATAACATAAGTATGTCTTTTTACGAAGATTAATATCAAGATATAATGTTACTATAACGTTTGTCTAGAATTCTTATTTTATTTTTGATTAAAATGCAATACATGATTTCGATGATGGAAATGGCTTACATGTAAGGCTCAAGCTTAAGGGGTCTTCAAAAGTAAATCCAAATTCAGGGAATATTACTTAATTTGTGTCTAATGACTGCGAATCACATTAACTTCCATTCTGAAATATTTAAACCTGTAAACGGGAAATTGTGCCAATGAATTTACCTTAAAACACCTGTAAAATACGCAAAATAAACGAATAGTTGGTTAATAATTATAAATTGATGTCTGATACATATTTGATTAATAATTATAAATTGATGCTAAATACATATTTGGTTAATAATTATGAATTGATGTCTAATACATATTTGGTTAATAATTATAAATTGATGTCTAATACATATTTGGTTAATAATTATAAATTGATGTCTAATACATATTTGATTAATAATTATAAATTGATGCCTAATACATATTTGATTAATAATTACAAATTGATGCCTAATACATATTTGGTTAATAATTATAAATTGATGTCTAATACATATTTGGTTAATAATTATAAATTAATGTCTAATACATATTTGGTTAATAATTATAAATTGATGTCTGATACATATTTGGTTAATAATTATAAATTGATGTCTAATACATATTTGGTTAATAATTATGAATTGATGTCTGATACATATTTGATTAATAATTATAAATTGATGTCTAATACATATTTGGTTAATAATTATAAATTGATGTCTAATACATATTTGGTTAATAATTATAAATTGATGTCTAATACATATTTGGTTAATAATTATAAATTGATGTCTAATACATATTTGGTTAATAATTATAAATTGATGCCTAATACATATTTGATTAATAATTACAAATTGATGCCTAATACATATTTGGTTAATAATTATAAATTGATGTCTGATACATATTTGATTAATAATTATAAATTGATGTCTAATACATATTTGGTTAATAATTATAAATTGATGTCTGATACATATTTGATTAATAATTACAAATTGATGTCTAATACATATTTGGTTAATAATTATGAATTGATGTATAATACATATTTGATTAATAATTATAAATTGATGTCTAATACATATTTGGTTAATAATTATAAATTGATGCCTAATACATATTTGGTTAATAATTATGAATTGATGTATAATACATATTTGATTAATAATTACAAATTGATGTCTGATACATATTTGGTTATAATCATAAATTGATGCCTAATACATATTTGATTAATAATTACAAATTGATGCCTAATACATATTTGGTTAATAATTATAAATTGATGTCTAATACATATTTGGTTAATAATTATAAATTGATGTCTAATACATATTTGATTACTAATTATACATTGATGTCTGATACATATTTGGTTAATAATTATAAATTGATGCCTAATACATATTTGGTTAATAATTATGAATTGATGTAAAATACATATTTGATTAATAATTACAAATTGATGTCTAATACATATTTGGTTAATAATTATAAATTGATGCCTAATACATATTTGATTAATAATTACAAATTGATGCCTAATACATATTTGGTTAATAATTACAAATTGATGTCTAATACATATTTGGTTAATAATTATAAATTGATGTCTAATACATATTTGATTAATAATTATGAATTGATGTATAATACATATTTGATTAATAATTACAAATTGATGTCTAAAACATATTTGATTAATAATTATAAATTGATGTATAATACATATTTGATTAATAATTACAAATTGATGTCTAATACATATTTGGTTAATAATTATAAATTGATGTCTAATACATATTTGATTAATAATTATAAATTGATGTCTGATACATATTTGGTTAATAATTATGAATTGATGCCCAATACATATTTGGTTAATAATTATAAATTGATGTCTAATACATATTTGGTTAATAATTATAAATTGAGGTCTGATACATATTGTTAAAATCTTACAAAAATCGGACTCATCGGACATACACAAAAGGATTCGACCTTTGTTTTAATCAATGAAGTTGTTGCCTGAACAAAATAAAGTGAATGTTTTAACTTTTTTAAACGATCGTAGTAAAAATAAGAATTAGACTCGCTTGAACAAACTACGTTGTTTAAATATGTTCTTGTCATTAGAGAAATAATTCTAAGAAAATACAAATAAAATAATGTTGTTTTATCGTTTTTGCATTCTTCTTTTCCTCTTCATATTTTGGCTTCATGTACTCCCAGCTATCGTTATTATATATATATATACATATATATATATATATATATATATATATATATATATATATATATATGTACAGTCCTTTTTATTCATGCAAACTATCTTATATCAATTGCCTCTTTTGGCTTTAACTATCTATCTATCTATCTATATATATATATATATATATATATATATATATATATACATATATATATACATATACATATATATATATATATATATATATATATATATATATATATATATATATATATATGTATATAAATATATATATACATATATATATATACGTATATAAATATATATATATATATATATATATATATATATATATATATATATATATATATGTATACTTAAGGTACTTAAGCTTTATTTTTTTTTTATTTTTTTTTTAACGCAACTATGATTCCTATATAATTTTATTGCTAGCTACCATATTGCAGAATGGTTCTTGTGTGTAGTGTTTGGATAGTATTATTATTATTATTATTATTATTATTATTATTATTATTATTATTATTATTATTATTATTATTTTTATTTTTTTTTTTTTATCATTATTATTATTGTTATAATTAATGTTATTTGATATGCAAATTATCATATCATACGGTAGTCTTAAGGGTAATATATTATTATTATTTTATTATTATTTATTTATGTATATATTATTAACATTTTAAGCTGAATTATTTCGACACTTAATTATTGGGGAAATGGTTGTTTTATCAGTACCATTGCAGAGCTATGAATATTATAACAGTTTAACACAAACGATATAAGAGTCAACTAATATATTTCATTAGTGAACATCCGGATTAAAATGAATCTCTCTCTCTCTCTCTCTCTCTCTCTCTCTCTCTCTATATATATATATATATATATATATATATATATATATATATATATATATAATGTTCTAAGCTATCTCGCAGTTTTGGTTTTATCGAGTAATCAATGAGTTGAATTATACTTTAACTCGTTATAGCGTCCATATAGATGGTTAATTACTTTTTTTTAATAATATAGTATCATAAACAAAAAATAGTATGATCTGAATAACGGACTGTAGCACTCTGTCATTATTCCTACACATGAATTACATCATACTATACAATCTATCAACTACAGGGTGATTCAATCAACATACATTGAGATGGATAGATGTAGGTTTTCAACCGAGAGATTAGAACCATGTTTAATTAATTAGAAATGACGATAAATTAAGAGAAATAAACTGGGATTTTGTTGAAACATAACATAATTAAAAACCTATAATATACTTTGATTCAATTATATTCATTGTAAAAAGCCTTCAGAAACAAACATCGATTCACTACAGTTTAGAATAATACTGTTTTGTTTCATGTTATGTTTTTGTTTTGTGTTGCATTTTCTTCTGTTCTTGTATCATATTTGTTTCATTTAATATTCAATTAACACGTTCATTTTTACTTGAAATATCCTCCTCTTGTGCATAATTGAATGTGATAGCAAATGACGAATAAATGACGCATAAATTAATTCCTACATATATTTTGATTGTGAAAATCGGATGATGTAGTTGATACAGCGGTTGTCTGTGTGCTAGTCTGAGCGAGTTCGTGTTCTATCGGGGCTACTTTGTAACGTTCGCTAATATTTCTCCCAAAAGTGTCAATCATGCTATAGAATGAATAGGAGGGTAGACTTGATTTCCAGACCATGGGTGTGCAACTAGTTTACAAGTAAGTAGAATCACAAATAATAACAGTTTTTTCTATGGTTATCTAGACATTTTGCCCAGTCGTCATCGAGTTTTAATTGTCACGCCGGTTCAACAGAGGTGCAATTGATGTTGGCGAAACTTTAGCTTAACTAACGAGTCTTCGTATAGACAAGCTTACGGGGGCAACAATTGCCTGTTGAGAGCGGAAGGGGCTAGTTTTTATATTTTTATTATTTTTTTTTATGAATTAAAAAAGCAACCTACTACAGAACGATCAAAGTGAACAATTTTTGTTATTTTCTAGTGTATGAAAGTGCATTCGTTTGACTGTGATTATAAAAATCGGGGAGATATTTATCAATATATACTTAGAGAAACGATTCATGAGAGACAATATACAGAACTTAGAATACGTATTAGAATGGCAACTTAAAAATCTCACGTGTGGCAAATGTTGACTGATTTTGCCTGTAGTATCGTTTGAAAAGCATATACCTCTATAAAAGCATAACATCGGTAAACAGTCGTCTTCGACCCATTTAGTTGTTTACTCTACAGCTTTGAGATGAATCTTATAAGTAAGTGTTTGTCTGTACGGTATGAAACCGTCATCCTTCCAGGCAAGGCGTCCTCCTCTCGGATAGGTGTATTGCGTATTTCTTGAATTGCCTTCACACGAGCATTCCACCTGTATGTAGCATGACTATTGTATACACGTTCAGAATAGCATCTCCTTATGGAGCTTAACCTTTCAATTTGAGAACTGGCCGCTTTTTTAACTCGAAGACTATACCGAAGATTTTGTAACTGCTATGGTGGCGTACCAATTATGAACATTTGTGGCTCGTCCATTCTCAATAAATACTAGAAGCATTCGCTATTCACTTGTTGTACAAACCTCAAAACACACCTCAACAACCCCTCCCCGGCACCAAATGAGTTACAAGCTTCTCCCCCAACGTTTTTCCCCGGAGAAGATCTTTGCCGGATTTCAGCCGAAGTAATGGTTAGAGTCTAAGGGCATCATCTGACAGACATCAGAAATATGTTTGGTTTAACTGAGGTGGGGGGAACGGTAGAGGACCCCTACATCTTCTCCATTATTAACTTCTACACGCCTGCCTGAATATGGCTGTAAAACTAATATTTCCTTTGTTGTCGGCGGTTTGTCCCAGGATGGCCTCATAAAAACTTAGATGGGCACTTATTCCATGGAAAAGGCCGTCGGCATCTTGAAACCGTCAATGTTTGTTGCTGAAACCCAACTATAAGATATCACAATGCCACTACATTCAAGCTAGTGTGAATGTCCGTAAGCTGAGGGCCGGTTCTCGCAAAATTCGAGTTCAACAAGATCTTCAGCAGCTTGGAGTGGATATATGCTGTAGTCAGGAGACCCATATAATTCCAAGTGATTATCTGGGTGCGTTGACTAGGGATGTTCATGTATATTTAGCGTACTTCGATTTTCGCTCAAGGGGAGTTTCATGGCTAGTAAAGCTCACTTTAGATGCGTCGTATTTCCTTTGCCTCATGGATTAGGAAAGTTGGCATTGCGTTCTGGATGTTACCATAAACGATAAGCCATTTTAATTAATTGGGGTTCATGCTCCCAATAGCAACGCTGAGCTTGCCGTTTTTAACGGCTAATCAAACAGTTCATGAATATTTCTCGGACAGTTATCTTAGCGGGAGACTGGTACACGGTCCTGGATCCCGATTTATATCGGTTGGGTAATCGTTCTTGTGGTACTAACCAAAACCTAGATGCTAAAGCATTTTGTGAGTTTTTCGATAAGTTTGATTTTGCCGATAAATCCCGAAGTCAGCAGCCCGTGATGTTGTATATACTTGAACAGCTAGCCGCCGCGTCTCCGGTTCGTTACAAATTTAAAGTTATATTGACCGATTTTTAATTAGGAGATTCGACATAGAAGTATTACAATGTCCGAGTTTTCATAATACAGTTACCTCGGATGGCCGACGTATTCGCGTTCGTGAAAATATGGGATGTGAAGGGTAGAACTATTCAGGAAAACTTGCACGCGTTACGCTTGATCATTGAGAAAGTCGACTAAGAAGCCGCGCTCACCAATTTAGATAGGGTGGATCACTCTTACTTGGAGGCTGTTTTGTCTTCGGCATGTTAAGGCCCCTAATTTTTGCTGTTAGATTCGCCTCTTGTATGCAAACCCCGGTGCGTTGGTAGAAGTGAATTGCTTAGGATTTTACCCCTTTACATTATCCAGACTTATATGTCAGGTTTGCCTTCTTTCACCGATGCTCTGCGTGTTTGTGTTAGAACCATTCCCATACAGGCTAAGGGTGAATCCGGTCCTACGTGGGATTGCTTTGACGGGTTATTGCACGACGTTAAAGTACTCCTCCTATGCCGATGATATAACAATGTTTGTAACGAGCAGTGCCATGTTAGTGACGTCGACAGAGAAATCAGAATGTATGAAACAGTAAGAGGAGCTAAAATAAACTGCGGGCTTGCGCATCGGTGCCTGGAAAGGTGTATCCTTACAGGGACTCTTTAGCTGGATTGACGGGCGTTGCAAGCTACACGGCGTCTGGTTTGGTCCAGATCTACAGCGGGGAACATTGATCGGAAGTACTAGAAGTGAGTCGAGTCGCAGCTCGTCTGTGGACCCGTAGATATTGTTCATTACAGGGGAGAGCGTAAATGTGTGTATTATTTACTCCTCTCCAGGAGTTAGGCACAAGGCCAGTTTTATCCTACTCTCACAAGTAAGATGTGACCCAAGGTCGGGTCGAAAAGTGGGGGTTGAAAAGCCAGCGCTCGAGAGGTGAGTACGCTGACCATTAAGAATTGCCTAGGTAGCCCCGTCGGCATTCCCCGGTAAGGGCGCCTCAGGCAGTAAGCAATAAACTTACTACTCCCCAAAGAGGGGAGGCAAAGCCTGGGAGGGTGGACCTCCTAGAACTGCACAGGACAGACCCATAGACCGGCGTAAATCAAGCACCGAAGGCCAAGACAATACCAGTCTATGGGGTGCAGTATCCATCGGAACAGATACTACACTTTGATCTTAGCCAAAAGGCCAAGGCCGAAAATGTGTGTATTATTTACTCCTCTCCAGGAGTTAAGCACAAGGCCAGCTTTATCCTACTCCCACAAGTAAGATATGACCCAAGGTCGGGTCGGAAAATGTGTGTATCTCACATCTATCATCTCATCTTATATCGTATATCAGTGCTTCCACTCCCGTAGGATACGCTGCTTGAATTTCAACGAGTCCTCTTCAAGTGTTTATGGCTTGGCCGGGTGTTTAAGGTTCGTAGCGAGATCTGTTATCTGCACCCTTCTGAAGGCGGTCTGGATATGCCTAGCGTTTAAGTTCCTCAACATACGCTACGGCTATATTACCTCGATCGAATGTGTACACTATGTGAGGAGGCGGTTGCCTCTGGAATGAAGACTCTAACAAAAAAGACACTTTAGAATATGAAAGAATTACCAACGACGATAGCAGAATTACTGAAATTGCAAATAAACAGCAACTCGAAGATAAATTAGAGGCAGACGAGAGACTACGGACAACTGAAGAAAGATTTAAAATGCTTTTTCTAGAACAAAGGAAAGAAGCCGAAAACACACCACAAAAGACAGAAGATATACTTCTAGAGCTTAATAAAACATCGCGTAGAGGCCAACGTAACGAAAACGATGATGTGTTTTCGCAAAATGCCATGTGGAGTTCCATAGACAACTTCACTTATTTCCCTGATTAGGAGAATACTTTTGCTTCGTATTTTAAAAGATATGGAAACTTATACAACATTGATTGCGAGAAGTGGGCAGACTCTAAAATGGTTCGCTTGTTACTTATGAAATATACTAAGTTCGTGGGTTTAATTTAGTTTCAAAATACTAGCGATTTGATGTTTGTGAAAGTTGTAAAACTGTAATGGACATTTTCGGCCCAAAGTGTTTAAACCTAGTAAAAAAGACGACTAAGATTATTCAACGTTGCACTGCACAGACTTTAAATTACCCGAACTTCGTGCTGATAATTTAAAATACTTAATATATGTTCAACGATTAGTAACAAGAAAAGACGTTTAAATAATGAGTAGAGTTCTAAATAAATTAGAACATCAACAAAACTTTACAAATTAGCCGAAGACTGCCAACGATATATTAGTTTTAAGCAGTATTTGAACGACATAGCACATGATTTTACGATTATAATTGTATTAGCTTTTATTTTAACAGCGTAATATCGTGACGATCTGAAATGATCGTATTTCATTTGGCTAAAGTGAAAATGTAATGTATTTTAATGTTATGAGATAATACCGTACATTTGTAAAGACAGACACGCATAATTATGAAGTTACATTATTTCAATATCCTATACAATAATTTACGAAACTTATTTTATGTTTAACCTTTAACTTTTTTTCTTTTTGCGATTTTCTCACTAAGCGGACAAACATAATAGAGAAAATATATTCAGGTTCCAAAGCATTTAAAAAAAATAAAACAACATAATTTAAATAACATATAAGGATCACGAATACTAAAAATAATGATCAACAACTTGATTTCTTAACGCTGTACAACTTATATGCGAATATATATGTGTACGTCTTGAGAATATATACCAGCACATGTAAGAGTATCGGCAGGGTGGTTAAGAATCCTGAGTATATCGAAACTTTGTAACTAGAGGTCGGGTTGATATCTAACCATCTCGTAAAGTAATAGAGAATACTCTTTCTTATAAAACTCATTTAGTTTCATTATATAAACCAGTGAACACTTCGAATCGAATAACAGGTAATACCCCCTTTTGTGGTGTTCGTCCAGCGTCAGGCCTTCCACTCAAAGTAAAAGTTAATGGCGGATACAATGTTACATGCGTTCTCCAGTCAGCATGTATATTTCGATAAAGGGAGATGACATACAGCGCCTAGTATTTCCAAATGATTACCCATCTGGTATTGGCATGGCTCAACGCCACTTACCTTCGGTGATCTAACAGCAACCCTTATGTCAACGTTATTATGCCGAAAAAACTTCGATTACGTAATAAAACCCCTTATGTTCGCATGATGTAGTTATGTTGTGCTAGGTTTGTGGTGTATAGAACAGTGGCTTTGAATGTTAGATGTGCGTTTATTTGATGTTCTTGAAATGTTTTAGCGCGACTGGAATGATTAGAATTATCCAAAGTATTATAGAAGTGATGTTCTATAATACTTTGGATCATTCTAATTATACTTTGTGTTGTATAACTTTATTACGTTTTCTGAAAATGTATTAGCTGGTTATCTTCTAAAACAATTAACACACTTTGTAATTATCTATAAAGACATTTTCTCACAATACAGCTCTATTACGATATTTATTATTCCTAACATTTACTGAGTAATTTTATTTAACATTTGTGATTACATTTTTCTCATAATTTTAACTTTCGTTTATTTAATTTTACTTTTTTATGGATGTAATATTCTTCTGAGTCTTGTGTAAAGTATGGGATGAGCGTAGTTTAGCATTTTCTGCTGAGAAGAGTTGCACAATTTAAATAATTAGAATTATGTATTATCCACGTAGGCGGGCGTTCTAATTCAAGAGATGGTTAGGTGGAGCCTTGCTTAAAGGAGTGGCGAACAGTAAAAATACATATTTTCACCGTGAATGATATAATGTATGCAGATGATTAAAAATACACACGTAACTCCGAAAAGTTAGGTTCGCCTGCCTTGTTTGTATGCATAATTTTGAGTGTAAAAGCCTCAATGGGTAATTATTACTGTGTGCATAAAATATCTGTTTTATTTTTACACAAAAAGGAAAATATGCGAATTTCTATTGAATAATAAATTGTATTGACGAAAGACCGTATTCCAAGCAGCGGCATTATAAATTCACCAAATCAAACAAAGAACGTTATAATCTAATATTGGATGTTAGAGCTCTTTGTTTTCAAGAAAGCGATCGTTTCTCTCGTAAAACACGGTTGAGAGACGCTGGCCGTGAAAACCACGCCGACAACTGTTCGTGATTCTACTGAATTCTGAAAATCGCTGGAACGTGTTCAAGCGTGTGTCAACTGACCCGCATCACGCGTTGCATCCGGACAACGAGTTCACAAGAGTCAGTAGAGATAATGCTGCATAGTTTAATGACATATGGCGACGCGGGCCCTTGATCAAAACACACAAGCAACATTTAAATTTCAAAGTAGAGATAAACTAGCCTTTTTCTTGAAACGATACTATCCAATGTTGCAACGTTGGCTGGTATCAATGTCAGCCCGGTGAACTGTAAATGTTACATTACTACAATGTTATCCACCACCACAAAGTTAAAATTATCATAAATTTATTCAAATACTTATTTCATCAAGTCTATGAAAATAAAAATCTCAACTAAATATAAATGAATAAATATTTATGATTTTTATTTATGCAAGAAGAATCACTAAAAATATATGTCAGAATTTATGAATTATCGAACGCAATACACAGAGAATTAATCAATACTATATATTTAGTTTTTATTATGTGTGTATACCTGTGGCTCTGTCTGGAGAAGGAATTTAAAGAATAGGCCCTATATCAAGATTAAACCGAACTTTTTATGAGGAAAACAATACCATTATTAATTTTGTGTTTAGTGTTTCTTAATAACACACATTCGCTAACACGGTGACTTTGTTTTTAATATCGTCATTAGGAGTGTCTTAACAAATAGTTTCCGTATATTCTATAGTAATGCATAGACATTAAGTGATGTTACATGTGTTAAAAAGAGGATACTATGAATCTCATTTACATTCTTCTATAAGATAAATATTTTAATAAAATATGCTGGTTTCGCATCAATTATTTTTTATAATCTTGAACGCAATGAACGTAGAATGAATTAATATTATATGTTTTGTTTTTATTATGTTTGTGTTCCTGTGTCCTGGCCCGGAGAATTAATTAAAAGAATAAACCGAACTTTTCTATAGGAGGATTTTATGAGGAACCCAATACCAATATTCATTTTGTGTTTAGTGTTTTTTAATAACATTGTGAAGCATTAATTCGTGTCTAAAAACAGTAAACACAAATAAGACGTTTTACTTTATGTATCCTAATGTTATGCATGGCTCGATCATTGGAAATTATAAGGCTACAATCGTTAGAATTTAAAAGTTACTACACGCCCCAATAACAGCTGTTCGTTTTTCAACTTGATATCTCGAAAGAATACAACTGTAGCACTCTGTTTAGATGTTATAAACTAATAAAATATTTAATATGAAAAAGCTGTGTCCGTTTTTCTGCCATGGATTCTATTGAACACAAGTTTTCCCGAGTATAATTGTGCAATAAATCTAATGCTGGTATTAATGTTGTATTAGCAAGTTTACCACTAATAGTGTAAGGTATGTGATAGTGTCAAACATCCATAAGTAGCAAGTATAACATCATTGTATATTTATAACTTAATAAAAAGGATACAAATAGTAATATCGGATCGTGTGATGTGTCTAGGAAAGCGCAAGACATGTCATTGTTAACGCAATGTTGTGATTTTCGCCTACTACTACATTTTAACTGATTTTGAAAAGTCCACGCGTGGCTAGAAGAAATTAGATTGCAATTAGTATATAGAATACATATGAAAACAGGTCTTTCAAACGTCCCATAAAATTAGACACGTTGCACGCGCGTGTGTATGTGATATAGTAAATATGTGGGTTTATATTTGTGTAGATATGTGTGTGTGTAGATATATGGCATGCGGGCTTTTTTTATTATAGTAATGTTATGTTTTAAACAGTATAATATGAGCCCGTTGTATTTACTAGAAGGCGAGACACGGAAATCTATTTATTTCAGCAACAATTGTTGTATTATTATTTTCTTGCTAGAAGTTTTCACTCCAGTCGTTATCAGTTATTTCTTACTGGCAAAAACAAGGGTGTTCGCTGGACTCTAAAAAGTAACACGTTTCCATAGATTTCAAGCACTCTCTGCTTTTTTTCCGATAGCCATGGTATACCAGTTTGTATGATAGGAACAAACATTTACCATAGATTTCCCGCTGCTAACAATTGTTGGCTCTCTCTAGATATCATGTGACAATAAGACCACACAAAATTCTACTATTATCCATGGCATTTCTAAGGGAGGTTTAGATGGTGATCTCAACGGCGTTTTCACCTCTTCTTTGATTCTTCTCGATCATTTTGCCTAGAACTAGTCGCATCTTTTGCCATCATATATATTTGTCAGAGAGAAAGAATTATGGTATTTCTGGCTGGTAGAGTTCCTTTTGATTTGTGTAATGAAATATAATATATGTACTGTTCTATCTCTATTCCAAGTGATGAAATTGCATAATTATGTAAATTGGTTTCCGCACTCGTGATTTACGTTAATATTGAAGCTGTTTTCCTCTGTACCGTGAGGTGTACCATGTGTATCTTAACTTTGTGCTCGATTCGTCGTATTTTCCCACCTTTTCCGAACTGGTACTCGTGCTTTAACCATTATTAGTGTTATATTAATCTTCTACGTGTTTTATATTCGACTCTCTGGCAAGTTGAATTGCTTGCTTTTTTATGGCTCATTGATTTTCACTGTGGCAGGAAAATCTTTCGCTCTATCTTAATTATTATCACATCCGATGTCGTTTTGTGGATGGTGGGCCCGTTTGTACATTAAAGTAAGTTTTTCTTTCAATTCCTACAAGCTGTGTGTTGCAAAAGTTGAACATTCCCATGAAGAATTATTACCTAAACCGTTATTCTCCAGAATTGTGTAGTTCTTTAAATAAATGAGTTTAAAGAATAAATTAATCGTTAATTCTATCAAGATACACGTTGTAAACTGGACTTATTAAAATAGTTCACCCCAAACAAGACAGGCCACCACTGTATTCGTCACGGGCTACCGAGTAAAAATGGTGAACATTTGTGGGGGAAGTCAACCTAAATTAAAACGTGTGCAGCCAGATGTCTGTTTACATTAGTTTTAAATGTCTGCACGTCAGTACCGTCAGGAACACAGGGAGCAGGGAGGAGGTTTAGGAGTCCAGCAGCACGAGAAAAGAAGCTTTTGGAGTGGAAGGCTCTTCGGCATCTGTGGACCTCCACTGTTAATGGATAGGATTTGGCAGATTGTCGGGTTGGTCTACTGAATTTACGTCGTGGGTGCACCAGGCAGCACGTTCATAAGAGGACAACCCATTGAAATCCTTGTAAAACAAGCACAACGAATCAACATTGCCGCGATTGGACAGGGGCTGGAGCTTGGTTTATAGTGATATACCTATTAAGTTTTTTGGACCTTGACTAAGAAGGAATGATTAGTGGATTATGCCCAAGTTTAGATGTGTTAGCCGGTAAAATTAAAACCAGTTGTAACTTGGACGTATTCGCCGGTAAAATTAAAACCGGTTTTAACTTGGACTTATTAACCGGTAAAAGTAATAGCAGGCAGTAAAGTTTTACTACGACACATAATAATTCTTCTAAAAGTATTGAAATCAAAAAACGATTTTTACAGGCAATATCCATAATGTCCTTATTAAACTGAAAAAAAGTTAATAACAAAATGAAATACTGTACAACATTTTATCTAAAATACGAATAACGACGTACGATTCCGATGGATGTCGAATGAAGTAATTATTTCCATGCGGACCGTGATACATGTTCTCCCTTTAACAGGGTATCTATTAAATTATAACGCTACTTCAATGATGAAAAACATGATTAAATCTACTGTATTTTCTGATTAAATTAACTTAATTATTAAAATAATGGTTTTAATAATCACTGTTTTAATTCGTGTACATTTTAAACTAATGCATGTTCAATTAGAATATACTTTCTGCATTATTATTTTTTATTATTCATGACTATTATTATTATCATTATTATTATTATTATTATCATTATTTGTACTCACGGGGAGTTATCACACAAGTCATCGTTAGTGATTGTTCAACGACTAAAAAAACGGTGGTGTTTCCTTAGAGTTTGAGTGATAAAAATAACAGTAATCTCAACCTCTTTTCTACCATAACCGCAAACGACCGTACGGTATCGTAACAGCCGATTGATTTCTGGTGGCTACAACTCTTAGTCTCCCCTGGTATTCGGGTGGAAATAATCCTCTTCAATGTCTTAGAACTCTGCGAACTCTTCTAGTAGGGGCCTCGTTCGTGACCATCCTCGTCGGTCTTTTAATCTTCCTTGACTGTCTGCGTTTATTTTGTGTGGTTTCAGCCGAGGCCGGTGCCATATATTTAGGGGGGGGGGCTTATGATATTTATGAAGTGTCTGTTCCTTGGTTCGTGTGGTGGTGTTCTTCATATTGTAATTTTCACTTGACCGGTTACCCTTTGTAACTTATGCGGATTGGTTTCCGCAGTCGAGGATGTTCCTTAAGACTGCAGTTGTATTGATCATTAACGTATTTCGTATGGTCTCAGCGTTCCCTTAACTTCCAATTTATTGCAGTCTTTTCTCCAGTTTTTTTTGGGGGGGGGATGTTCCTAGTTCTCTTACGATTATTGGTATTATATTGACTTTCTACATGCTCCATATTTTTTTCAGTTCTCTCGCAAGTTCCGTGTATTTGCTTCGTTTTTCCGTCTATTTGATCTTCGCTCTTTGGTCTGCTGGAACGGCGAATTCGACGTTTTGGTAGAATGTTTTCTTCTTGTCGATTATTATCATATGTTGTCTCTTGGAGTCTATGAATTTATTTGTATGCACCTCCATATCCGAGAGGGTTAGTGTTTTTTCGTTTTCCAGTAATGTTTTAATTTATGTTTGTACTATTTGTCTGCGTGTTCGAAATCCAATCGTTTGCACAGTTCCCAGTGTACTACTGCCCCTACGCAGTCGTGGTTGTACGTGTATTCTGTTGGGGCTTATTTGCTGCATTCACTTATTATATGATCTACTGTTTCGTCTCTTCGTCCACACAATCTGAACTGACTGTTTTTCAGTGTTTTATCTATTACAGCTGTAATGTAGTTTGTCGTAATCGCATTGTTCTGTGCAGTCGTCAGTAAAGATTAAGTTTCTCTGTTCAAGTGTACTTTTCTCAACCATGCCTTGCTACTTTCATTTGTTTCTTTTCTTGTTAGTCTTATGAAGCATCCATGTAGTTTTTTGTTTCTTTTCTTTTCTTGTCTGTTTGTTTCTGCTTGTGGTGCTTCTCGAGTGTTTCGTCTCTTGCTGCGGGGATTAGCCTTTCCGTATTATAGGTTATGTATTTCTCCTGATTTTGTTGTGTCTTCAACACAGTCTTCTATGCAAGGTTAGTAATTCTTCGTTTGAAGTTTCTCAAGATCATTTCATCGATCAGAACCTGATAGTAGGTGACATGTGATATATTTCGGCAGCCTTTCTGTTCCTCAGGCAGCAAATTGTTTTAGGTCTAAATGACCATAAATACTTTCAGACAATATGCTAATGAAAGGTGTCCACATAACTGAGAGGCAAGTGATCGTTCTAAAGTTTGTCACCTCACCCCTTTTTGTTTTATATTTTATGATCAAAAGTGTGGTGCCCTTTATCAGCTATTTAAGGAAGCTACCTGCTGTAAAAACACGTCAGATGTAAACCTGGCATTTACAACTACCTTTGCATTTCATCAGGTATTCGCTATCCTTAGAGATATTGCGTTCGCTATGGCTTGCTAGAGAGTCTAAACCTCGTATATCAGTCACTCCGCAGCCGGGATAATTGTAATTATTATCATTATCATCATCACCATTAATTACTATGATTACCATTATTACTACCACAACTATTATTAGTACATTAGTTATTGTTATATAAGAAACCGAAGCTAATAACTACCAGCTGCAACAATTTCAATAGTGCGCGATCCACTATAAACAAGAAGCCGCCAAATCACTTGGTCTTATACAGAAATCCGCGTTGCAACTAAAAAGCATCTATACTAAATGGGATCCTTCTTTTGTTAAACACATTATTTGTGTTGTTTTTTGTTATTGTAATCGACTCTCGCTCGTTACACGTCGTTGTATTACTCTGTTCTATACAGAACTCCGCGCATGGACCAATAATCATATTACTTTCTTAAATACATTATTATTTTTTGTTATATGTTGTTATTGTTATCGACGCTCGTTCGATAGACGTTGTTCAATAACTCTGTTTCATACAGAACTTAATTCTATTATTATTGTTACTCTTATTATTGTTAGTGTTATTATTATAATTATGATTATTATTATTGTCTCATGGCCTTGTCTTCTTTTTCTTATAGTTGTTGCTATGCGTCTGCTAAAGTTGTATACATAATACTTCTTCTAACAGTATTGAAATCAAAAAACGATTTTACAGTCAATTATTTCGACTTTCCTAAATAATAGCTACATTCCTTAAAGCTGTCAAACCTAGAATAAAAAGTTAATATTACTACTTGTGATGCAGACATGCATCAACATTGCCTCAGGTCTGCGTCAGGCCCGAAGGCCTATCAAAACGCTGTTTTAAGCAGTAAGAAGTAATGATTCGATTATATTTTGTGATTGTTTTGTTTTTTCGACGGGATAGATTTAAAAGTGCATTTCGATTAAAAAAACAGATACCATTTGTTATTGACTTGAATAATAAATCGTATCGTTTTAGTATTGTTTTAAATATTTAGAATATATTTGTTTAAAGAAAACTTTATAAATACTATTTTAGTTTATTTTTCTAATATGACTTGTATTATCATTTTTATTATTAGCATTGCTATTATTATTATTTACTTTCTAAGCGTTACCACACGAGTCATTGTCAGTGATCACTCACTCAATGGCTACAACAGTTACATTCTCACAAAATGCAATAACACTTATGAATACCATTGGTTCTTTTTAATAGTTTTGGGGTGAGGAAGAGTTGTTTTTTTCATTACGAGAGTTTGGGGTTTCAATTTCTTATAGTTTGTAATGAGTCGAATTTTTATTAAAATTAATAAATAATAAAGTTGTACTAATTATTTACTATAATATTTCTTACATATACTTTCCATAATAGTAATAAAGCTAATAGCTACATTGGTTTTACAACCAATACTTTATCCCTCGCTTTACCCTGCATCACGTAAACTCGGGGAACTCATCAACATCTAAACAAGCATAACTGTCCTCCGTCAGAGTAAATACAAATTATGATTAGTAACACTAAAAGCATACATTCCGAAATCAATTAAAAACATTAAATACATGACGTATAAAACCAGTAGAAATATCATGAAATGCTTAATTCTATGCGGTTTTTATTCTGTGATGCCACTCCGGTGTCGCTCAATTTTAATTGTCAACGTATTTCCTGGAACAATGCGAAAACGCTATGTGTGCGTTTCTCCGCTGCCACTTCTTTCTCCAGCTTTTTGTTCACTAACTTTTGACACCTGAGAATGATTCCACGAAGAATCGAAAACGTTTGTGATACTTATTGGACATTTATTCTTTTTTTTATTTTAATACACATTTTTTTAGAAAAATAAAAAAAATAAAAACGGTATAATGAAACAGACGAATTTTGTTACTTTTAACATTGGTTGCCGAAATGATACACAACTCGATAAATATGTGTACTTTCGCCCCGTCACGCAAATATCTAATGTAGTGCATTTCAATTTATGAACATGTTTACTTCTGTATTTAGCAGCGACGACATTTGTTTAAGTTTTAGAGTAAGGATTGGGATGTTTACAAAGAGGGTAATGTATCATCTCGTATACAATAACAGTATGTTGATGTGTCCATTGTAAAGTCAGTCATTACAGAAAAATAACCGAACACTTCCTATGCAAATCTTTTCCATTCAACGTAAAAATAACTTCCTACACCGTGTTTTACAGGAATACGCTTACATTTGTAATCATTACAAACATTATTACATTTATTCCGAAATTTCTGTTTCTCTTCAAATAATCTTCGAAATAGAAGATTGCCACTACATTCTTCTTCTATAAATTTACTACTAACACGTCACCCTTGGATACCGGATCATTTGCTTATAGGGGCAACATATTGCAACCACACTGCATGATTCCATGATTCTGGATAATATATTTGTAATTCCGGATAATTGATAATTATACGTTTTGGGTTAGCGCATTCAATTTACACGAACACATTCAACGCCCGCCATTTTTATCTCACAGTCTACAAATGCATGCACGTTCATCTTTTCAATTTCTATTTTTACAACTTATTGGCAACGATATATTTACTTAGTAGATCAAATTTGCTTAGTTATGCAGTTACGACGTGTGGTAATCTATGTCCTCGCAAGAAAATAAAGAGTGTGACTTTTCGTCGAACGAATAACATCATTTTCCTCGGAAATATTATGAATGATTGATAGGATACTTTCTTTCTGTCGGAAAATATTTCAATATATATATATATATATATATATATATATATATATGGGAAATGAAAAACGAAAAAACAAGAGATTTTTTAAATATATATTCATCAGCGTTTCGTCTTTATTGTAAGTCTTCCTCAGGTTCATAATTTAAAGAAAAATGTCAGCAAGTACAGCATGATGTTGGGTGTACATGATGGAGTGAAAAAGGAAAAGTAGTAGCCTATATCACTCCATCATGTAGACCCAAAATGTCGATGTGCTTGCATGGCATTTTTCTTCAAATTATCATCCTGAGGAAGTCTTACAATAAAGAGGGCACGTTGATGAATATATATAAAAAAATATCTCTTGGTTTTTTCTTGTTTAATTTCCAATTACGTCGTTCCTTTCTCATACACACACACACATATATACATATATATATATATATATATATATATATATATATATATATATATATACTAGGTAGGCCCGGGATATATATATAAATTCAATTTAAAAGAGTGTAAGTATCAGAATATGACAGGAAGCAGTTGAAAATAATCCCGTAAGTAATTTAGGTGATTAAAATAGGATCTATCCATGTTTTGAAATAGATTTCTTAACGCTTTGGGTGATACCACCCGAATATTGTAAATAACAAGGTATTCGTAAAAATCCAAAAAACACATCCTCCCCCTAAAATAGAGGAGTATTATTCAAGAATATGGCCGTTTCAAGGTTGAGTGAATAAAAAATCATTCTACACGTAGGCATTTTTTGTCTGTATCAGACGTTCCCATTTTGGTGGGAAATTCAATTTATGCACATTAACAATCGACCATTAACCCTCGGAATGTTTATATATAGCGATTGATGTAAGGTATTAGTTGTGCTTATTTTGTTTTCGATTTCTTAACTGTTAAGTAATTTGCAATTTTACCATTGAATATGTTGTTCCTATTTCGTTGTCTCCCTCCGCGGGGAACGTTATACAATGGTTGTTTTTACTGCGTTTAAAATCACTTTCCTGTCCAGAAAATTGCCGCAGTGTAGAAGCATATATTCTGAAATCGACAAATAGTAAAATAGAGGGGAATTACTTTCCCTCTATCATACTATTTTTCGATTTCTGAATATAATAACATTTCAAATTTAAAAATGCCGCAGTCTTGAAGGATTTCTTATAAAATCGACAAATAGTTAAATAGAATGAAAAGAAATTTCATAATATGAAAAGCAATATCCCACCTAAAAAAGTTATCGCCGAACGCGCGGTCGGACGTTGTCCGTAAGAAAAATAAAAGAATAAAAGAATCGTCTGCATTTATCAATTGCAACCATTTAAAAATAAAGAGAATCCTGTGCATTTAATATAAAACAGTCGGTGCTGTGCAAGCCCCACCTTCTCCCAGTAAAACTTATTGTTCGGTTTATTTTTAATTTTATTTCGTTATTTTTTTTAATACGTAACATTGATAGATTATCTGGCCTCGATTTGAATCTTGTTTTCATGTCGGTTAGTAATTTACGTTACACTTTTCAAAAATAGAATAAACGTTTAAGTAAAGTCTATTTTATACTATACTTACTATTTTCTCGGTGATAGTAAACCTTACGAAATCTGCTGAAATAATAACCTTATTATTAACGAAGCTCTTTAAACATAGGAGTGTGGGGGCGTTTCTGTTATTCGTGTAATTTTTACGAAGGGAGTGTGTCTTGTTAAGTTAATGATATCTATGTACTAAGTAGTGTGGATTGATGATTTTAAATTGAAATAATATTCGGTGTTAAAAATAATAGTTCCTTATTAATGTATAATAGTGCGTGGCAGGAGGGAAATGTTAAGGGAAAATTCGTATACTACCTTCTGTTTGTATTACGTTTTTGGGAGAGTAAGCTGTAGGGGTCTAATATAGTATTTGATGTTTAAAGAAACTTTCTTGAGTTAGGTTGTTAGTTTGTCTAGTGTAGGCTAAGTGGCAGGAGAAAAACAACTCTATTTTATATAGAGAGAATTGTATATATGTATACATATATATATATATATGTATATATATATATATGTATATATATATATATATATACATGTATATACTAGATTGTATAAGTTCCTTAACTTTAACTAAATAAAGGAAATTAAAAAAAATAGGAAATAATAAAATATTGTAAAATGATGACTACTTTTTTGAATCAATAATATTTTTAGAATGTTACTATGGTTAAATATAATGACGGTTAGACAGCAGTTCCAGTGGTTTGTTCGATGCTCCCTGGGGATTCCGTTAGGGAAACCATATAAATATGACGTCTTCCAAAGTTCTGTACAAATACAGAATAATTCCTAGTGACGTTATGAAAACCTAAATGCAGTAAACACATTTCTCTACTACTCGCAGTATCAATAGTTGATGAATGAAAATAAAAATAAAATAAACAAATTAAAAAGAAATATGTCTTGAATATATTTTATATTGTATATTTATATGCATTGTTATTTCTTCCATTCGGACAATTACGAGTCGCATGTCTGTTAGACTATGAAGTTTAATTAGTAAACTACAAAAACATGAAGGAGTAAACCTGACAAATTTGTGACTAAAACAAAGGGCATATTATAATACTTTAGAAAAGATTGAAGTAAACATCGAATGTACTAAAAACGATAATGATGATAATGTAAGAAAGTTGAACTTAAGTTAAAAAAAAACAACGTAGAACCTTATCGTCGTTGAATTCTAAGGAACGAACATTCTCGAAAGCATCACTTACACCCGTTTCCGTTTCTTCTGACGAAAACCGATTTATTCAATAAGTTCGATCATATTCTCGAACTGTTTATCATTTCCATTCACGTCTAGGTCTATTCTTCATCTTTTTCTTCCACGAACTTTTCAATTCCTATGACTTTATACACCAGAAATAACGTACGAATTGTATTTACCGAAAGCAAGAAGCGGTGATGATTTGAGTGATCGGCTCACAGGGGAATGCAGGCCTATATTGTTGGCTTACAATCCGTCCTATCTCTATTCGTAAATTGCTTAACTTGGGAAAATATCTGGACATCGCATATTTCAGCAGAGTTATTTTAGACAGTCAACAATAAAGTGTCCTGGAGGTGACACAACATATTTCGGATTGGAACATTCGAGTTAACAATCAGATGAATAAATAATATACACACCTTTTGTACAATGAACCAGGAGACATTCGTAAAACGAAGACACCCAGTACATTGCAGTAAACTGTTGCCTTTGTCCTTATATTCATTTACTTTTTAGAGAATGTCGAGAGGACTTTTGCTTGTATATGAGTTTGACTGCCAATAATGCAGTCGCATTACTACTACTACTACTACTACTACTACTAATAATAATAATTATGATTATAATTTTAATATACACGAGTAATAAATATAGGAAATTGCCCCCAAATGACCATATAAACGAGCATGTATGTTTTGGGAAAGTAATTCACTGGGGGCTATATACTTAAGCCATATATACAAATTGTACAGGCACCAGAAATCGTCAGATGAGAAAATAATGGAAATCATATGTGGTATAAAAATATAAACACACACAACCATCCAACCAAGAAGACTAGGCGTGATCATAGTTAATCAGAATGACAAAACCTGCTGGCCGGTCCAACGAGCTGCATGGCAAAAATACAGAGCGCTTGCAAGAAAGGTGACGGAATACGAAAAAATGAAGGAAAGCAAAATAATATTGATAATAGTAAGAGCACTAGTGACAGTTCTGAGAAAGAACTTGAAAAATATCTGAGAGAAATTAGAAGCAAAAGGAGGCTACATGTTATACAAAGCACAACATTAATAAACACAGAGGATATTTTTTTTAAATCCTAGAGTTGGAAACACACCCAAATGACGCCGACTTATCACAGTAGCTGTATAACGCTCTCAAAACACTATTAAAGATAAATATAAATATAAAGTAATATTGTACATATAATTCAATGGATTGTGCTCTGATGAACTGGCTACTCTGGTGACACCTCGACGTAAATACACTAGACCAACTCGAAAATCAGCTAAATCACATCCGTTCACTGAGGAGCCCCCAACATGCCGGAGAGCTTTCTACTCGAAAAGCTGCCGGCCTCTTCAACTCCCTCCCTGCTCCCTGTTTCCCGAAGTGTACCGACATGCAGTGGTTTTAAACTAATGTAAACAGACATCTCGCTACACAGCTCCACACTTAGGGTGACACCCAAAACCTACCCCTAATTCTCAGTAGCCCCTTACGTCTACAGTGGCGGCCTGCTTTTTTCTTTGGGGGGGGGGGGGGGGTGAAACATGTTTTTTTTTTAAAGAAATTATAAAATATAGATTAGCACGTTAGATTACGTAAGCAAAAACTTGATGACACCAGCAACCGTTGCACAATAGTAATGAAGGGTAAACCACGATGGAAATAAGTAGGTAGGGCTATCTGGGGATTACAATCTCTATAATATTACAGGTGTACTTTCATTTGTACAATCGTAATCAGCTTCTACACCTAGTTCCAAAATGAGTGTGTCCGATTGCCAAAGGTGAAATGCGAAAAAGCAATTCATGATTATCTTGTTTTGCTGTGTGTACAAAATGTAGACATCTCTACCATCAAATACAACGTCAGAAATCTAGTTCGTGATCAAACATTATCGGTCCTACTTGCCATTTAAGCAACGATCCAAGTGTAGTATTTGTTTTGTCTTTATAGAGGGAACCGGTATTAAATACATATTTAATAAGAAAAGAGCTGCTAATGTATGCCATTAGTCTAATTCATAAATGCAATTATACGGTAAACTGTTTTCTTGTGAAGAATCCAGTTAATCATGAAGAAGAACTATATTGGAACACACACATGTGTATTGTTCACTCGGCATTCCAACACGAACGAGAGCGTGTCAGACGACAGACAATATATAAACCTTCTTAGTAAGATGAGTAAGTAATAAAATAAATTACAATTTATTTGAATAAGAGAAATTGTTCACATCTTAGGAAACAATAATTTGGTATAGTATTTTTATAGAGGTTCGAAAACAAAAAAATGTATTGTTTAATGAATAAAATCATGTATTGTAAATGCTGAAACATACGACATATACGTCCCCGTCAAATACTGATTTCTCTTATTTTCTTATTTTTAAAAGTGTACTAAAAAAGCGCCTACTACACTCACACATCTATATCAGACTTTACTTTACAACTCTCGTCAGCAATACCGAGAGTATATATATATATATATATATATATATATATATATATATATATATATATATATATATGTTTCCACGGGAGGGTCATCCTTTTTGACGTCAAAACAAGGAAAATAAAAGGAAAAATAAAAGAAATATCGCTTTGACGAAGACATATTTAACATTTATTTGTATTAATCATCTATCGAATTTCGATGGGTCCTGCTATTTAACAATAAATGCTCTTTACACTAACTGATCATCACAATATTATTGAAGTGTTGAACCAAAGTCTGGATGATTTCATCACTCTATGGATTATGTGATGTTCGCGTGATTTCATCTAGATCTTCGGAAATGTATCATACAATCAAATCAGTATTTTATAAACGTCATCCACATGTTCCACTTATCACGCTTCATCTGTCACTTCTATTCTTAGTCTGCTGAGATCTTGTCTGCTGAGACGACGAAGTATACGATTTGATGTAAGATTTTTCTTATTGCAAAATATAGTAACATATTTCTATTCATATGATATTTTAATATACTCCGACACGTGTCTATCTTTCTATCTTCTCTTTACCCAAATCAAAATATATATCTACATTTTCACTTTTTTCTCATGGGCTGTCATTTTCAGCTGAGTTCAGATACCAATAATTATTATTAGAAGTTGTATTGTAGCCAAAACCATACTCAAATCTACCTAATTGCCACTCTTAATTAAGTCCAGATAGTCTTATCTTCATTGTATCTAACTCCTCTAACTTGTTTTATTATTTTAGCCTATCCCCTATCTATATCAAATAATTTTGTCCATCCTACCTCCCATCACCATTCAAGATATTTGAAGTGTAGATATCATAGTGCCATGGTTGCGGCTCATTGATTATGCTGAACAGAATGTATGGACCAATGAACGTGTATACTTAAATAGAAAGATAATCAGCAAGAGACGAACAAACCCCAACCTCGAAATGCATGATCGCATGTCCAGTTTTATGTGTATCTTATGCTAAACAAGTTCTTTGTAAAACTATAAATAGATATAAAAATGGTCGTTGATATTTAACGTGTATTTAGTCGTCTATATTTGTAAACGGTTGCATCATTCTTCTCACGTATGTTTGTTTTGTGTCACACCGTCAGTAACACAACAGTATGAAGATTAGTCGGTATTACAGTTACACTATTTCTATATATTCTTCAGATTTTCATATACATTTTTTTTTATTTTAGATGATTATGTTTGTCAATTGTTAGTCATCAGCAAGAAGTGATGTCTGTTATATTTTTATAGCGATGTCTCAATTTGCTTCATTTAAATACATCATTTAGTGCATATCGAAATAAGTAAACTCATGGTTCACAGATTGAGTGTTATAGCTAATCCAACTATTGGTTATTTAAAACGTATTTCATTACATATATGACGGATGATATAATTATTTGTTTCTTAAATATATATATATAATGAATAATTCCGTGAATATAGCATAACTAACCGAATAGAAAAACATTGACATACAGATAAATGCATAATAATAAATTAAACATTTAGAATAAATAAATTTAACAACAGATAAACACATAACAATAAATTACAAATTTAAAATAAATAAATTTAACAACCGATAAATACATAATAATGAATAAAACATCTAAAATAAGTACATAATACAATGTAAGACCGAGTTGGTTACGTTTGAATAACGAGAATTACCAAAACTTAGCTATTGCAATATTACAACTCGAATCTAAATAATATCATATTTACCCACTACAAAGAAAGAAACGTAATGTTACTGCGTAGAACACTATTATATCAAGGACTGATGTGATTTATCACATAACTGTTTCTTTTTTATTTTCTTGTACGAATCTAAACTGTATTAATTAAGTAATTTAATTCGATAAAGACGGAAAAATGAAATTCCTAACTGGTATACGGGTTCGGGAAGTATACTTTATTAGTCATGCGTTCAGAGAAGATCAGAGGGCGGTGAAACATTCGGTGAAGCTTTTGCAGATCCCGTTACTATTATGTCCTCCCTTTTAGACAGATGCATTGGCTAGAATAGAATTAATGCAAAGGTAACTGAAGAAGCAACTACAGAATATTTTATATAATTTTTTTGAAAATAAAATGCAGAATTTTTATGAAGAGAATCGTTCCAATCTTTTTGGTCACTGGAAGAAAAACTTCTTAAATTGAAAATAATTCCTCCTTCGCATACTTTAATTTAACTCCGGCACTTCAACACAGAACAAAGATGGACTCCATCGAAATATCAAAGGAAGATTTCTGCAAACCTTTCAAAATGACCACCAACGAAATAAACAGGATTTGCTTTTGTGTTTTCGTTATTCTTATGTATTTTTACTCGATGTTTTGTAAATCGTTGTTTTGTTATGATTTGATTTGCTTGACTGACAATGAAGTATAATTACCCACGGACAAAAGGACTCTCGGTGTTGTACCTACTGTTCTCATTGTTTATTTTTTATCAGAGTACGAGAAGAGGCGAGTTTGTTCCAATGGTTGAATAGTTGATCGATGCAAACTATATTTTTTACAATTCTGTTTGCTTTAAGCATGTTTATGTGTGTAACAAAATTCAACTACGGAGCTCAAAAGAAAGACAAGTCTAATACGATTTTAAATTATCTATTGTCGTCTTTAAGACTTACATGCCTTAAAAAACGTGGTTTACTATGAATCGAATTGGTCAAATAGATATTTACATTGACTATGAAATCAGCTATGTTAAATAAAAATTGATATTAAAATTGATATTATTGCAATTGTGTGGTTGATATCTGCTCTAAAATATTTCAGAAATCGATCTAAACGTATTTATAATTTTCTCTTTCAATATTCACTAATACATCAGTATAAATTCAAACCCGCATATGTGTTAAATAAAACGTGAGGTAACGAATATAATTAATTGTTTCATATGGATGGTGTGATTTGCTTAATGTTAAATGAAGAAGACAAAAGAACGAACAAACATAAAATACTGACATATACGAATCTATTCATTTGACTTTTAGGTTTAGGCATCGTATTCAAGACAACTCGTTAAAGAAACTTATACATTGTACCTCATTCGAACCTCCCGTAACTTAAAATGACTTATGGATAAAAGCATTTAAAGAAGAGAAGTAAACATCAAATTGAAGTGCCTATCTCTATTATTCTATTAGATATTGGAAGTCCCGACCTGCAACTATGTTTAAATGAATTATCTATGTTGTAGTAATAAATGACGCGTGTTTCTTGAGAACACCTTAGATAGTTAAAACAGAGTAAAAAAAATAGCAATCACATTAAATTAGTGAATTAGTGTGGACTGTTCAGCCCATCAATTGATAAATTACTGGAACGGGTTATAACCGAGTACGTTTATTATAGAATGTTTGCTTTCATCTATGAATTGTACACGTTTAATTTTGTTTCGATGGACATTTCTTATGTTTTTAGTTGCTTGCATGTATGCTACTTACTAAAACGCTAATGGGTTTGTAATGCACGCATGTATATATATATACATATATATATATATATATATATATATATATATATATATAGAGAGAGAGAGAGAGAGAGAGAGAGAGAATGGCTAGCAGAGATGGGTAAAGAGAGAGAGAGGGGGGAGCACGAGATAAAGATATATCAAAAGGAACAACTGTTTAACAAAACAAATGAGACAAACGGAATATTTTAGTGCAAGACTTGTGAGTAAACAACATATTTTGCCTTCCCTTGTGGTGCATAAATAAACAAATTAGTACAATTCCGCACTTGCGAACAGGCAACATACAACTGGCCATGGGAAGAGGAAGGGGGCTCTAAGTTAATAACAACCACCCTCAGAGATTGACCCAGTTCCTTGTTGATGGTCATTGCGAAGCAAACCTTGACTGGAAACTCAATTCTCTTGAATTTAAAAGGCAATTCAGTAAGGATGATTAATTTCGTGGGACCAAACACCGGCTCCCCTTTACCAAATGCTGAGATGATTGGTAGGGTTCAATAACATGGGAAAACATGTTTGATGATAAATCTGGTTCCAGTGTACAATGTAGGAGGATTCAAGTTACGCAGCATAATGATAGGGGGTCCAATATTAATCTCCAAATTATGTGGAGGAATTCCTGGAGGTCTAGCGAACTTAGTAACTCCACCTCATATTCAGCAACATTACTTTAGCTTAGTGCCACATCAATATACTTTTAGATTTTCATGGCACCAGGCAGTTGACTCATCAGCTGATGATCTATGATAGCAGCATCATTTTTTTTCTGGCAACGGAAAGCACGTCCTGCCAAACAATCACTATCTTGAAATGTGTGCTCTACATCAGGGTAACATTTTTATTAAGGATTGGCAGATAACGTACGATTATGCCACATCCATTAATTTCTGACAGTCTATAATCAGAACTGACTGGCAAACGACGTTCCTCAATATCCAGTAGACCTTTCGAAAACCTTCTCGTTGTTTTATCTCAAAGCACAGATGTGCTTATGCTTTTTATCGCAGATGTAGCTTCACGACTAATGTCCAAATGAAATATAACAGCAAAGCCTCATTGAAAATGTCATCTGTTAAAGGCAGTTCTTGGTTTCTGGCTGACTGTCGTAATTGAAACAATATGTCCTCAGTCATGTGCTCATTGGAGTCATTCCATAGTTGAAGTTAGTAAGAGAGGTGGCATGTACTCAGGATGATAGAAAATAGGTGGCGTAGTTGAGTTGATGATTGTATAGTGGCAGCTTTTTCTAATGTATCTCGCTACTGTGCATCATCTTCTAGCAAATCAAACATTTTACATTCTTCCTGAAAAGTGTTACATACAAAACCTTCCACAGTCGTCAAGTCTTGAAATGACGCAGGATCAACTTTGCAAAGTAATCAGTTTCCCAAATCTTAAATAATGCAGTTCGTGTTGTGTCAGGTGGTGATTCAATATATATATATATATATATATATATATATATATATATATATATATATATATATATATATATATATATATATGAAAAGTAGATACGATTTTCCCCTGTGCCTTCACGGAGTATAGCAAAATAACCACATGCATTACAGGCTACTAAACTTACCACTATACTACACTTATTCACTCGAGCGTGTTATAGTAAATTTGTTATTATTTGTTCTACGTAACACTAAACATTACATTTGGTCCACCATCAACGTCTCTCCGAAAAACCAACTCTATATAGGTGGTAGCAAAAACGTTTCTCTCTAACAATTATGTATTGTCACTCAACTCATCGACACAGGGAACTAATACAAACAGTTTAATTTTCACACGACACTGGTTCTTATTTATTTTTTGCCAGGTAAAAACATACTACATAATATAAAGCAATACGCAAAGACTTAATGACCGCTCCCATCTACTCCGATGATTTTCCGCGAATATCAGATTACGTTATTTCTAATTCTACCTATGACTTCTACATTTATATTCATTCCGGAATAAAGCGCATGAAATTAACGAACACAGTTCCTGCAACATTTATTAATTCAACATGGCGGCTACAATTTTTGATCGAACTGACATCCTACTTAATTCAATAAACGCCAAGATACTGGTAGACCTCGATACATTTTCAAAATCACACACTTTTAACACGCATGTTATAGAAAGCTTGCTGAAATTAATTTATCTCATCAACAAATGACCTAAACCGTGTCATTGTTGAACTTTCTATTTCGTCGGCAGAATCTAAATCTTAACATAACACGCATGCCAATAAACAAGCATAGCTTTATTGGCCTTTTTTCACATGGATGTTAAAGTGGAAACCGTGGTGCAGTGGGTAAGTAAGGGGGTTTCATGATCGACACTTTAAGCGTTCGATCCCATTCTACTCTGCCACTTTTTCTTTTTTTTAATTTAAAACATTCACCAACACGATAGAGGGGAGGGGGGTAACTATAGGCTGTTTTTTTATTCGACGTCATGCAATAGGTAGTTCTTTCTCCCGTGCAACGCCGGGCGCCGGGTTGCGCTAGTATATATATTTATATCTATCTATCTATCTATCTATCTATCTATCTATATATATATATATATATATATATATATATATATATATATATATATGTATGTATAATTTATTTAGATACTGCATATTACATATTTCAGCAATGTACCGCGGTTTCATCAAAAAGGGCAGATTTAGACATCTTGAGTAAATCTCCGTGCCCAGTGGAATCACCCACAAGCTGAAACGATTGTAGTCACGCCCAACAGGGAATGGCGTCAACAATGACAGAAAACGGTGTATTTCTGTGGGGGGCCCCGAAAAAATCCAGTGTGGAATAGTGATTAACTAAGGCTTTTTGTTGTCGGTTTTGGAAATAAAATTATATATCGGATTAATTGTTGGATATAGAGCTGAACGAGATGATTCAAATATGTTTTTATGGACTTAACGTGTGTGTTAATGCTTGTCTATTGAATTGGTGTTTTCGTATTTTCTGTTCTGTTTGTAATGTAATTGTTGTATCTAGTCTGAATAAATTACGAAAGGGGCGGCCATATAGTTGCCGTTTGGGTTTGTGAGATTAGGGTGCTTTTTATTGTCGTTTTCGGGAATAAATTCATGTATCGGATTAATTGTTCGATATAGTGTTGGAAAGCATGATGCAATAATGTTTTTATGGACTTAACGTGTTTGTTTATGTTTTTTATTGAATTGGTGTTTTCGTATTTTCTAGATCTTATTGTGAGGAAAGTGGTGTTTCGTTGATATAACAAGTAGTGTTGAAAACAAAAACTAGAAAAACAATAAAAGAACAAAAAATGGTTATAAACGGAATGATCTGTTATTTCCGTTTGAGGAGTATAAGTTTAGTCTCTTTATAATATTACTATTTATATTTATATTTAGTGTAATTCATTAAATTCCTTTGTTATTTTTTCTACTCGTACCTACGTTCATGCGCACCGGCAAATAAACCTATATACACACACGAGCATGGAACCACAATCATGCCTATACACAGCATCTGCACGCATATACATATCGCTCACATGTACTGGGGGTTATTAATTTAATATTTTTATTTTTTGTGTTTTTAATTTAATCTTTTATTTATTTTATTAATATTATTTTATATTTTCTATTTATTAATAATATGCGCCTATACATACACACGCGCACTCGCACACATGGTTGTACACACATCTGGACGTATACATACGCCTGTACCTTCATCTTCATTTATAAAGGGATGGGCGAGTGATTTGAGAATCTATTATATGGATAGTATGAAGCGGGGGTGGGTGTATTCCAGTGATAGGAGGGTCACGTGGAAATGGGGTATCTGCTGATAAATGTATATCCGCTATTGATGGGGTTAGTTTTAGTATGGATGATGTGATAATCGGTGGTGAAAGGGTAGGGTGTTTATTGATGAATGGTATATCTGGGTTAGGACTAGGTTGTATCAGGGTAGGCAGGGTTTATGTAGTCGCGCTGGTATAAAAAAGAGAGAGAGAGGTATATAGAGAGATGTACCTGGTTCAATTATTATTAATTATAAATTACTAAAAACTATTAAATCATTGCAAAAACTATTAATTGATACTTCTTTGTAAACATAACAACATGCAATTACTCAGATGCATTTTTTTTGTTTTTAAAGTTTATAGGAAAAGAAGCCCTAAGGAAACAAACATTTATCAGCTAACATTTTGTCTAATGATAAAACGCAATAATTATATGAGTATATATATATGTATATATATATATATATATATATATATATATATATATATATATATATATATATATATATATATATAATGCATATACAGTGTTAACATTATCCTTGTAAATGTGTTTTCTTATTAATAGTATTTTATCAACAATTATAATACAAAAGTAGTAGCTATATTTCGTAGATGTTTAATTGTTAGGTTTATAATTTCAAAATGCAAGTCCAATTTAATCTACTGACTAAATCTATGAGAAACAACAAGATGATATTGTCAAATAGAGGGTATGCATGCGCGTAGTCTGTCTATAGGCGGGTATGTGAGCATGTTTGCAATGTTAATCATCTTCTTTTCGATATGCTGCATGTCTATTTCCTTAAAGATTTTTTTAACCGTGCGAAACTAAACATAAACTAGAAACGCTGGTTTCCAATTTAAATTAAATCCCAGTAAATATTACGTTCAAAGACCAATGGAAGGGTTATTTTTTGTCACAGTGTCAAGAGGCTGAAATACCCAACTGCTTACTGGAGCTATTTTAATTATTGAATATGCAAATGTTTCGAGGCAATTATCTTATATACATATTTATGCATTTGCAAAACCCTAATGCACACATAAATGTTACGCCACTCAGAAACATACACACACACACACATCCATATATATATATATATATATATATATATATATATATATGTAAAAATAAAAATGGAATAAAGAATAAGCAATTCAACCACTAACAAAAATAAACTCAAAAACTCATGTTGTAAAGTTCCACCGAGATATTTCGGCCGGAGATACGACCATTTTCGATCAGTTAATAAACTTTATTTCAAAACGGAAAAGTTTTCAAATTTATACAGAGAATGCAATTGGAAGAAAATGTCACGTGCAGAGAACAACAAAACGGGGAGAAAAAGGAATGCGAGGAATGTTATGAAAAGAGAAAGAAAAAGAAGATGAAGAAGAGGAAGAAGAAGAAAGAGATACCAATCAACCAGTGTCTTTAGAACGTCAGTTGAAGAAGACGAAACGAAGAAGAAGAGAAAGCAGGAGCAAACGTGCGAAAGGGTAAATCGACATGTTGTTGTCGAAAACTATTAAAGAAGAAAAACCCATAAGGCAATCCCTATCAAACATATTCATGACACCAAACTTCGACGTCTCACAGAATCCTGTCTGATCCTATGTCATAAGAACACCATTGCCCAAAGACAATGTTTCTATAATATTGCTTTTCCTTTGGCTAGATCGATTTTATACGAGATGAATCTAAATAAATACGACTCTGGCTAACTTTTAACCCTTCTCTCTTCTTCCCCCTTCCCCTCCTCCCCTGCCTCCTCTTCTTCCCTTGTTTCGTCCCTCGACGTTAATTGCCCCAATTACTACTAATCCTGTAGACTTTTGACGCTCTCAGCCCGAATTCAATCAGCAGGCGATATCTAAGCACTGATTTGTTCTCTCTCTCTCTTTTTTTCTTCTTTAATAGTTTTCGACAACAACATGTCGATTTTATTTTTACATATTGTCTGAAACATTGTTTCTTTTTTTACCATATATATATATATATATATATATATATATATATATATTAAAGACAAAATATGAGAATAAAGAATTGTAAAGTTACAATATTTATTAAAACATCAAAAGTTTGATGTTTTAATAAATATTGTATGTTTACAATTCTTTATTCTCATCTGTTACCTCTTAAATAAATTCATCTGTTAAATATATTGAGCTTGACCCTATCACAATAGATTATTATTATTAAACAATAATTCGATTATCGTTATATTATTCAACATTTAAATATTATAATATATATGTATATATAAACGGAAAATACACGCATGCAACTCTTTACACACATATATATATATATATATATATATATTTATATATATATATATATATATTTATATATATATATTTATATATATATATATATATATATATGTATATATATATATATGTAAAAATAAAAATGGAATAAAGGATAAGCGAATCAACAACAAGCATAAGATAAAGCCTTAGCATGAAATGTAAGTTGTTATTAAGAATTAATTGTGAGAAGTGTTTCTCAAAAGTTAAAGTTTATTAGAATTATAACATTGAATGAGACGAAACTTGATAGCACATGTAAGTAGCATAGTTCCTTATAAAAAACAAATACACGCGCATACAAACTATCCACACAGCACATACATCCACACGCACAAGTACACCCCTGCCACACACATATATATATATATATATATTGTTTTATTTAGGATGCATATTTTCACTTAGACAAACATTATGAAATAACACGGAGTGTTTTTGCTTGATGAGACGTGTTTATTTTTTTATTTTTCAAATGGTCCATTAAGTGTTTCGGTAAAATGTGTATATGTAAGGTCCTGGGGTTTCTTAAGTAAATCGAACAAAACACCCACGGAACTTACATATACTGATTTGACCGAACCACTAAATTGACCATTCGGAAAATTGAACATATATATTAGCTGGGTCGAATCAAATGTCAATAAAATCTATTGCGTTTACTAATATTAAAATAATATTTGGTAAGATATTAACATCTTGGCTATATACAACTCACTTTTAGAGACAATTGTAAGTTCTGATCTACCTATAAATGTTTACGAACTACATGTTTAGGTGCATTCATATATTCTATGTTATCTGTTAACTTTTAAGTGCAAGTGACTCAACAGTGTTTAGGGAAATTGAACCCGACATGCCACAGACTAAATATTGCATCGCCTGAACACTGTGTTTTTCTTATCTAATATAATTTTTGTTCTGTTTATGAAAACATAAATATTCGATCATATATATTCCGTTCTTTACAATAGATCGCTAGCAATCTGGAGTAAAGATCGTAGATTGTTGAATATATTTATTGTAAGAACATACAATTCAGTACAAGATGTATGAGGAGTGTGGGTTCATGAATACACACTGTTTATCTTTTAATTTAAACCACCAATTCATAAATCCTTTTTATGAAACAGACACTTCAACTGTTTCTTCCATTTGTCATATTTACCTTGTAGAATCACTCAGGTCAGAGAAAATAAACACGGAATATAAGAGGTTTAAAATATCATAAACCACACATTTAGTGTACAGAATAAATTCTACTTTAATTACTGTACATTTTAAGAGACAATTCCAGTAATTCATTTCCTGAATTAGCAAACTCATAAGTGTCTACAATTTTATTAGTACAATTATCTTGGCAATAATTCCTAATTCTAATTTAAATTGCGTATAATATTCCTATTACATGCCCCAAATATGTTGACTACGTTATTAAATAGACACATGGAAAAGTCATACGGATGACAATTGCTTTGAAACAAGATATGAAGATAAAATCACAACACACGGATCATTCTTTATTACAATGTATGGTGGAGGATGAAAACAATTGGGGGTGGTTAAAAAAAAATTATTATTTTCTTTTTAATTAAAAATATTTATATGTATGGGGGAAGATAAAAAAACATTGGGGGTCCAAAATGTTTTTTCTTTTCTTTTTCTTTTCTTAACTTAAAATATTTCTATTCATGGGGGAAAAATATTACTATGTATGGTTGAGGGTAAAAAAAATGGGGGGGGGGCAAACATTTTTTTTTGTTTTAACTGAAAATATTTCTATTCATGGAGGAGGGTAAAAAATTCGGGTGTGGTCGACATTTTTTCTCTTTATTTTAAACTATATATATATAATTAAATAATGACATGGTTATAGTATCCTATTAGTGTTGTAGGATGTAGTGTTTCTTCCTATGTTGTCGCAAAGTATGTTCGAAGTATGATGATAAGTCAATAACTCTAATCCTAACCTCTCAAGAAATTAAAACTACTGTAAGTAAACGTATTCCTCAAATAGCTAAATCAGCTTTAACAATTACAGGTATTAAGTGTAAGTTTAGAATATATATACCAAAATTCATTAGTTTAGGTGATTACCCTCTACATATATATATATATATATATATATATATATATATATATATATATATATATATATATATATATATTTGCAAAACGGACGCAATCATATCCGAGGCAATGGCTGAGTCCTTAGAAAATTACTGTAGTAGATTGGGGTCATAAATGATTGGTATCTTTTAATGTCGCAAAAACAAATCTTATTTTCCTTAAATAACTACAAGAAACCTTTCCAATCACCGATTGTCATGGTAAATAACACCCTACCTGAGTGTTCAACATTCAAACTACTCTGCCTAACAATCACATGCACAAATACATTGAACACATTGCCAATGCTGCTGGAAAGAAGGTGGCCCTCTCGACTGTGCTAGTACACTCTTTACACCTGACATTATTCTGTATCTAAACAAAGCCACCATCCGTCCATGAATTGAGTAGTGTTGCAACATCTGGGCTGGGAAACCATCTACTAGTATTTCCCTCCTTGGAATCATTGTGCTTGTTTTACAAATACTTCAATGGATTATGTTCTGATGAACTGGTTACTCTGGTGGCTCCCCGATGAAAATTCACTAGGCCAAATCGACAATCAGATAAATCCTATCCAGGTGGAGGTCACAACATTCCGGAGAGCTTTCTACTCCAATAGCTTTTAACCCCATGCTGATGGTGTATGTGACTCCATCCTGGCCCTTGTTTACCCGACACTACCGACATGCAGAGGTTTAAAACTAATGTAAACAGACATCTCGCTGCGCAGCTCCCACCTTAGAATGACACCCTAAACTTATCGGTAAATCTCAGTAACCCCTACCGTGCTTTCTTGTTTGGGGAGAAATATCATATATATATATATATATATATATATATATATATATATATATATATATATATATAATTTAAATATAATTGTCTAAAATTACATAAAATTACATGAAATTGATAGACATTTTATTACATCGAATGAGTTTCACTTTATCACGATAGATCACTTTAACGATAATTCATTTATCGTTAATTATATTATATATATATATACATATATACATATATATACATATATATATATATATACATATATGTATATATATATATATATATATATATATATATATATATATATATATATATATATATAGATGCTGGAGTTATGCAATATTTTCAGAAACTCATGTTTATTAAACACTTTGCTTTTAGCATGAGCATCAGATATTCGACATGAAACATTTAGAAAACATATATATATATATATATATATATATATATATTATATATGTATATGAACATATATAAATATATATATGTATTTATAAACATATGTATTTATATATATATATATATATATATATATATATATATAAATTTATTACTCACTCCTCAGGTTTCATCAAAGGATTATATCAACGCAGTGATATATCATTTTCATATACATTTCAACTGAGAAAGTTTAATTTCATTGTAACCTTCATCAAAAGAACATTTCTATTAATATTCTCTTTCAATTTATTCTTGTGTCGTCACTTATCTTTTCTATTTTTCTTATATTTTTCTTCCTCTTTTTTACTCTGGACATCTAAAAAAATCACATGAGTTTTCCAGCCAACACCACATTTGCTGTTATGTAATATTCTAAAAAAAAATAAATAGTAAGTCCCACTTTCGATATATTATGGATTATTTTATACTATACGACACTCTGCATTGCCTTCAACCTTCTTAACATATTGACTACAATTACCAGCAATGATTGAAGCAAACTATTTTTCTGCATATCTCCTTATATATATATATATATATATATATATATATATATATATATATATATATATATACGTATTTCAGTAAATGTTTAAGTTAAGAACTATAACAAATTCGATTATAGCAGAAGATTTTAAAACATAAACAAAATGTATTAATAAATAAGATATAAATGCCAGGATCTATTAAAAACAGCAAATAAAATTAAGCACACGACGTTATGTTAATCAGATCTTATATAGTTTAATTTATTTGATTAGAACATTTACAAAAACATTGATATTTTGTAAGTATCTTCGAAAAATCAACACACAACAATATTTTCATAAACATTTTTAGTGTCGAGTTTAAGAACTTGATACTAAATATTAGTTGTCTTAAATTTTGTAATCTACTGAATTAATATATATCATGAATATATATGATGAGCTGTGAAACAGCGAACCAGGCTGTATGTGGATGACTATAAAAAGCTCCCACCGGGTAGAGCTTATTTTTGTAAGGGTATCGTCAACGGCCATTAGCTTTAAGGCAATGCTCATTAGGTAAAACTAATTTCGAGCTCAGGCATTTGCAATGTTTACATTTCGTTACATTGAGATATCACTTACATTCAGTCAGTGTCGCATGATGGCGTAGGGGTTAGCATCGCCGACTGTCAGCTCGACGGATGCGTTTCGATCCCGGCTTGAGACACTAACTGGCCTAGCCACACTGATGAGCTGTGAAACAGCGAAACAGGCTGTATGTGGATGACTATATATATATATATATAGACATACATAAATATAGTTGTATTAATTTATATAGGACTAGTACAAAAGTATTTATCGATGTTATTAACATTTTTTAAAAACCTGTAGTGTATCGCCAATTTCAGTACGCATTATTGAAAAACATAAATATAATGGGTATGATATTTTTGTTGAAGTTTATAATAATATAAGTGTAATGTGTTTACATAAGAAATACGAAATAATTAAGAACACGAGTAATTTATGTATATGGACTTAATAATACAGGAAAAAACACTTACAAGACAACTTAGAAAATGTAGGGCGATTATATCTTGCTTTGCCTCGCTACGGTACTAGGGATACACCACATGTAAATAGAAACAACAGAGAACTTGCTGTTTCATGCGAGGAATTCTTTAAAATAACTAAAAATATTATCATGACTAATATTTCCGACTCTTTTGATCACATAAGAAAACTTATTAATAAAACAAAATAGATAGATATTGAAGGGCATATTAGTACAACCAGATGTGTTGTATAGGAAATAAGAAATTACCCAATGATATAATCGATACAAAATAAGACAAGCCACTTGTTGAAGGTAAAAAAATAAACATTGAAGTGTTTGCGTAGTGTATGACAATTAAAGATGTGTTAGTAGAAATCGACCTAAATATTTAATAATCCAGTAATCATCCAATCACGACTCAATGAACATAAAATGGTAGTCCAGAATCCAATAATAGTATATAAGCTATGGCAAACTATACGGAATACGGTTTTAAACTATAAATAATATGAATATAAATGATTATGATAAAATGAATATTCGAAAATGTGTATGTAAATATTCCCATTTACGTAATAATGACATGGGGCATATAATTACTGGTAATCTAGCGATAGTTGAATATTCTAAATTAAGAAACTCCTTTGTAACACCCCACATTATATCTTAATTTTTAACAAATTTTTCGACGTAAAATCCTCTATTCATAAAATAAATATGCCTTTTCTTCGTTTTTACTTCTGGCTGATATCATACTACGTCCATTAGTAGCCCGCTAGATGATGTACGGTTGAAATTTAATGTCACTGGCTGAGGTCACACGTTGGCTGTTCTTGTTGAAAATTGAAATATAGTCCCTCTGTTTTTGAAACATCTTAATCTTTACATTATACGAACTGTGGTAAGGAAATAAGTAACACATTAAATAATTTCGTTACACCTATCGCAAAAAAGCATACATCATTGCATTGTACATTTGACGCATGGACGAATAATGTACTTACATTCGTAAATCAAAATGGTGGAATGTTTATAAAAGCACCTTAAAAAAACGAACGTTCTGCTTAGAAACTTACAAATGATTATGGATCTTAAAAAGCTTCAAAATAAGGTTGTAATAGTTCTTATTGATAAGGCAGCTACAAATAGTAATTGAATATATGCAGCTCTTATTGTTAAAAGTAAGAAATAATAAGTAGCAGTCTAGATACTTATGAATTAATTTACCGTGAAACTGATTGTGCCATTCTAAACAACAGTGTTATGTGTGGAGAATTAAGATGAAAATTGTAGGAAAAATACAAAACCTTCTATGTATGTATTGGATGCCTAAAATGCACATTAAACAGTTGCGACCATTTCAATGTTGCCTCTGAGAAACTCTTAAGCAAAGCTAAATCTAAAGTTTTAAAAGTAATTAGTGATCAGAAAAAATAGTTTCCATAAAAAAGTAAATTCTATAGTAATATAAACCAAAATTAGATCGTAGCAATCTCAACATATCATGTTAGAACTTTATATACAAACATACTACATAACATAAAATGAGGTAATTCCCTTGACATATAAATGTAAAGATATTAAATAAAAAGAAAAATATGTTATGTTATGTGTTTATATTCTCGTAAAATACCACTTTTTGAATTACTCGTTACTCAATGAATTGTATTTCCAATACAACTACATTAATTAAATAAATAAATGAATAAATATGTATATATATATATATATATATATATATGTATATATATATATATATATATATATATATATATGTGTGTGTGTGTGGGTATTGATATTTGAGAGCCAACACTTTAATCATATGAATGTGTAATATTTGAGATTAATTATGCGCGCTTACACATTGCAAAACTGTTAATAGATCTGATATTACAAAAATGTTTACATTTAAGAGTATCCATATTACGTTGACCTTGTATAGCACGATGTCTTCCATTTCGTGAGATAAATAAGGCCCCTTTCTCAAATAAGGTGTAGAAATGTCTGCTGTTTTAATAATTGTTTAATGTATAGAAAACCCTTACAAATTAATGACAACGTCCTATACATTAGTCTAAATGAAGATGTTTGTTAGTTTCTCATGGTAAATCTTATATATGGGCTGTTTTTAAAAATCTATAGCATAACACATAGGATTATATTCTACATCTCCAAACGAACTCTTTTGATGTGGGGATTGATTTTGTAATAGCACACTATTACTTGCCTAATTTTATTTCTCGTTTATTTCTTGTTCTGCCTGTTTTTTGGTGTTGCGCTAATTATATTTATTCACTTGTAGTTGTTGTTATTCAGTTTATTACTTGAAATAAAACAAAGGCTAGCAGTCGCAGGATGTCGACTGAACCCCTTATGTTTGCTCTCACCGGAGCCCCTTTAGATCATAAGGCATGAAACATTCTTCTGATCCGCACGGCTTTCATATTTTTTAAGTCTCATATTCTTATAGTAATGTTAGTCTAGGTGGCAACACCAGATCCAGGCTTATTTAACATGTGGTCGTTTTACTGAGTAGTGTTTATCTTTCCTATATGTAGAAATAGCAGTTGACTAGCACACCCATTGTGTATTTCAGATGTGCACAATGAAGAATGCATTTGATTCAATGGTCTATAAATCGGAAACCGAGTGTTTTCTTACCTATCTACGCATATATAACATGAACCCGAAGTTATTCGCTCAGTATTAGAAGCAGCAATTCTGTATACATGTATGAATAGCGAAAGAAAGTACCTACATGACAATCTTCATTGTGCGGATGTGTAGAATTGGCAAGCAGTTAGAAAGTAGAAGGTTTGTAATTATTTGACATTTTTCGATTCCAATAATGTACAATCCCCGGGTAGGCAGAACGTGCAGAACCTGTGTATGTCAGTTAGCGTCGAAATCAACGGGAATGCGAGACGCAGAATCAATTTCTACTCATAGGCTGAAAATAAAAGCATCATATGTATGTATTTATGTATGTATATATATATATATATATATATATATATATATATATATATATGCATGTATGTATATAAATGAATGTATGCATACATCTATTTACGTTTGATTTTTTAAATAATAAAAAAAACAAATTAAATCGTGTCTAAAACGCTTGCCTTCAACGGTTGAAATATATTTTCTAACTGTATATAAAGTAAATATTAATTTTCTGTAGATATTTCAATAAGTGTGGAGAATTGTTTCTACTTAAAAATGAAAAAAAAATGAATAAATAATGGAAAAATACTCCTCACTTAATATTTCTCTCCAGTTCACCTTGTTTCATCTCATCTTTTTATCGTTTGTTGTTCGTTCTCAACATCTTGAACCGAAAGTGGGACTGTGTGTGTGTACAACGCTAATCATTTATTATATCAGTACGTATACTCATGCAGACAATGACACTGTGACTATGGAAAAGTTGCGACGTGTTTTAGACTTATGGTTGGTGATCTTCACGAAAACAACATTAAGCCTATCCTAACATCGCTTTTCCTATGAACGAGTGGCACTCGTATGACGAGCCGTTGCAACATCATATATTTAAAAAGATAATAAGGAATAAGATTGAAATTAACTTTTAAATGTTGCAACTAGTTTCATAATTGACATTATTAATTGTGGGATGTTTAGTTTTTATGTAGAGGGCTTCGAGTATTTTTATTTTTTTGATATTGATATGTATTATTTTGGAGGTTTCTATATTGGGAGGGGGTACACTTATGTTTTTAGGTGTTGGCATATAGAGCTTGTGTCGGAGAGATGTAGGGTGAGTCCTTGGGATAGTGTTGTGGAAGTGAAACCTATGCAAGAATTATTTTTTTTTATTGTTGTCGAGATACATTCTCCCATAGATCATTTGAACTGAAATATTACATTGGTTCTTCCTAATGTATTTTGGGTTTGAGAAGTGTTATTTTTAACAACATAGTTTGATGTTTTCATGTTTTTATAATAAATGATAAATCGTATGTTATCATCAGAATTGGTGGGGGGGGGTATATAGCGGTGTATTATATTTTTAAGAGCTGTTTCATCCAATTTAAGTTTGGATGCATTTGGTTACAATAGAATAGATTTATGTAGTGGGAATTATTTAGCTTATTATTAGTAGGATTATCTACATTTCTAATCATTAATTTAGTTTGTTCATAAACCATATAATTAATAATCAATTCCCCAAGTATATGGTTAATAAGATAATAACTGTAATGTATTACCCATCATATTGTAACACAGCCATTTCAGAAACTTTAATGAAAATACGTGTGACTATGATGTAAAAAAAGAACAAGAGAAACCCAATGCCGATATTTCACAGCTTCGACGTATGTAAATGTGTGATAAGCACACTTTTTGTCGGTACTATTTTATAGATTCATTGTCTTTGCACATGCCCAAATTTAACGGATTCTGGAATACACAATATGAAAAAAAAACTCAATTCATTATTATAGCTGAGTTATAGGAGAAGATATACACGAAGACACAGTTAACAGACATATCACATGTTATCACATGTTATTATTTTACGAATGTAATCAATATGTACAAGTAACGGGTACGTCTAGTCCCTATACTGTTATAACTTTGATAAAGATGACCTGAAAATTAGCGGCTGGGTTTAACCAGCCAAGAAAATCACAATATCTGGGTATTTCAGCTGGTGTTTATATCATTTGGAAGACTTTATAGCACTGAATGCTTTATTTTCCTTTGTATGCAGTTTTCTTTTATTTATATTTTTGATTTTCTTGTAAAGTCGAGATTTCTGAGTAATACATTTTACATTTCTAATAAATCAAATGAGTGTGACTTGGTAAACAGTGTGAGAGTTATGTCTTAGTTTTTACGGATGCTCGACATCGATTTTGGTAACTGATACGCTTTCTTTCTCGCTATATGGCGTGTCTTAACATCTTGCCTTTCTACCTCGATAGCTTTCGTGCGATATGTTTTATCCATCTTGTAAATTTTTCTTTCCATATTAATACATATCATTGTCTTGGCTTTCTCCACATCAAAACAACTTGCCCTGTCTACTAAGCAATACATTATCCGACTGCAACTCCATGCAGATAGATAAGATCCCCCTCCGAAATCGGGGTCACCTGTAGGCCGTTGGTAGCCACACGTAAGGGGTCAACTGAGCGTTCCGTAGTTTGGTCTCTTGGGGTTCTAAATTTTTCAAAACAGGAGGTCGGAGAGGTCCGATCCAATAAATCTGCTGGTCCTAGTACCTATAAGTTGATCCCGAACCGTATTATTACATATGATTATTCCAAAAATCAAAAAATATTTCTCCTTCTTATTTTATTTTTTTATTTTTCTCCATAAATAGATACTTGAAGGCGGTGACTGATGGTCAATCACGTTAAGAACGAATAAGATTACTAATGCCAAAAAGTCATTTTCCCAAAAATATAATTCGTCTGGGAGTAATGTATTTCTTGGAATGGTGTTTACTGAGAGTAATGCTTTCCATTCGAAATTAAGTTCCTGTCTGAGAGTAATCTTTCCGCTTTTACTGTGAAAGTTAGTTTCTGAATGTAATGCATTCTTAGAGCAATGTGTGTTTTGTAGGTGAGGTTTATAATTCGCCAAATTCAACCCCATGCAGAGGGGGAAACAAACTAAAACGGCGTCACCTGTGGCCTTTGGTGGCGATCCGTTATGCCGTAAAACGGTATCCTGATAGATGAGGTATTCATCCACTTCGGCACTTACTTTGACTAGACGAGAGGTTGGAGAGGCAAGATTCGATCAATCAGTTCGGGCATAGTGTCTATACGTTTATCTCTAACCGTATTATTCAATCTGATTTTTCCAAACATCAAAACCTTATTAGTCATTTTTAATTTATTTATCTCCCCAAACATATACAAAAAGACAAATGCTCAGGGGCAATCACTCTGAGAGCAAAGAAGATTATCGGTGTCAAAGCGGTTTTTTTCAAAGAGTAACGTTTCTAAAAAAAATAATGCGTTTTTTTTCTGGAGGAATGTTTTTCTTGAAATGTTGTGGTTAGGAGTAATGCTTATCTTTATCAGTAGAGACCCCTTATAAGATACATATTTCCGCTTTTACTGTGAAATTTCCTTCGAAAGCAACGCATCTGGGGAGCATTGTATTTTTAGATCAATGTATTCTGAGATTAATGCATTCTGAGATAATGCTTTCTAGTTATCTAAGAGCAATATTTTTAGCTTATCTAAGAGCAGTATCTACTGGTGGTCTAAGAGCAACACACTCAGGTCATCTAAGAGCAATGGAGTATGCTTATCTAAGAGCAATGTATTCCGGTTATCTAAGCGCATTTATTCCAGTTATCTAAGAGCAATGCATTCTGGTTATCTAAAAGCAATGTTTCTGTTTATTTAAGAGCAATGCGTTCTAGTTATCTCAGAGCAATATCCTCTGGTGATCGAAGTGCCAGGTATACTGTATCATGTAAGGGCAAAGTATATTTGATTATGTTAGAGCAATGTATTCTGGTTATCTAAAAGCAATGCATTATGGTTATATAAGAACAATATATGCTTGGCGTCTAAGGGTAATGCATTCTAGTTATATAAGATTAATTTAGCCTGGGAATATGAATAATCCCATTACTTATGGAAGTATATTTGACATCTATATTTCAAACACAACAGAAATAGTGGTATAAGTCTGTCGCTCATAGGATTGTCGCAGTACATTTTAAGCTTGAGTGTGGTTATTTCTAAAGAGTAATATATTCAAAGGCAGGACATTTATTCAAATTCATCGAATACATTAGTCCTTGAAGACATTATTATTTGAAGACGCAATGTCTTCAAATAATAATGTCTTCAATGTATTCGATGAATTTGAATAACTGTCATGCCTATACAATTATATTTCACAACGTTATTCGGTATTAAATAACCTACATATGGTCCAAAAAAACTAACCAAACTAAACCATAAACACTACAGAAATATGTAGTTTTAGATGCATAACCGTGTAGTAAAAAAATAGAAGTTTACGCGGTTGGATAGTTTGTAAGGAATTCAATGTTGTGCGTTTAGTGATTGAGATGCTATTATGATCTTCTTCTCGGGAGGAGGCTATGCTCATGAATTAAAAACTCACGACGATTCCGATGTGTGTTACTTATAATAATAGAGCAAATTTAACTAATAAGAATGTTATATTTTTCTTTAGTCAAGCAGGATGCAATTCTTAGCTACTTTCATAGATGCCTTTAGCAGTGACTCATTAAGTAGAAAATAAAATACTCACATCTTATATAACGTTTTAGAGAATCCACAATTCTCGAGAGACAGCTGATTTAATTTCAAATAAGTCCTATACAATGTGTAAGCTCATCAATTAGATATATGTATGTCTCATATTGAACTCTGACTACAAGACGTACTCCGTAAATAATGCCATATTAATAACTGCACACAAGAAACTCATATCTACATTTTATTCCAGTAGCAATTTACTAAGCAGGAATGGTTTTCTTTCTGTAGCGTTGTAGGAGTCATCTGTTCAGAGCTTTGAAATGGTTCCATCTTAAATGTTTTTCGTCTAACATCTGTGTTGCCAACAGTCTACTGTGTTATCATGATATCTGTATTTCTGGTGGTTTTCGCTGCACAACATCTATGTTCTACTGTATCATATTCTGACCATCATATTCTCATATATGACGTGATAAGTGTTTATGCTAACAGTTCATTCCGAAATTCTCAGAGTCACATTAATATTTTTTTCAAAATATTCTACTGTTGCACAGCTGAAACCTACGAGGCCACACAAGGAAAAACACAGAATCCAACAGTCACAAATATCTGACTCGAACATACCTCCACAGGTTTTCTATTCAAAATAAGGGTATAATACCTACGTTATAAAAGAAGTAAGGGTATACTATCTACGTTATAAAAACACCCTCTCGTTACTGGTTTGAAGTACTAGCTTCTTAACCGATATAAAAGAGTATAACATTTTTAAAAGTACATAAATAAATACTGTCCAGAATGCATGGTGTTCTAAATATGCACTCATTTTTTCTCAGATTAGCCTTCCTTTAATAACATGTACTTTACCTTCTTCCATATAATAATAATAATAGTAATAAAAATATAAATAATAATAATATACACCCAAGAGATAAGTTAACGTATATTTTTAATTCTTCTGTTTTTGTGTGCATTTTTCTTTAAAAAAAAAAAAGTAAAAGAAATGGTTTTGATATGTGCGTATCACTTTTGGAAGAAATTTAATGCCCAAACTTCTGGATTAAAATGGGCCCCTAATTAACAAAATTAAGTGTTCATTAATGAAGAATTCGTAGAAGCGGAAATCGACCCTCTCACACATCCCATAATGCCATAATGGCACTTAATCACACGAGGAACCCAAGAGATAAGTAGACGTATATTTTTAATTCTTCTTTTTTTATGTGCATTTTGTTTAACAAAAAAAAGTTTAAAAAAGGGGGTTGTGATATGTGCGTATCACTTTTAGAAGAAATTTGATGCCCAAACTTCTGGATAAAAATATGCCCCTAATTATCAAAATTAAGTTTTCATTAATGAAGAATTCGTAGAAGCGGGAATCGCCCCTCTCACACATCCCATAATGCCATACTGGCACTTAATCACACGAGGAACCAAAGCGATAAGTAGACGTATATTTTTAATTCTTCTTTTTTATGTGCATTTTGTTTAACAAAAAAAGTGGTTTTGATATGTGCGTATCACTTTTAGAAGAATTTTTATGCCTACCCTTCTGGATAAAAATAGGCCCCTAATTAACAAAATTAAGTTTTAATTAATGACGAATTCGTAAAAGCGGAAATCGACTCTTTCACACATCCCATAATGTCATATTGGCACTTAATCACACGAGGAACGCAAGAGATAAGTAACGTATATTTTTAATTCTTCTTTTTATGTGCATTTTGTTTAACAACAAAAAAAAAGTTTTAAAAAGTGGTTTTGATATGTGCGTATCACATTTAGAAGAAATTTGATTCCCAAACTTATGGATAAAAATGGGCCCCTAATAAACAAAATTAAGTTTTAATTAATAAAGAATACGTAGAAGCAGAAATCGACCCTCTCACACATCCCATAATGCCATACTGGCACTTAATCACACGAGGAACCCAAGAGATAAGTACACGTATATTTTTAATTCTTCTTTTTTATGTGCATTTTGTTTAACAAAAAAAAACAATTTAAGTGGTTTTGATATGTGCGTATCACTTTTAGAAGAAATGTTATACCCAAACCTCTGGATAAAAATGGGTCCCTTATTAAAAAAATTAAGTTTTAATTAATGAAGAATTCGTAGAAGCGGAATCGACCTTCTCACACATCTTATAATGCCATACTGGCACTTAATCACACGAGAAACCCAAGAGATAAGTAGACGTATATTTTTAATTCTTCTTATTTTTATGTGCATTTTGTTTACCAAAAAAAAAGTAAAAAAAGTGGTTTTCATATGTGCGTATCACTTTAAGAAAAAAATTGATGCCCAAACTTCTGGATAAAAATGGGCCCCTAATTAACAAAATGAAGAATTCGTAGAAGCGGAAATCGACCCCCCATCCCCTAGCACTACAATCAAGAATACATCGGTAATACACAAAGTAGAAAAGTGGAGGGGAACCTATCGTCTCCCTGCATCTGCTATCATGGGACATTGCTAGTGACTTCCCTACAACGGAACAAACGATAGCAGATCAAGCAAGACAGATCCTCAAGCGAGGATGGTTCACGGAGATGGAGCTGACGGAAATAAGACAGAAGATTAATGGCGAAACGGAGCAAGAAACACCACCGAAGGAGAAACCACAGGAAGAGGACGGGCAAAACATACATACTGAAATTGAAGAAATTGAAGACTACGGAATCACAGAACCAGATGAGATAGAAGACTGCGGAACAACAGAACCCGCTGAGATAGAACTCAACGAAAAGGAAGCAAGTGAAGTGGAGAACATTAGACGATGCATGTTAGAAAACAAAACAAAACTCCCATCTCTCAGGAATGAAGTAGCGAAGAAGTTAAAAGCAGAAACAGAAAGAGTAAACAGACTCCTCAAACACATCCCAACAGAAACTATTACGGACCTAAACAACTTGATATATGCAGGGGCAACATCGGTAAGTATGAAACTAAGAAACGAAGAGAATGGACAAAAGAGAGGACCGACAAAACCTGGATGGGAAATCAGACTGGAAACCCAGATCACAAAACTTCGGAAAGAAGCTAAAACCGTGAACAGAAGGAAGGAGGACATGAAACGATTAAGAAGAAAAATCAGAATCGCAAGGAAAAACTAAATGAGAAACATGAAGTAAATAAAACAGAAGATAGCAGCAATAGAAGGAAGACTGAGACGATACAGGCACAAATCAGAACAGAGCAAACAGAACAGGACCTTTGAAAACAATGACAGCCAGTTTTAACGAAACGTAAATGGAGAAAAAACAACAACAGAGCAACCGAACCCAAAAGAAACATAACAATGCTGGAGCAAGATATGGGAAGCACCAAATAAGCACAACAAGAATGCCCAATGGTTGAAAAACATGAAAGATGAACTACAGGAAATCGAACAAGGAACCAAAACAGAAATAAACAAAGACTCGATCAAGAAAACCCTACGAAAAACGGCTAACCGAAGAGCACCAGGCCACGATGGAATACATGCATACTGGTTTTAAAAATTCCAGACCCTGCATTAAGACTAGCGCAGTAACTTAGTGGATGTATCCGCAAAACAGACGTACCAGAATGGATGACGGAATGGAGGAACAACATTAATACAAAAAGACCCCAAAATATGAACGACCCCCAGCAACTACAGACCGATAACATGTCTACTAATAATGTCGAAAATTCTCACAGCACAACTGAGAGAACAAATCTACCAATCCCTGGACAAACGTGGACTGCTCCATGAGGAACAAAATGGATGCCGGAAAGGAAAAAGAGGGGCACATGATCTACTATACCCTGAAGGAGGTGAAGAACAGACAAAATAACATAACCATGGCATGAATTGACTACAAGAAAGCCTACGACAGAATCCCCAAAAAATTGATAATTGAATGCTTAAATCTATACAAGATACCAGACAGGATTATTAATCTCATCCAGAAAGCAATGGAAACATGGAGACTAAAACTGACAGCCGGAGGACAACACCTGTCTGAGATAAAAATACAGAGAGGCATTTTTCAAAGAGACCCACTATCACCACTATTGTTTATAATAGCCATGATGCCACTAAACTACATACTCAGAAAGTGTAATGCCGGATACAGGTTTACGGATACAGAACAAAGAATAACCCACCTGATGTACATGGATGACCTGAAACTGTTTGCAAAAACACAAAAAAGAACTGAAAAACCTGATAAATACAACCAGGATATTCAGCCTAGAGATCCAAATGGAGTTTAGAATAGAAAAATGTGCACTGCTAGAGATAAAAAGAGGAAAACTGGAGACAACAGAAGGTATAGAACTCCCCAACCAAGAGGAGATGAGGGCGCTAGGAGAACAAGATAGTTATGAATACCTGGGAGTTCTGGAAGCAGACACAATCAAATATACAGAAATGAAAGAGAAGATTGGAAAAGAATATCTACGAAGAACAAGGAAACTCTTAGAAACTAAACTATATAGCAGAAACCTTGTAAAACGGATACACACATGGGCTGTATCACTAATAAGATACTCTTGACCATTCATAGGCTGGACCAAAGAAGAACTGTTTTGACCAGAGGACAAGAAAACTAATGAATGTGCACAATTCATTGCACCCAAAACACGATACGGACATATTCTACATGAAAAGAAAATGAAGGAGGTAGAGGACTGGTAAGTATAGAAGACTGTGTGGAAGACACCAACAAAGAACTGGAGAAATATGTAACCCAGAACACGGAAAGACTGATCACCACAGCAAGGGACACCAGACCAACAAACAACTCCGGAAGCACTGAAACCAGAAACAAAAAGACAAGAAAGGAAAAGTGGGACGAAAAACAACTACATGGACGCTTTATAAGACTCACAAACGATAGAACCAATGAAAACAGTTGGGCATGGCTAAGAAAAGGGCACTGTAACAGAGAAACAGAATCTCTGCTGACGGCCGCACAGAACAATGCGATTAGGACAAACTTTATTAAAGCAAAGATAGATAAAACCCAGGAAAACAGCAAATGCCGAGTATGTGGACAAAGAGACGAAACGATAAATCATATAATAATGAATGCAACAAGCTAGCTCAAAAGGAATATAAGAACAGACATGACGGCATGGGGAAAGAAGTACACCGGGAAATGTGCAAACAACTGAATTTCGAATATGCAAAACGATACAAACACAAACCAGCAACTGTACAAGAAAATGAAAAACACAAAATCCTATGGGATATGAATGTACAAACAGACAAATCCATAACAGCAAGGAGACCGGAGATGATAATAATCAACAAGAAAGAAAAATCCTGCAAAATCGTAGACTTTGCCGTTCCAGGATGCCACAGATTGAAGAGCAAAGAGACGGGAAAAAGAAACAAATATACTGAACTTGCCAGAGAATTGAAAGGAATATTGAACATGAAGAAAGTAAGTATAACACCAATAATCATAGGAGCACAAGGAACAGTCCCCAAAAACATGGAGAGAAGACTAGGAGAAATAGGAATCCAAGGGATAACTGAGACCATACAAAGGACAGTAATCATCAACACAGCTGTCATCCTGAGAAATGTCCTTGAATGCGGAAACCAACCTACATAAGCAACGAATGGTGAACAAGCACATGGAAGCACAAGACAACAGAACCGGGGAAAATATAACCGCACGAGAGAGGCGCAAGCATAGGTTGACACCACAAAAATTATGGACAGAGGGTCGAGGAGGGAAAGCGCAAACCAGACCTCCACTGGAAGAGCGCGGACAGCTCTGGGACCTTGGGGAGGCGTGTTTCCACTCTGGCCCGCGAGGGGACCAATGGCCCTTATCAACGGGAAATCGATGGTAGGTGGCTGTTGCGATACAACAAGGTCATTAGCGGTGATGGACGAAAAGAAGTGGAGCATACTGGAAGTCTCAGAAGACTTGTTGCCACTCAGACTCCAGGGAATACCACAGGTTGTTCGCAGTGGGATGATCACTGACGTTGACCAGTGTGATAACTCCTAGTGAGTAAATAATAATAATATTTATAATGTTAATAATAATAATAATATTATTAATAATAATGATAATAATAATATTAATGATAATAGTAATATTAATAATAATAATATTAATAATAATAATAATAGTAATAGTATTCATAATAATAATAATATTCATAATCATAATAATAATATTAATAATAATAGTATTAATAAAAATAATAATATTATTATTAATAATAATAATAATAATAATAATAATAATAATAATAATAATAATAATAATAATAATAATAATGATAATGATAATAATGATAATAATAATAATAATCTCACTTTACATCATATCTTTTTTTCTTTCTTTCAATCTTACCGCAATCGATTTTTCTATATACATGTATTCCTTTCATGCTGTATTCGGCTATGTATTTCTTTCTTGCCCTGTTGTAAAATGCTATTATTTTTGTATTTTCTCTCTGACAGATTTCAGCGTCTAAAATGAATTAAAAATGCCAAATCTTGCCAAAACAATCAGTTTGATGTTTACAAGTAAAAGGAAAATAGAAATAAACATAACATGTAAGGGCAACATTTTCAAGTTGCAATATTTCCTTTCGTTTATTTGATTTTTAACAACAATTTACAATGATTTAATGTCTTTTGAATATGAACGCATATTTTACACATAGATTAAAAGAAGTAGTTTTCCCAGAGATAAAGATGTATAAGTAAACAACACAATTGATCTTACGACATTTAAATCGAGCCGATTTACATGCAATGTAAGGAGTAATGAATTGTTCTTTCAGCCTGTTCGTCAGATGGTCTCATCGCGTCAATATATCTAAATCACACCATATTTCAATGATCGTATATGGTTCATTGAAAATAATTGTGTCGATTGTTTTTATATTACAGTGTACCCAACGAAAGCAGGTGATTTAACTTTAGTCTAACATATTTCACCACAACACGAATGAAAAAATGAGAAGTTATAAACGGATATTGCCACAAAATTGGGCAAAAGTCCTTACAAACAAATACACTTTTTTATGTGACTCATAATCGATATTTCTGACAATTGAATCTATCAAATATCCACCTGAAGCATGTAGATCTCAATAGACTGAATTTTTCGTTTTAAATTTACTGTTACATAAACGTTCAATTATAGAGGTGAGAGTTTTCAGACATGGCATTCTTCAACACTTTGTTGGTGGAATCTTTAAACAATATCCGTTTAAAGACATCCACACGGTAACTGATAAATTCAAGACTTTATACAGTGTTGTTAAATTGCACACGGAATGAATATTGGACATCTCGACAAATAATGATGCATTATAACATTATCAACACTTAATCAACCATGGTTTCATTGTTTATCTAATAGATACGAGCCAGACACACCAGATAGTATATATAGTATATATAGAATTCTGCACGTGTTTTTGAGATTTGAAATACCCACTATTGGTAGGCTGAGGTCTTCCTCGAAACATATAATGGACCACGGTCACACACATTACATCACAGTGTTGAAGTCGTACCTAATCAAGTCGGATTTAAATTATATATGTTTAATTACATATGAAATATGACTTGCTTTTGGTATACATCTCAACGCCGACATATATACATTTCTTGAATTATGATAGCCTTCTAATACTCTTCTATATACGTACTACACACACACTACCTTTCTTTATTATATACATATATATATATATATATATATATATATATATATATATGGATGAAATATGTAACATATAGTTTTCAAATAAATTATTTGTATATATATATATATATATATATATATATATATATATATATGTATATATATATAACAATGTATTTCATGTTAATTTTTTTCCTACTTGAAATTCGAATATAAATATGAATACTTTCCATACACGATACAGTTTAGCAAAGTAAAAATAACAATGTGCGAGGATATTTGTGAATGCGAGCCCCAAGGGCGGAGGCGAAGCATGTTTTTTTGTTGGGTGTCTGGTTATGGTTAGCTTTTTTTTTGGTAATGACATGTTTAAAAGCAAAGTGGTATTGAGAGAAACTAAAACTATGATTGGTCAAGCTAGAAAAATTTTTTGGTAATGACATGTTTAAAAGCAAAGTGGTATTGAGAGAAACTAAAACTATGATTGGTCAAGCTAGAAAAATGTAATCTAAGACAGAAACTCACTTAAATATGATTAACAACATATCGTTGGACATTATATAGATAGCTGGTTGTTGAAATCTATCGTTACTGAAGCACCTGTGTGGAATATAAGGTTCTGAAAAATAGGGGTGGATACTCGGTGATATTTCTTTTTATCATTAGAGTAAAGATCAGGAAGACTGTGTATAACATTGATAACAAGCATGAAGTGCGTTTGATTAAATAGGATAGAGTGGATAGCGACTAGCAATATCTCTTCTGTAAGATTGTAGGAAACAGGCAGGCAATTAAGAGCAACTCATATATAAATATAAATGATCCATGTGTAATAACATGTATTACGTCAACATTTTTTCACTTCCAGAGACGTATTAATAACGTAGATGCAAGCATTTATTTTATATTATATGATACACTTCACCAAGGTAATATGTTAATATATATTTAGTTTTTGCCACATAACCCTACCGGCGTTATAGTTTTCCTTTTACAATTGAGTAAAATGTGATCTAACGATATTGGTGCGTCAATACAGTGAGTGCAGCACACTCTGTGATGAAAATTGACCTATATATATATATATACATATATATATATATATATATATATATATATATATATATATATATATATGATAACTGAAAACATCTCTTTAACTTTAAGCATGGCTGACCGTAAAAACGAAGAGTGTGATTTTACTATAAATGTATTCACATTTACAATGTGCATGTATACACCATGGAAGAAGGTTTGCTTGACTACCTACCCTTTAAAGATCAACTTACACTTTACTTAAATGTTACAGAAGGACATTAAGTAATTTGTAAACAACAGGTTAAAAGTATATACCCATATTTTGATTGATCAGTCGGTAAAGGTTGCTGTGAAATTACACACTCATTAATATATATATATATATATATATTATGTTATCACACAGTATAAACCGAGCAACAGCAGGAAACTCTGCTTATATATATATATATATATATATATATATATATATATATATATATATATATATCATTTGAAGTTATATTTCCGAGTATTTCTGTGTTTATCTGGCAATTTTTATTTCTTAATTGTATATGAAATCAAACAAATTGCTCATTTAAAATTAACAAATTATCACGTACGCTTTTACGTATGTGTTTAAATGATATAAACATACCTATACGATATGCACTGTACTGAGATCTCGGTCCGTGTAACTATCTTTAAAACGAATCCCCTGTCAAGTAATATTTTGCGCGTAATCCAATGTTGTATAAGAATGTTTGCCTAATAGTTTCACCGCCAGACATACATTAAAAAACGAAGTCAGCTTTATGATATGGTTATTGTTTGTTACAACATTAGGACACAATTGTAAAGTAATCGTTTAACATGAAATCAAATTATAGTCATCTTTATCTAATTCCAGTGCTTCTAGGAAAATCTTCTACGACAATTACGGAGTTCTTTAATGTTAAGAAAGAATGAAGTTAAGAATGATGTCAGCATTTAAAATTTACCTATTTAAAACTGCATGTCTTGCTTGCGTTTTCTGATATGTAAGTAACCTACGGGTCAACGTTAAATGCAGATGCTAGTGTATATATTTAAAGGACGTGTTTCGTACTGATCTTTGTAATATAATAGGGCCAACCTATACACATTTGGATGTGTCGGTTTTATTGAGAACATTTATACTTTTTAGAAGAAATATGAGACTCAGTATATTATATATATATATATATATATATATATATATATATATATATATATATATATATATATATATACATATATATATATTTATATAGGGAGAGAGAGAGAGAAAGCACGAGAAGACAAGATTCGTTGAAACAATTCTATTCGTATAAATAAAAGCTTGACTGAAATAAACGCTTTAAGTCATCGGTTGTCTATCTACATAACGTCTGTCTCGTCAGGAATGCATAATGGCCCGTTTGCTTTATCCGGAAGGCGATTTCTGGGAAAAATGATAGCCATTAATATTCACAGGGAAATCTGTTCTTTTCTTCTATTCTATCGTAACCTGAGTCGACCTGGAAATAAGTTGCACAATCTGATATTTATGAGCCGAATTGATTCCGGCTAGTATTAAATTTCCGTTTAGAAAATAGTCCACAGTTTTGTGTTCTACGAATGAGAATATCTCTTCCTGCGCTTTCTGATTTTTGTGGAACTAATTGAAAATTTCTACTGCTCTGTATGGACGATTATTATGTCTAGATAGGACAAGAACCAAAACTCTATGGTAGTCCTAAGAACAATTTCTCCATCATCAGTTGTATAATACAGTGGGTAGTTGTATATGCTATGTCGTGTATGTACAGTGACCTTATAGTTATCCTCGGTGGGCTTTTCCGAGACAACAACCCCCACGGACCAGGTCGAGACTAATGGACTGGTTATGTGAGCTTATTGGAACCAGGCAAACAATTTCCTTGCTCACCCCACTCTATATAAACACAAACATGTAATTGCAACAAAAAAAATCAAAACTAAACCAGCCACCCAACAAAAAACATCTTCGCCTCCACCCTTGAGGCTCGCATTAAAAAATATCCAGGGACTTAATACCAACATCAATGACGTAGAATTGGTTCCTCTTGCTAACTCTTCGGATATCCTTGCAATAAGTGAAACGAACCTTTAATCCTAAACCCATTCTCACGAATTTCACATGACTGACTACCTCCCACTCTACAGTAAAGACTCTGACAAACATGTGCCCGGGCTAGGAGTTTATGTTTGGTACACCTTCCCCGTGACTAGAGGACATAAATTAGAACCAGATGACACAGATGACTGCTTTAGATTCACTTTATATCACAGCGTTTGTTACTTATATTTCTTATACCGTTCACTTTCTACCCAGGACTGTAACCTACGAAACTCGAATAGCATAGATAGAGCTCTCAGTCGACTCGAATGCCCAGAAACATGTATTTGGGGACTTTAAGGCACACCACTGTTACTGGTTGGGATTCTCCATCTTTACTGACGCAGCCGGTAACTCTACATTATCCTGACATTATCCTGTATCTCTACAAATTCACCATAAAATATAAATATGAAATACAAATATACACTATAACTATAAACTAGGAATATAAATATAAATACAAATATAACGTATGAATGTAAAATATAAATATAGAATATAGATATAAAAAATAAATATAAAATAAGTATAAAACATTAATATACAGCATGAATATAAAATATGACTATACAATATAAATATAGAATATACATGTTAAAAATAAATATTAAATAAGAATATGACATATTAATATACAATATAAATATAACATATGGATATAAAATATAAATATAGAATATACTTATAAAAATGAATATAAAATCAGAATATAAAATATTAATACACGATATAAATATAAAATATGAATATAAAATATGAATATAGAATGTGCATATAACATTTTTAATCTAAAATATACACATAAAATATTGATATAAAATATTAATATAACATATGAATATAAAATATTACTATTAAAAATGAATATAAAATATAAATATACAATACAATTATAAAAGATGTGTTACATAAATATGATCAAGCCTCATCACGACAGGGAAATTGTGAATCCTGTCTTACCTGCCACTAGATCTGACCTGAGGAATGTATAGGAAAAACTGATCACCCTATGAGATTGTACAACTTAGAAATCATCGCCGATCTCACGTCCGTGGTCGTTAATTTGACCCCCAATGAGAAAAAAGAGATGCCAAACCGCAGTCGGGACTGTTGCGAGTTGTTTCCGAATATGCCTAAGATGACAGCCATCACCCGACATGACGTAGACGTTGGGAATGCCACCCCCGTCAAACAAGACCCCAATCGCGTCAACCCGCAGAAAGCAGATGTAATACGCCAAGAGGTAGAATGCATGCTCGAACATGGAATTATTGAACCTACTCAGAGCAGTTGGTCGCCCCATGTGTCTTGGTCAAGAAGCCCGATGGTTCAATTCGGTTTTGTACGGATTACCGTCACCAGGACGGACTCCCATCCCCTTCCCAGAATGGATGATTGCGTCGAAAGAGTGTGCAGGGCGACTTACATCATCAAGCTAGACCTGCTAAAGGGATACTGGTGTGTCCTACTCACCGAGCGTGTCAGGGAGATGTCAGCATTTGTCACCCCACAGGGGTAATATTTATACCGGTTCATGCCGTTCGGTATAAAAACCTCCCACGTCACGTTTCAAAGGATGATCGACCATTACTGAAGGAATTTACCAAACGTTGAAATCAAAATCGATGACATTGTCATATACAACGACAATTGGACCGACCATATCGCGTCCTTGAGGAAGGTGTTTGAACGGCTCTTACGGGCCAATCTCACTGTCCACCTATCGAAAAGTGAGTTCGGGAAAGCCAAAGTTTCTCATCTAGGGCATACTATTGGATATAGGAAGACATCTCCATCAATGCCAAAATCTAAAGCATCTTGGACTTTCCCGCCCC
>OY744515.1:268203111-268333111 GCA_963556195.1 Sepiola atlantica | reverse complement strand
AAAAGTTTCAAATGGGTTTATCTTACCGTTAGGTTGCTAATACAAATTGAGAAACAATCTCTTAAGACCCCTACCCATATTTCATATTTTAATTCATCGCACATTCCATTATCAATGTTCCTGGTTGGAAATTATGGCTGTTAATCTACATTGTAACTTTATTATGAGAAGGAAACATATCTTCAATTTTCTTTTCCTTCTAGAGTGTACAGTAAAATTATTCTCTCTCTCTCTCTCTCTCTCTCTAACTCTCTCTTTCTCTCTCTCTCTCTCTCTCTCTCTCTCTCTATATATATATATATATATATATATATATATATGTATCGCTATTGTTTCCTTTTTAGCTAGAGGGCTCTGAAATACAATACTAGTACACAGGCGCAGGCTATCTCCTCTCAGTGTGATGCACATGTAGACCTTGTCAGATCATCTATCTAAGAAAAAACTAATAAAATACCGTGTAATTGACCACTACTGTCTTGCCAACAAACCGTGGGGTAGAGAGGCCACTTAGTCTTGATCGGAAACCTTCTTAGAGCTAGAGTATCGAACTAAATATCCAGGTTACAAATTAAAAATCGCCCGGATTTCGCACTCCTTCTCTATCTATTAGCGTATGTACTAGCACTGGGGCGCCTCAAAACATATTACCCGAGACGCAAAGAAGCAGGTGTACCTTGAGTGGTTCTGTCTCCCCCTTCGTTTCTCACTCTCTCTCTTTTTCTCTCGCTCTGTCTCTCTCCTTCTCTCTCACTCCCCTCTCTCTCTCTTTCTCTCTCTTTAGCTGGTAAAGAATTTTAACAAAAGAGTCAGGCGAAAAACTTTGAAGGGCGTGTACGCACGTTTGCGCGTTCCACTTTGGTTTAACAATGTATTCAGTAGAAATTAATCTATTTTGATGAGAACACGGAAAATGGTTTTACAAATAAGGTTCTTTTGCAGCACAGGGGTCCCTTTTCAGCGAGCCGGTTCAAGAAAAGAAGACTGCAGCGAGTATCATCTAAACGATTATTGCTCACTGGTAAGAACGGCGAGTAAATTACGTGCACATGTAGTTAGATGTCTCCCGTTCGACAATTCGACACAATTCGTCCCTAGGATAAAAGATCGAGCCACATCTAGCCACATGGATGCCACGACAAGGATAAACGTTCCGAAAAGGTCTACCGCCCCGTCAAACAACTTGTGCCACATTGGTTCCGCGACCAAGATGTACCCCAACGGTCTCAAAAAGATACAACGCCCCCGGCAAGATTAACCAGTCCGGCAAAGCAACGTTGATACATTGATGCTGAGTGACCAGGACATGACTCAGCGTTGCCACGGACGCAACTGAAAATAAACACAAGACGATCACAATCACATTTCCAAAAAACCCACGGACACAACAAACAAACTTTCGCAACTGCAGTTGGAAAAAAACTATCCGAAGAAAAACGCGCGGACACAATCAAAAATAAAAAAAAACTCAGCCACATCTGACCGGAACGATCATCCCAGCATCAGCAGAAAAAAGACAACACACCGTAAAACCACAAAAGCAAAAGGTAGGTGACCATTTTCTTCTGCTCTCATTTACTCTGAAATTGTTGGTAAATAATTTATAAAAATTATTTGTGTATAGAACTTTTTATTTAACGTCTGCTACTAAAAGAAAAAAAGAAATAAACAAAACGGCTAGCACTAATCCAACCCCCTTAAATAGAGTGCTCACAGGTGGATCGAAGATCCCAATATTTACTGGAAAAGGCCATGGCTAGCTGCTCTGAAAAAGAAAGAGTGGGGCTATAACCTAACAAACCCAGAGGTAGTGAATCTGGCATATGCCTCTCAGATGGTTTACCTTCGGAATGGTTTGGAGAATATCTCGACAACCATCCAGATACAACAAGTAAATACCTGTTCGATGAGTTCGCGGCACAGTATGACGATGTTATAAATACCGCCGATGCCACCAGGGTTTTAATAAGAATAAGACAAATCGATTTGAAGCACTCGCTTACTTAGCTAATAGGATGAACCGACTTGCTCAGTTAGCATACAGGGATGCAGATATGAGGTAAAGTTCAGATGTGCAAGTGCACCTAGCTGAATTTTTCATAGATGCATTAATTAACCCATTCATTAAAATGGATGTGGCCAGATCCAATCAGACAACACTATCGGAAACTTTATCTTCTGCGAGACAAATTGAAAAGCTCTACGAGTGAATCCGAAGTGGCTACGGAAAGTAACAAGCTTATCTAAATGATAGCTTATTCAAAGGAGTTCACTGCAGCAGGAATCTAGGGGGCATCTGATGGATTTAAGATACCCATGACCGAATTCTACAGCGAGGAAGGGTCACAGAAAACCCATGGTTGCTACAGTTGTAGCAAAGTCACAAACGCTGTAAGGAGTAAGTTGTGTGGGTACGCTTCGGCGAAATCTTCAAGACCGCCACGAGGGTATTTTAGCTATTACAGGCTTGAACAGGACTGCTCATGATAATCTGAGGGAGAAGTAAATAACTTCAACCCAAGAAAAAGAAAAACCAGGGTACCCTCGAAAACCACACACACCACCGGCATGAACCGACGCCGGTTACCCGAACATGTAACCATGTTAAGTCTTCGGAAAAAGAAGGACCCCGGCGAAATATGAACCCTCCAAGGGCATGGATGTCAGGGAGGTGATAAAAGCGGTTCAAAACAGGCCCATCGAATAAATAAATTACGAAAATAAACTAGAAGACATAAAGGAGCTCTGGGAAACAAACTCGCCCAACAATCGTCCGGAATGGGGTTTATGGTGAAGATAAGGGGCCGACCGATATAGGCGCTGGATCAGAGGTCTCGCTTCTCAAAAAATCAGTTGTTGAGGAATTACAATCGGAAAAACGAGAATTGAAGAATACCCATCTAACCGTTGAACTTGCAAACGGACAAAAGATGATTCTTAAAAATATGGCTCGCTTACCAGTTAAAGTTAGGAAGCTAAAGGCTTCGTCAATGTTATACATCACTCCAGACTTGGATCAGGAGTTGATATTTGGCGCAGACTGGTTGGAAAGAAACCGAGCCCAAATAACCTTAAACTCAAACCTGTTGAAGGTTAAAGGAGTGACTATCTCACGTGGTATTAATACCAGTGGTAAAATAGACGAATCGTCACTGAAAAAAGTGGAGTTGCCACCATGCACTGCCACAGTTTGATATGTTGAGAAAAACAGACTAAAAACAATTCACCTGGTCGAAAGACACTAGTCCAAATAGGAAAACCCATGATAGAGATAATTACCATGTCTCCACACCTACCCACAGCGCGTATGCATGTGGCTCGTAGGGACATAAAAAATAGTGTAATATTTCCACCAGACTTACCGGTTAAAAGGGGATGTAAAACGACCAAACCCCAATTGAAAAGATGCTAAAAATTACTCACCCCCAATAAATTAAAAATAGCAGACGGCCAAATGGAAAAGCTTCTCGAAATCGTTTTAGGATTTTCTGGGGGCAGAGGAAAAAAGGTCATCCACCATGAAGAACATACAAACTTAACTTAAAATAATAATCATGTTTTTATCAAAAATTACTATATATAAAAATGTCTATTAAACATACTATTAAAAGTGGGAAATATGTTTTTAAAAAAACTGTCGAAAAATCAATGACGCTTAGTCAAGTAAAATGACTATATATAAAAATGTCTGTTAAAATAATATTATGGGGCAAAATGATTTTCTAAGAGAAAAATAAGAGAAAGAAAAACCCTGAGATGAGCTTATATTTAAGGAGAGAAGACGAGAGAAAAATGTTATAAAGAGAGACATTTATATTTCAGGAAAGACGATGAATTATAATGAAATGAAATTAATGAGGTCGTTTTTTGATTGAGAAAAAAAATATATATTTGTACGCAGTGAGCATTGTGCCAGAAATCACCAGTGGCCTTTGCTGGTTGCACAGCCAAAGGTCAAAATAAAAGGGGGGCGTATGTGACACAATGCGTGAGATTTTGGTGAGATGAAGGCTCCCCACTGCATTCGTGGGCCGTGTGCCAAACTTGCGCTAAACTTTCGGGAAAGCAGGAAAGTTCAACAGAGAGATGCTGTACTCGGTGTAATCGTGACACCAGAGCTGACAGATGAAATATAAATGTCAAACGAATTCCATAAAAAGTTTGATGGGGTCACAGATAAAAATATGTGACTTAAACAACTGAAAACGTATGACCCGAGACGCAAAGTCGCAGGTGTTCCTTGACTGGTTCTGTCTCCCCCTTCGTTTCTCTCTCTCTCTCTCTCTCTCTCTCTCTCTCTATCGATCTCGCTTTGTCTCTCCCCTTCTCTCTCACTCCTCCTCTCTCTCTTTCACTCTCTTTAGCTGGTAAAGAAATTTAAACGCAATAGTTGGGCAAGAAAGTTTGAAGAGTGTGTACGCACGTTGACGCGTTCCACTTTGGTTTAACAATGTCTTCAGTTGAAATGAATCTAATTTTATAAGAAAACGGAAGAATGGTTTATTTTCCTTATTACAAATAAGTGTATGTTGCAGCACAGAGGGTGCCTCCCAGCTAGCCGGTTCCAGAAGAGAAGGCGGCAGCGATTATCGTTTAAACGGTGATTGTTCACTGGCAGGAACGCCGTGTAAATTACGTGCACATGCAGTCAGACATCTATCGTTCGACATTTCGCCACAATTCGTCCCTAGGATAAAAGATCGTGGCACATCCTGCCATATGGATGTTGCGACAAGGATACATGTTCCGGAAAGGTCTGCTTGTCTACCTGCTGGCCCCGTCTGTTAGTACAGGAGCCTTAACCGTTAAATAGCGCTAGGAACGGCTGCTCCATAAACTGTTGCACAGTATCGTGGGTGCATGTGCGTGCCATGTCGCGCATTAACAGATACTTAACAGTAAGCCCCAGTATGCTTTCCCGAGGCCAAAACCACCATGGGGCAGGTCACGACCAATGGACTAATTGTGTGATCTTATTGGCACCAAATAAGCACTTGCTTTGCCTTCTCCACTCTATCTAAAAACAAACATGACATCACAAATGTAAAAAATCAAACCTATACCAGACACCTACCAACATGTATCTTCGCCTCGGCCTTGCAGGCTAGCATTCACAAGTATACGGGTAATTAAAACCAACATCAACGATGTAGAAACCATGTTTCGTGAGAAACTACCCATATATCCTAGCACTAAGTGAAAAAACCGTCAATCATCAATCTTTACTCACCACCTTGACGTTACTGACTACATACCCCTCTACCGTAAAGACTCTGACATACATATGCACGGGCAATGTATTTATGTGTGTTATACCCTCCCCTGGATCGGGAAACATGGGCTAAAATCAGATGACCATGTCTACATGTGCTTTAAATTTACCTTACAACACAGCGTTATCTACTTATATTTCGTTAGCATTCTCATTCTACCCATGACTGTACTCTGCTTAACCTTGCCTCTAAAAGCACAGCTACAACACTCTCACTTGATTTGAATGCCAGTTTCGCGATCCGCCTCCCTGATCGTGTGGACAAGAAAGCCTCACTTCTCGACCTGTTCTTGACATAACTGACCGAGGCTTGTATTACGAATGGCCATAGCCTGTTCGGGAACGCTTGTCACATTGTGGTAATGATTAATATCGCCCTAAAACTCGTACAAGAGCTAATGAGCCGTTACTGAAATCCACGATATACTATGAGCACCCTGATTTTGATTGTATCAGAGATCACATCAACGACGCCCCGTGGAGTGAAACCTTCGCACTCCTTGATTATCAGTGCGCATTGGGGCAAAGCTTCACCAAACCCCACTCTCATCAATAATTCACTTTGGAATGTGCAGCTGTGATTGTATTGAGACAGCAAGCATTCTAACAAGTCAACTATGCCTAGAGATATTTTTTAGAGTTAAGAAATATTTTTTAAGTCGTGATAAGTGAAGCAAAAAGAAGGTATACAGAGATCACCAGAAAACGCATTCTGTCACAGACAATAGGTACTCGCGATTTCTAGAAATTCTACAATATGTGTTGTACACAATATATAATAAACAGTTCCCCACTATCAAACCACAATGATGTTTTTAGCACGGCAACTTATAAGGCTGAACCACTTGCCCAGTGTTTCTCCTCAAACTCCACTTTAAACTTAGCAAACAACCGTCTCCCTAAATTCCCATTGCGGAGCGAAGCAACACTTTAAGACTTGGTCATAACCCCAGCTCTATTCAGGCACATCATGAAAAAAACGTTGACACCTTCAAAGCGTGTAAGACTTATCTTATACCAGTAATAGTAATAAAGAAATGATCTGCTGCGCTGACCCATGTCCTCTCAAAACTAGAAAACAAATGGCTCGCTGAACCTTGCTTCTTCTGTGGTACATGTCTTCAAGAATTATTGAGATAGAACTGATCCTCCGAATTTTCGCCCCATTAGTCTACACCTAATCTTTGCTAAAATCTTTAAATCTTTATCAATCTACAATTGTCCGACATCTGGTTCATGCTAAACGTCTTTCTGACCGTACGTATGCATTCAAGCAGGAACGATTTACTGCGGGTTTCCTAACGGTCATTACTGAACGCATATATCCTACATAAAACAATGTAGGTGACTTTATGGTTGTTGTACTTGATATACACAAAGCCTGGCATGAGCGGTTTCTCATTAATATTCACTCATATAGTATTACTGCACGAATGTTTAATATCATACGATCTTTATATAACCCCCCAAAAAGATCCATGTTGTCCACGATGCTTGCTCATCCAAGTAACATGCCATGAATGCTGGTGTGCCCCAGGGATCCATCCTTAGACCTCTACTGTTCCTGATTTTCATAAACGACCTCCCTTATGACATTGGTTCTGAAATGGGTATAATTGCTGACGACATCACGCTTTACTCTCGTAATTTTCACAAAACGGGCACGCACATATTCGAGGCAATGGATGAATACTTAGAAAGTGACCTCAAGTCTGTAGTTTAATCAGGGGCATAAGTTTATAATGACGCAAAGACAAATCTATTTTCTTTTAATAACTTCATGAAACCATTTGAAGAAGCGATTGCCATGACAAATAACACACTACCTGAGAGGCTTACGTTAAAACTGATTGACCTCATATTCGCAGGTAACATGAATTGGAACGAATAGATTGAGGAATTTGCAAAAACTGGCGTGGGCTCGCTCTACCGTGCTAGTGAACGTCTCACACATGACATTATCCTATATCCTTACAAAGCCACACTTATTGTTTGTGGTCCGGCTGGCACATACAATGTGCTTCTCTCTGTATCCATCAAATAAAATATGTTGTTTTAAAAGAATCGTTTAAAATAGGTGTTGTTGTTGAGCCCGGATCCACCCAATCAAGAGTAAATATGAAGCCGAAATAAGATTAGGAAGACTGATCTCGTACAGACTTCTATCCAACTCAAATTGCAAAACAATAATCATCGGAGCAATAAGCCTTATGTTTTAAGTGAAAACTAAATACTATTGTTATTTACATGAACATAAAAATAGTGAATTTCCATAAAGTATACACAGCCGAATGAAATCAATTTTCTGTAGTAGAACAAACAGCCTATGGTATTTTAGTTGCATTCCGATGTTGTGAACAAAAACAGTGTTAACGTGTTTCCTCTTGTTCTGGCAGTAGTGAATGGGCCCATTACAACAAGTACACGGTACAATACTATACTATAAAACTAGAAGTAAAAAAAATAATCGGCCAATCATTACAGTCCTTGTGATTTCATGGAAAAGTACATAGGGTCAAAGATAAATTACTGATCTCGTGTATACGCACTCTCTTCCAATAACCACGGTCAATACATATAGCATTCTTCAATCAAAGAAATACATAAATGTCTCGTCAATCGCAGATAATAGCAGAGCAATAACAACCGTACGAGAGAGGTGTTTTAAATAGATATCGAAATCAATACTATGTAAAGCGTGTTGGTATATCAGAAAAGGAAGGAGAGAAAAATGTTATATCAGTTAAGAGAGGTAGAAAGAGAGACAATAAAAATGATAACATCGAATATTTGTGTTTAAATGTGTATTTGTATATATCTACCAATAACTAGGGTAGATTCTCCTTTGTTACACGATTCTTTTTAGAATGTAATTTAAAGTAATACAATTATTTAAGAATGTAATTGAAAGATACACTTTTTTTAAGTAAAACCCTTATTTCAGTAATATAATTAATTTACTGTATGAAATAATTCATTCACATCGCTTACATCGATTAACTGTATAATGTTCACCGGAACGACCAGTGATAGTTTAATTTAAGATGAATTCATTTCATCAGGGTCGGAAAATAATGATGTTTCTATTAAAATGTTGCATTCTATTTAAAAAAAACAAATACTTATTTAAATACGTTTTTGGTATACACATACTTATGTTATTATTTCATCAAATAAACACAAAGTGCTGATATGCAGTGATTAGGAAACAAAACTCAACAAAACTGTGTTTCCTAAGTCAAAAAACAACTTCTTCTCGGATATACTTAAGTTGTATCTTACACAGGCTCCAATCTATATGTCGACAATGTCATACATAAAACATATTCACAAATGAGAAATGGTCGTGAATGCAAAACGTTGTTCCAGATGAGTTATGTGGCTGTAACAGGAATACATTAAGTTGTGTATGTGTAACCAAAATAAATTATTTGCAATGCATTTAAGTTGATTCATAAGAATTTACGTCAACCTTACTGGTCTGGTAAGCCGGCTATAAATCTAAAACTACACGAACAGTCCTAGTATATTTTGTTGTGTCTTACGCCGACCCCACACTGTCCGTTGATAAAACATTGGTTTAACATTTCAGATAAATATCCGAATGTATTTGTCAAAATGAAATATTTTTCCTACGAACTTAATATAAGATATTAGTAAAAAGATAACACTAATTTATCTAAAACGAAACGAGCGGAGGGATAGCAAAATATAAGAGGTTAAATCATAGTTTACAATATAATTGACGAAAGTAAAACGTTGATTAAAATACAAGTATTTCCATATTGCAGTCATTTGACGTTTTTGCGACATCCGTTTACCATTGAAATGTTCCCGATATTTATCGATTTATTTTTTATAGAATCTGCGTGACATTAGATCTACTCAGGAGTGCAGTACTACTCGCGCCATCCAGATTGTGGCGCTTTTTCTCCTTGGATATTTCCATCCTTACATACCCTTCAAGATAATTTCTCTTGTATCATGACTGACTATAGTCACGAGTTTCGCATTAGCGCATTTAGATTGTTTACATCAGTGCCGGAAGTTTTATGCTGGCATTACCCTCTTTGATTCAGATTTAATCTCATATTGCTTCAGACCTTTTGGAAATGTTCTAGGGCACCTACAATTATTATTTCATCTTCCCTCTGTGAACTGCTCGACTGATGAAATGTAATATTTAGCAGTTTGTTTCGTCATGTTTGTCTTATTGCATGGTTGAGTTATTTTTATTAGTTGTAGTGTAAAATAACGGTGCATACCTGTTTAGCAATAACGCATTTGGCGTCACCGGGAGGCTTACGGCATTACTCCGCAATAATGAAGAAAAGCCGAAGATTAAATAGATTGGCAATTAGGCTAAAAGAACAACCAACATAAATCGGTGACCGTTTAACAAGTCCAGGTGTGTGACGTTTGACGAGTTCATTTCGGGTAGTGAAGTCGTATAATCAAGTTTAAAAGAGCCAGGTGCAACGGCGGTTTTAAACGAAGGAAGGAAGAGCTCTAGCGTTGCCCATATCGAGTTGGGAGGATATAGAGAAAACCTTGTCGTGGGTCAGCCCTAAAGAGAGATACCCCCACCACGGCCGAACTGCCGTAAATAACTGGCGCGGGGATCACAACCATTTCCTAGATTCCAGGAGCAGACTGTTACAGAACGTATTGTCGTGTTCCCCTCGAGGTTTCAAGTTAAAATCACTCTGCTTGGTTTTCGAAACATAACCTATGTTGGGTAGAGTCGAAAATCAACCTCCGTCAAGGTGTGGAAAGAGGTATATTCGTAAGACAAGGGAAAGAACAATAATGCCAAACGACGTTTTCTTACAAAGACATATGTCATTATATATATGTGTATACCCACCTTCGTGGTGAAAAATAAAGAAACAGAGTTAGTCGAGCACGTCCTTGTCTATCGTTGTGTTTTGTTTGATGCTACGCCCCCAGGGAACGGGTATTGCTACAGTAGTATTAGTGTTTAGGAGTACACATGTGAGATGAGCCACAAAATAATTGTTGCATACATGTTTCCTATGAAAGCTCTTCTTGGTTATTGGTAGGTAGATTAGCGCGCAATTTTAACGTAAGAAGCGACATATCAAATTTCGAATATACCTGGAGCATTCAGTGCCCTAAAGCATGTAATTTTCTGCAGTCTCCGTACAGACTACTTGCTTCTATTTATATTTATGTCCCTTTGCTAATCTGATGAGACGTGGGTATCTACTTGTCGGCTAGGTCGGCCATGTTGTCTGATTAAACTTAGTATTTATCATGCCGTTCATTTTCATCACATTTTCATCAATTTTCTATTCTGAATTTATTTTACCATGGTTTTCCCGTGTTTTGTTTGTTTCATGTTATATGTGTTCGTTCTTTTACCTGGACAGTAACATATTTAAGTAGTTTGTGATATACATTACTATAGCTTTCTCAAATTCTATCTCGTCATCAAAAAATAAAAGATAGATGTCAGCCAATATACAAAAATACAATCGATTTACTTAATACAATACACCAATTGTTTTTGAATAAAACTACACATAATTATTATTATGATTATGATTATTATTATTATTATTATTATTATTATTATTATTATTATTATCATTATTATTATCATTAGTATTAGTTAATAACATATAGTTGTAATAAGGTAATGTTAAATGTTTCTCACTCGCAATAATAAGTGGTGTTGCCTTGTGACTCAGCGATAACAAGTCTCCCGATATTTCCATCATTTTCCGCTTCTTTCGAAAACCATTGCAAATCATTTGGCGTAATTGAAGCAGTTGCTCACCAGTACTTTCTGCACATTCCAGTTGGAGTCTGACTCTCTATTCGGTGTTTCACCTTTACTACATGTGTTTGTTGGTACGGTAGTGTATGGGGATTGGGTCAGTTGTAGTTCTCTTGGACTTGAGTAATATTATTTGTATGTTCTTTGTTCTATTTCTGTTTAAATGGACCTGTGTCTAGTAAGTGTCAGTTGATTATGATAGTGGGTCTCGAAAAAATACACATATATTATTATTAATATTATTATCTTATTATTTATTTATTTGTTCAAAGTTCTAACACTAAACGTAACAAGCACATGTTATTTTCTGCAGTCTCCGTACACTACTAGTTTCGATGTTTATATATTTCGCTTTGATATTCTAATGAGACATGAAATTTAAAAAAGCACATGATGCAATTTAAATTATATAATCATTTATTTATTATTCTTTCTGCGGCCTTTCATTGTAAAACAAGCGAAACTGTCTTATAGTTTTTCTTTTCTGTTCCTAATAAAAAAATTGACAACATCTTTGAAGCACACATGAACATGTATTTTATTATAAACTTTTAATAGCCAACACTTGGTGCAATTTAAATGATACACTTATGCATTTAATTTTTTTCTGTATTTACCATAATTCGACCCCTCGGAGTTAATAACATCGTAATAACGTAGTAGAAGAAATAAACTATAAAACAGTTTCGCCTGACAAAGTTGTTTTACAAAGAAAGCTTGCATAAAACATAATAAAATAAATGAGTTTATTTAAATTGAACCGTGTGTTGATTTTCAAAATTTTATTTAAATAAAGTAAATCATTTTGTACGACTTTATTTTTTTTTCTTTTAAATGATTTGTTACAAACTTGCGTCGTAAAGAAAAAATTGCAAACATTTTTAATTATACCAAGATAACAAGGAAACATTTAAATCAACTTCCTCTTCCTATCTTAATGTATTATTGAGGTTAAGTTTTTTATTTCTTTGTTTTCTTTCCAATTGAACACTACTGTGTAATCTGGTTCTGCTAGTGTATTGGCATCGTTATAGAACAAAGTTTCACTACCATTTTCCGCTATCAAATATACAACATAGGCAAAGTAAGATATACAAAAGCTTGGAAATTACACACACGGCTGGGGCCGAAGAAAATAATGCTCTGTTCATCACATATAGCGCGTGATGTTATGAAACAGATACAACAGATTAAAATAGGCACTGTAAGTGACATAAGTGAGACGAGCGCGAACAACAACCAGCACATACTAAAAAGCGTAAAATTGTTTTTTATACTAATCACGGGTTTATACGTATGTTGCAGTCGCTTCTGAAACAAACTTGCTTAGAAAGAATCAACTCAACATCACTATAAAAGTGCCCTCTTTTCTAGGATTCGTCTTTGCTTGTGTTTGTCGAAAAACCGGGAAACAATTAAGAGATATTTATCCACGTACTATTCGTTTAACGTGTGTATCGACAATAATTCAAAGGTTTGCCGTTAAACCAAACAAATAATAGCATTGTAACTTACTGATAACTTTTATTAAACTATCCGTTCCTTACTGTCAATATTTATTCGTAAAATATAAATATTACAAAATCTGGCACTAGGCCGACAAAAAAGGCTGAGGAGAATGTGGACCTAACTAACATTAGTCACAATCATCAAAACAGACTTGTTCCATGATTAAAACCCCAAAATGACATGAAATGGGAAGTTAGGGAATACGCATTTTATGTAAAAATTATGCAATATTTACAATTACCTAAATCGCAGCGTTAATATAAGACCATCTCATTAGAAATGTGGCAAATAATTTGTTTTACCAGTCGAAAACAGGAATATGTCACCTAATTGAGGTCAAGAATCACAATTATCAAATAAAAGTGGGAGATAAATACGGGATAAAAAAGGACATAAATTAAATGAGGCCCTATGACATCTTACATAAACAAGGTAAGTTAAAAAAGGGCGGGGACATCACGTGAGCTATGCTTGTCTAAACAGGTCAAATAAAAGGGCTAGTGTTCGTTTCGTCTACCAAATATTATCTCTAAGACTGAAATTGACTGCATTCACTAGACAAACACGCACAACGTTCACCCAGCTTTCGTTAAAATTTGCCGGATAGAGTTTCACCTCTCCATTTGCAGGCGATGTTTGAAAATGAAGACAAGCTGGAGAGCAGTGAAGGGCTCTTCCCCATAAAAATCCTTGTATCGTGTCGACCAAATCAGCCCCCTATAACAGCCAGTAAGCAAAGACACACATAGTGTTCCTCTCACTTCATGGTCGGTGCCCAATTGTAGCAAGTCGAAAAAGACTTCAGAACAAATAAATACTCGTTCAAAATGCGGATCGTGTAGCCTTCAACAAACTAACACACCAGGTTAACGATGGCGCAAGAAGTGAAACTGTAACTGGTTGTTTCCACTCAGTCACCACATCGGACACAACTCGGATTTTACAGTTAAGCGTAAAGTTTCTTTCCTATCTAGAGTGCATTTCTTATTATCAGTCAGGTAGAATGATGCCCCGTAATTAAAGAAATCATTTCAAACCGGGCACCCAAGACCAGATTAAGCGAAGTGCTTACTTCGTAAGACTTAAGCCCGTAGTCATATCGTCTCAAACAGATCCCCTCACCATTAGCCGATATAATTTTAAACGGACCAACAATCAGGTGTCAGAGAGACTTCCAGCCACCCGTAAAAGGAACCTAAAGGACTGTCGACACCTGTGATAAAATGAGCACTTGCATCAAGGTAATTAAACCCCCCCCCCGTTTCTAATGCACACTTTTCAAAGCTGGAAAGGCTTTCTTGGTGTCATTCTTCCAGAATTCACTGTTTCCATGACAAGGTGTACACACCCAGTCTAAGTTGTTTAAGCGAAGCGTATGTTGACGAATCTCAACGCTTGGACTACCCAGACCGCCTTAAGACTGATGTAAGTCTCTCAACGAATCATGACTGCTTTCATTGACACAAAAACTTGAAAAGAACTCGCACTCAATTAGTGAATGTCGGGAGTGGGAGCACTGACATACGATACAGCATGAAAGGATAAATGTGCGAATTATACACTTCCTCTCTTCTCTTTAAAGTAAGATTTCTCAAAGACCACAGACGGGCTGCTGCCTTAACCGCTTTCAACACTTCCAGCCAATTTTTTTCCAACTGGAGATGAGGACCAAACAAAACGCAGAGCATCTTGCAAGGCACATCCGTCCGGCTAAAGGGCCCGTGAATTAGGTACACCCCTCAAAGCACAATTGCGTAAGCCGGAAAGGCTTTCTTGGTGTCTTCCTTCCAGAATTCACAGTTTGTCTCACAAGGTGTACACATCTAGTCTAAGTTGTTTAAGCGAAGGGTATGTTGACAGATCTCAATGCTTGCACTACGCATATCGCCTTCAGACAGATGTTAGTCCCTTGACGAAATATATCTGCTTTCCCTGACAGAAGAACTTGACACACATCCACACTAACTCAATTAGTAGACACCAATGCGTAAGCGAACAGACTGGTACCAGTAAATGTTGGTCCTTGTAACTTGTTCCTACCGTCTTATTTCCATATTGACGAACCTAATCTCAGCACTACTAGTTACAAGCACGGTAGCGTGATCGGCATAGACGGAGTGCTTAATCACAGTGCAAGTACCAGCCAAAGTACTCCCTCGAAGGACTGGGTTAACCCTAAGCATGCGAAGTAAAGGTTCCACCGCAATCACATAAAGAATCGGTGAAAGCGAACATCACTGACGAATAGATCAGGATGAATTGAAACACCTCAAACCATTCACTTCTACCAAGTGTTTTCATAAATAAGGCGAACCCAAGAGCAAATCTGAGGACCAAATCCAGCAGGAGACAAAACAGCTTAAAAAAACGATGATTCACCCTATTGAATGCTTTAAATTGATGCTTTAAATTGATCCAAATTGATCATGTAAAAGTATATTGGAGTGTCCGGCTTTAAGCAGCAGTATGTTTGAGACTTATTAGACGATGCAAGACAAGTTGCAGATGGTTAGCTAAGATCATGATCAAAAAGCTTAACCTTGTATTTAACATCGTTAAGGGCTGGCAATTATCTAACCATTCCCACCACGCTTGTCCTTGCGAAAAATTTCATGAAACCCCTGGTAGAATGATGTGGGATAGACCCGGTCCTAAACAAGGAGTTTAACAACACAGCCAGCAAGGGAGCAACAATGGGCGAACACCTCAAATACAGTTAGTAAGGCAGACCATCAATCACCAGAGACTTATCAAGCCCGACTTGTTCTAAGGGCTCCATGACTTCATCCTTTTTTATGCACCATTTGATCGTAGCCGCTTTGGTCGCCTCAAGACGAAAACAGTCAGCTTATTACGTGTCGAACTGAGACATTGCCAGACCGGTCTCCCTGATGAAATGTTCCTGAGAATGAGAGCGAAAACCCTCCAAATACTCATTGTGTGTAGTCACAAGATGCCACTTTGTCACCTATGCGGCACTCCTTTTTTACATAGGTCATACTAAGAACCCCTGCTCTTCCTTGTTATTTAAAGAGTTCAATTCCACCTCCACTAAAGAAAAAGTACAGCTATCCTCCGCCTCCACCACCCGATCTAATCAAGCTTCTAGCGTCACATTGTGTGCTCTAGATTTTAGGCTGAATCGGTGACAACAACGAAGGACCTAATTGTTTTCTTAAGATGGCTCCACATGTTATACCCAAGAATAGCACTCGTTACCTCCTGGTGCATTCTTAGTAAAACCTGTTCCTGGGATCCATTAACATCGAACAACGATGTGTTGAACTTCCAGTACTCAGCCATTCAAGACTCATGACTATCTAAGTTTACCCGCACTTGAACAAGCTTATGATCCAAGTAAACTATGTTATGAAAAATGGACAATCTAAAAGCTCTATGGCCACTTTCCTAATCAAGAACTGATCGATCTAACCTGAAAGTTTATCCAAATTTGAGCCGCGTCTAGCAGTCCAAGTCACGGGGTTTTTAATTCCATGGTATCATTCGCACTGTCCGTTTCCTTGAGTATTGTAAGGAGTTATTCGACTTACAGGTACTCTTCATTCATGCATACATTGATTGAGTTCGTACAACATAAAAACAGATCCACAATCTGATTGGATATATGCGGGCACTCTAAAAACGGAACAATAAAGCAGAGAACTTACTGTTGCAGCCGTTACGTCTGAGCAAGGGATGACGAACGAAAATCTTGAGTCTATTATTGTGAGCATGTATTTATTTTTAGTTGTTTGAAGAAAGAGTACAAATTAAGTCAAGACTAAGCCTTTCAACATGTTGTGTGGCTTTAATGAGTGTTGTTGGATGAGGTTTGTAGACCATGGACTTATTTTCTGTGCATATCCGACAAGAGTTTGTCATTCTTTTTACGTGTTCGACACAATATGGTAAGTTTTTGCTTATGACCACGTGAGTCATTGTTGTGATACGTAGGTGACACATTTCTCTTTGTATATTCTGAAGATTATTTAAGCTGGTTTCCAGGCCACATACTCTTGAAAGCGCATCGACCGCGGCATCCTCCTTACGAGGAAAGTAAGTAACGTCAAATGAGTAGCAAAAAAGCTACATTCTCCATCTCGCTATCTTCTCGTTTTTTTAATTTTATTTTGCACGTCGTTTTTCGGTTAAACATAAACTAGACCGACTTTTAGTCGGTAATTTATTTAAAATATTAGCCGATGAGTTAATGTCTCTATTTTAGTAATGCCTCAACTATAGTGTACGCCTCTTTGTCTATCACCGAGTGTCGTCGTTTTGACCGCGATAATGTTCTTGAAAATAGCTACAGGACTACCGGAATATCTCTGCGAAGCATCCGTCTCAACTAATAGAGGGATAAAAGGATCCACAACAGAAATGACAAACTGAACAATGCCTCTTTTAATGTGTTGAAATGCTATAATGGCGGAAGAGGACACAGAAAAGTGGATAATTGCGTCAATGCGTGTATATTTTCTGAAAGAGACGCAACCAAGTAGGAGGAATGGGCGAATACACACCGTGGACTCGTTGTAAGACTGTCCTGTTTCCATGGATTTCAGTCGCTCGAGATCAGATGTCATGATGCCATTTTTGACAATATCTCCCAATAGTTTGATTATTTTAAATTTATAATAAACGTTTTCACTGTTCAAGTCAGATTATATTTCTTAACGTCAGCCATGAATCGTTTAAGGTTGTGGTCATGTTCATCCTGGTTATGCCCGCATACTGTGGCATTGTCTATATACGCATTAGTACTCTTCAAGTTTTCATTCGATATTATTTAATCTATAATCTTCTGGAAACTAGCTACACCGTTTGTTACCCTAACAGGAATTCGGCGGAACTGGTATAGGCGACCACAGGTCTCGCCTACCGTTATGCTCGTGCTTAATAGGCACCTGATGGTAGGCACTTCTAAAGTCTAAAGAACCAAAAAATGTGATATTAAGCAATATCAGGAATCGTTTCGTCAATACGAGCTAGTGGACAAGTATCGAGTGATGTGTATCTTTCGACGGTCTGGGTATAGTCAATCACTATCTTTTTCTTGTGATTTTCGGTGGCGTTTAAAAACCGTGGATTGGTATTCTCATGCAATATGAAGCGAAATAAGAACATAGAAGATGCTACCAATTTTACCGAAAAATAAACTAGGCTCCTTCGACCTGACTAGAAAACTTCTAAGAGCCGCCAGTATCCTATATCTCTATAAAGCTACTATTCGCCCGCACACGTTATGTATTATTGTTCCATCATGACTGATTCACCAGTCACTATGATTTCCCGCTTAGAAAGAGTGCAAGAAATAATTTCTTATCTAGAGCTTGCCCCTATATACTCACATCAGTATTGCCTCTCTGTGCTTGTGTCACAAGTACTTCCACGGTATATGATCCAATGAACTTTCAACCCTTGTACCCGGCTAACAAGAAAATCATACCTCTTCACTATAGAGGTTTATGGATGCCGATACATTTTCAACTCAAATAGTTCTTTCTACAGACCACTAGTCATTAGAATTTCTCTCTGCCCTTTTTAAACTTGCAAAAGTCGGAAATTTAAATGGAATGGGGAGAAATTCCTCCTAAATTTTCCTCTTATAACTCTGACCTCTATCACAGTAGCAGCTTACGCTTCAAATGTGATATGGTTTGTTTTTTTATAGTTTGTTTTGAGCGAAAAAAGTTTTTAAAATACAAAAATAAATTATGTGCGTGTATGTTAATGCTATTTATAACAAGAACCGTTGTGTCTTTAAAGAATATACATATATTACTCGTGAGAGATTAAGGAGTAAACAAGAACAAATAAAACTCTCTTTACCCACGCCGTACTCAGTGCAGTATTGAAATTATAAATATCCAGATAGAACATTTAATCCATGCTTGAAAACTAGTGTTCTAGTATCCATGAAATGAATAAGTATAAACCCACAACTCACACAGAGGAATATGCTGACGTTTCAGCATATGTGAAGTTCTTAATAATATAATGGAGCTTATTTATAATCTAACAATCAGAACTAAAACAACTAAAAAATTAACATGCATATATTATTGTGTTATGCATTCACCAATCCATATAATGTTAGTAAATAACTGACATCATTTTTACAATTGTTCGTATAATTATGTATAGACGACATTTCTAATTCACAATTATTGTTTGGTTTTGTTTAATGGTGAGTTACACTTATTTTAAACCTGTAAGGTAAAGGGTTTTCATAAATGTATATTTTACATTGAATGAATTCCTGTATCATATATTTATACATAAACACATGTTTTAATATTCATTACATTGAGATATTTTTTGTTCAACTAACGATATCAAACAGAAGTGAATAACGTGTACTGCTAAGCAGTTGATTTAATCCATCTTAGAACAAGACACACGTAGCTGTAATATTCGCGACACATCGTTTTACTATGATTAATTTATTGTGTGAACACTTTTCATTGGTTTCTACATATGACTAGCTTGAATGCTCTGATTTATTTTGTGCTCTTTTCATATAAATGTTCTCTTTTATTGTAAAACGTATATGAAGCTGGGTATCAAATGGACTTCATAGTAATGCCCTAAATTAGTCATTCGTGGATATAGTAATATGCATTTTTGAGAATGACAAAAATAAAAACAAAAACAAAAAATAAATAGAGAACAATGACTTGATGAGGTTTTGCCGTGTTTCAGCTTTGACCGTAATATGTCTGCCAATGTGTAGCCATACAATGTTTGTATAACTAACGTATATATATATATATATATATATATGAAGAAAGGTAGGGATAAAATGATCCGACGTAATGTTAAATAAGAAAAAGAAAGCCAACACCCGTGTGACTTACGTATTTAAGACTTCTTCAGGATGAGGAAAGCAATGTAGAAAAATCATACACAATATTAATTTTGATATGTGTGAAAGTGCCGATACTTCTGCATGGCTGTTGGCCTGAACAGGCAGAGAAGGAAATACATCATTTCAGTAGTAGTGTTATCAGCCGTGGTCAGTTTCCTTCAACGGGTGCGAGATGAATTGGATTAATAGCTTTGATTTGTCAGTTTATGACTATTTCAGCTAATAAAGTAACTGTGGTCAACATCTGTTACAACCAAGCACGGCTGGCGTATGTAGGCTAACGGTGTGTGTGAAAGACTGAGTCTGCCGTTTATTCTAAACTTGGAGATTGGCAAAAAAGAAACAAGATAAAAAGCGAAAAGAAGAAAAAGGACGGGAAGAGAAAATAATAAGATGTGGAGAACTTTGTGCTGATTTGAACATGCAGAATGTGATTGAAAATAACAGTTTTGACATAGAGAGAGAGGGGGTATCCTATGTATTAGTTTAAATATTCAAAATGAGTGTATTAATTTAATCTTATTTATTTGATTATGTGACATGTGTCTCCTTAATTAATTGTAAGTTTCCTGTAGGGTGTGGTAATATGTATAACATTGTTAGGTATAAATATGGTGGTATCATATATAATTAGTTTAAATATTCAAAATGGATGTGTTCATTTATTTCTATTAATTTAATTACTCTATTGTTGTTAATATATTTCATCTAATTCATAGGACTATGTATACAAGTGAGTCGGAAATCTTAAAGCTCTTTACTTTCTCTATGTATTAATGTGGTTATTTATATTTTTCAGTTCACTATTTGTGGTTTATTAATTAATCCGTAATTATTTAAATGTATTTATGATTATACGCGTGTGTGTATATGTAATATGTAAATATAAGTAAAAGCGTGAGGATATAATACTCGTAGTGTTTTGAATTATGTGTGAATGTGTGTATTTGTTCTCGTTTGTTTTATTGATTGTGTATTACTTATCAATTAAATAAACTTAGTAAAATTATAAGCATACATTTTATATGAATGTGAAGGATGCGTAGTGACTTTTTTCTATTTTTGACATGCAAATTGTATTAAAGACACTGCCAATTACGGAAAGATGAAACGTATATATGTTTAGATAAACAAACATGTTTAATTATATATATATATATATATATATATATATATATATATATATATATATATATATATATATATATATACATATATATATATTGGGAAGGTCTAACTTTCCAAATGGCCATACGACCTGATGACGGCCGTAATAAAGTAGACTCAAGACTAGTATTATGTTGATAGATAATAAGCAGCCAAGATAAAAGACAAATAAACTTGAAAATGTGTTGCGACTATAAAAACGAAGGATTGTGAGTGCGACAAACTGTAATATAGTAAGTAAACGTAAAAAAAGAAAAGTTAAAAATGAAAACTGAATAAAGTACTTATATGAAGATAAGTAGCACGATAAAAAGATCAGACAAAGAAAGGGAATTGGAAATTGGTATAAAAGAGAGTAGGAAAGAAATGTTTAAAGAAGGAGTCAATAGAAACGAGGAATACATTGTGTAGAAGACACGGCCAGAAGGGAGTAGACTACGTTTTAAAGAAATACAATTGAGAAAAAGGAAAGTAATTCGATGGAAAAAAAGTATTCGATTATTAGAAGGAACTCCGGAAGTCAAAAGAAGACAAGACGTAAGAAACGAAATTGTTAATGGAAACTTGAACAGTAAATAGAAATACGATTCAATAAAAACTAAAGGCGAAATGAAGACGAAATGTGTCGGTCGTCTACTAACCGATAAAAAACAGATGTTGGCTTTGTTTTTTCCCTTTTGTTTTACTTGTATTCAAATAGATTTGGTTGTCCCCTTTCGCCTGCGTCTCTACTTGGGCCAGTCGATTCGCATGAAACGGCGATTGTGCGTATATGCGTCCCGCTAATGCAGACACTTTACTTCCCAAACAGCCGAGTAAACATGAAAAAAATAAATGAAATAAATAATCAATATCTAAAGTTATATGAGTTTATTTCTATTCTTTATTTTATTATATTTCATTTTATTTATATTTCATTTGCTTTTCTTTTCTATTTGTTCAGACGTTTTTTGCTATATTTGGCTGATCATGTATTGGAGCAGTCGGGTATTCACTTCTTCTCCGTCTTGCCCTTTTTAATACCACGCAGGAGAATGCGAATTAGGTCTTGTAATGCGAAGTAACAAGTTTCACTAAACCCAATTTCTCTGTTTTATAAATATAAAAAAGTATAAGCTCCTTATGCTAGTTATATATAATAACTAGAAAAATGAGCATTTAAATGTGTTCCAAATGAACGTTGTTTTCCAAGGAACAGTTCGAGACCAACGCTCATTATTCTGCTTCCTCTTTTATTGTGCGGGTTTTCACATTCCAGTACGAGTGTAATTCAGTGAGATATCAAGAGTTGGTTGAAAACTCAACCACCTTAATGGCTATCAAATTATAAGTATACAAATACAAACACTAACTCGCTTATTAAAACACACTCAGGTAACTTAATACACATGCACTGCTTCCGTTAGAAATGCATTACCACGTGTGTTTTATCACGAGGAGACATTTTTTCACACACGAAGACACACTTAACGTTCCAATGACACACTCGTATTTAAACATATCAGGTTTAAAACGTTACATTAACTTAATGAATGTACTTCGAAGCAATACCCACTCTGAAACAATTGTAAACGAATCATGCAAAATAGAGCTTACATTATTCAAGTTGCTGCCTTAGAAGAGAATGTTCGGGCTTTTGAATTATCTCCTACTAAGAAGTCGTAAAATGATCGAAATATACTCAAATGTCGGTGAGCAGTATAATGTTGTATATTGTAAGAATTTCAAGTTAAATATTTGCAGTGGGAGGTGTTGATTCTTATTAAATATTCACGCTTTACGAATACGGTGAGAAAAACCGCTCATACGATTGGAATTATTGACTCGTAAAATCGTTAATTTTCATGCATAGTATAATATACTGACAAGAATAATATATGTAACTGATGTAATAATTATTTTTGATCAATGATTTTTGAAGAATAAATGTGTTCATGTTTTTGCTTATGAAAGTTGCAATATAAGGATACAAACATGGGATTGTATTTAAATTAATTAAATGTTCAAAAACCTTAACTTTAAAATACATAAAATGCAAAAGACAAAGTAAAATATATACTAGACGACACCCGTCTAAAGCACAGTACAATTAATTCTACAAACAAAACGGTTTTGCACCATTTTTATGTTCCGTTTCCAAGGTTAAAATCACGATATAATGCTACCAAAGCGTTTATTTAAAATCTTCAGTCATATATTGATAAAAAATTGAGTACTTGATTTTAATCCTAGAAAATGTCTATAATTTAATGAGTAAACTTGAGGAGTTTTAATTACTTTGATCAACATTAATTACATGATTTTAACCCTGGAAACGGTCTATGGTTACACTAAAAGAGTCTTAATTATCCTATGAATAAGTTGGAATTAATGGAATCTTGTTGAATTTGTGTATAATAAGTATAGATCAAATTTAATATTAATTTAATATTAATCTGAAACATTTATTTTTAAAGAGACATTGTGCTCATCTTATGCCCTTAAAAACTAATAAAATACACCAAACAAAATTAGATTTGGGGGATATTTATTACTTGTAATGAAATACACATTGTTAAAATGTCCCACAAATTGGAAGTATCTGATTTATCGAAGGTATTTTATCCCCCTCTGTTCTGCCTTTACATGATGTAAAATGTAATATAGCAACATCACTAACACATACGCCTTGCAGCTGTTTTAGAACATTTATAATGATCGGTTACTTAGTTTGGGAGTTTATCCTATACATAGAAATATATAAGCACATAGTAACTTTTTCATAAATAGAAATGTACATATAAGTCAGTTAAACAAAAAAGATCAATGTTGAAGTTATTCAGGATTCATAATAAAAATGAACACATTTATAAAGAGAAAGTGACTCCTCCTACCCTGAATTCCTCTGTCTGTGTGTGGGGGGTGTTAGTGTGTGTGTTAGTGTATGTGTGTGAACGGAAACAGTGCGGTACAATAGGGAACTGTTGGTGTCAGGTAGCGTTCCGGTTGACCGGAGAATGTATTTCGAAACAACCGACTTCACATCGAGTAAGCACCATTTACCAAGAATTGTTCGTCTCGACGAATGCCTCTCTCACACCCCGATTTCCGACCCTCCAACAACCGTCACATTCCTGGTAGGTCAACTAATTGTTTAGATTCCAACCAGTTACGACCAACACCATCACCTTTACTTATAATCTCGTTTTTTCTATATGTTTGTCTTATGTTATATATTTTGATGTATTTTTGTATATATTTTTATATATTTTCAAAGTGAAATGTTATTACCTGTAGTGATGTCACTATGGTTATGGTCCTCTGAAGAGATTATTTATCTTTGAAAACTCATGAGGTAAGGACGTTAAGATACTTTGCTTGAACTTTTAATTTTAATAAAATTTGATTGACATCTTATTTTATTATTTTCTATTATATATAATAATATATATATATATATATATATATATGAGGGGTCGAAACTGTTTCATAGTTTTTTTTTCTTTTTTTCTTCTTTTCTTTGATGGTATTAACCCCGAGTAGTCGAATCACGGTAGAGGCAAAACCACGCGTCAAGTTGTAAAATACGTTATAATAAATAGAGTCTGGTCGATTCTTGAGCGAGGAAGCGAATAGCAAGTAATAAAACCACTTCAGTATATCCTGCCGTCTAAAATCAATTCGGAATAATTAAAGGACAGCGCATAACTATCTATAAATGATGACATACAAGTAAAATAATGCAGACGGAATTATCTGTGTACACGTTTACAGACCGAACATTTAGACTTCATTTACAACTAAAGACTACTTTAAGAAGTGTATTTCTGTTGCTTTTAAACACGGATGCTTATTTATTTCGGTTGAAGATTAAAATCAATATTTTTCATAGTGAAAAGATATTGTCAAAAGAAAGAGGAAAAATTAAAAAATAAATGAAAATAAATTGTATTTAGACATAATTAAATGATTTTCATGTTCAAATCAGCCAAGAAAAAAAATAAAACGTATTAATTTGTGATTGTATTCTCTCAGCCGAAACAAGGGTTTTTCTTTTACTCATATACATTTACATATAATCTCGTGTTTTTATGTATATATATATATATATATATATATATATATATATATATATATATATATATATATATAATCTCGGAAGTTGCTCAACCATTAAAACTATATTAAAAACAAAATTATAGTCCCAAGTCTTTCAGTGGAAAATCACTCATGTAAGTCAATTTATTTTTTACAGTTATTATATTAGTTTGTTTCTAACACTATTTTAAGGGATCATCAGTTGTTTACCATTAAAAACTGTTTCGTGAATTAAAAATTTTATATATTTACATATATATATATATATGTATACATATATATATATATACTTATATATATATATATGTATACATATATATATATATATATATATATATATATATATATATATATATATATATATATATATATATATATGTAAACATAAAGGTGAGACTCCGAGGCAGAAGCAATTCAAATTTGGAAATATAAATGAATTGATCTCTGATTAACCGTCTCTTGTCATTTTATTTGTTCATTCCTATTTTACCTTCCGGTTTTTTCAACATTGCATTGCTTTCGCCTCGGAATTCTCACCTTCATATATACTTGTTTACTAGCAATGCTTCAAGCAAACCACCATTTCCTTTCATATATAGATATATTTATTTATATATATATATATATATATATATATATATATATATATATATATATATATAAGGGTCGAAACTGTCTCATACTTTTTTTTACTTTACTTTTTCTTCCTTAATTTGGGCGAATCACTTTAGAGGCAGAAACATCCGTCAAGTTGTAAAGTAAGTAGAGTCCGATCGATTTTTGGCGTAGATTGGCGATTTTTGAATAAGGAAATTGGCAATTTAAATTGCAGCATGTGTTTATTTTCAAAAATATTTAACTCAAATACATTTTCATAAATACTCGTCTAAATCATGTTCTCAACTGATTCCTTACAATCTATGCAAACGACACAACCATCCATGGCAGCACTTCGAAGAACATTGATGATCAATATTTTATCTGACTCTTTCTGTCTCTATTTCGACTCGGAGTACGTGGTGAAATGGGAAAGTGGTTTATTACTTTTAGCTCCTCGAATACCAACCTTATCTCCTTTCACCACCAACGCTCGGATCCTCATTCTTCTCCAGTTCAAAAGTAATGGATCTTTCCGTCAGGAAGCACCTTCTTTGATGAGCTGCTACGTAGGGCTGATTCGCACTTCTCATCTAAAATAGTAGGCTTAAAACAAGTGTGTTGCTTCGGTCGCTGAAAAGATAGTTATATCATTCTATCGCTGACAAGAGTATCACACTCCTGATACAATCCTCTACCTGTATAAAGTCCTAAGATATACTTCAGTTGTAATATATTGAATGGGGCTGCTCGGAGAACTCTTTCTGGCCTTTACATTGTATAACACCGTCTTGGAAATCTAGTGGTGGATGATCTATTCTCTTTCCTACAATATTTTAACACAGAAAAGATGTTGCTAACCTCTTTCTTTACTCTATCATTATTTCCACCGCTAAGCTCTAATCCATTGACACCCCCTATCCTGGAAAACACCTACCAAAAAACCACACCTAACTATCGCGAAACACGTTATTTTTCTCTTTCTCTTTACCCCCACCCCCACCCACAAAAGAACTTCCATTTACAAAGTGTATGCCCTGTCTGTGGATAAACTTCCACGAAGCTGCTTCACAATCGACTACATCATGGTCGTATTTGCGCCGGACATTCCTATATATATATATATATATATATATATATATATATATATATATATAGAGAGAGAGAGAGAGAGAGAGAGAGAGAGAGAGAGAGAGAGAGGGAGAGAGAAAGAGAGAGACAGAAATACGGAAATTATTTTCGTGTAGTTCTGGGCCGCATGAAGGAAATCCTTCGAAAGATACGCTGGGAGGTTCTGTGTAGTTTGTGCGAACCTCTTTAAATAAGATGTTATTCTATCTAACGATTACGGCCAAGCCTCCAGTAATGGTGAGAGGCTACTGCTTGAAAAACGTTTGTATTTTCTCATGAGTGTTTTCCAGGATAAAATGCACAATATATCATTTCTACATTTCATCCATGTGTCCATTTCTATTCCTTTTTCTTCATTGACCTTTTCCTAGTTTTACTATATTTTGCCGCAAGCGTTTTATTATTCTTTCTTTTTATCCAATAGTTAAACACATGTCAATAAAATCCCGTTGTGCATTCTTTTTTATATGTTTTTACCGTTATCGAATGAATTTAAAATCTTCACTTTTTCTGAAGACGTTCGTTAATCGGAACGAAACAAGTAAAATATCTCGTTTTTTGATGATGTAGTCCTGTATGAAATTTTATCCGTCTGTCTTCTTGACATACACACCTACACAACCACCCACATACACATACACGCATATATATATATATATATATATATATATATATATATATATATATGGGGAGAGAAAAAGAGACAGATAGAGAGATAGAGAGAGAGAGAAAAAAAAGTTGGTGGTGCGGCAGCAGTGAAATTTCGACGAGAGAAAATATATGTAAAAGAGTAAAGATTCCAACAAAAGGTTTTTTCAACATTTATTGATTATTTTATTATTTTATGATTTTATATTATTTTTTTATATTTGATGACGCGTTTAAAATTATAAAATGTTGAAACAAACTTTTTTATAAATGTCAGTAGCCTTACACCTTTACATATATATATATATATATATATATATATATATATATATATATATATATATATATAAACATTTTATGAATTCAAAACATTACAATTGTTCAAAGAATTAGAACATGAAGTCAAGTATGGCGTATGCTCGTGTCCAAAACATTTTGGAAATACTTTATTTTATTTTATCTTCATCAGAGCATTCTAATAATAAAATGTAATAAAATGAAAAAAATAAAATAAAAACATAAAAAATAATTAACTGGTAAACTGTGTATTGTGTATTTTATTAAATACACAATTAAAATTAAAATTAAAATAAAAATGTAAATAAAAATTAAAAATAGAAAATACAAATATAAGATACAATAAAGAAATGAAATAATTGACATTAAAATAAAAATAAAAAATGAAATAGGAATTAAACACAACATAAAATAAAAAACAAAATAGAAAAAAATAAGTTCAGAAAACAAAGGTTTAATGTTATCAAGGCTCTTTTTACAAACGTTTTTTAGCAAAATATCCTGCAAGAGGATGAGCATGGCAAGAGAAGAAGATATGGACAACTATCATTTTCAGGGGGAGAAAAAAGACTTCATTAATAGTTTATAGGGAAATAGGCCAGAGTGACCAAGGAATATTGAATGTAATAACAAAAGGGTTTAGTTGGGACTATACCAACGCTCCTGCATACAATAAACATGAGATATGGGGTAGGAGAAAAAGTTTCTTATTAATTTCACTGGTGTGTAAGAAGAAGTGAACCAGCTTTACAGGAAATAAATATTATCTATTTTCCATTGTGCTCCTATACCAATTCCTCACTCAAATCAAAAACACAAACTGGAATGACATTAGATGTGGGACGGTTGAGTATTCCAGAAAATATTGTAATTAGAGTCCGGCCGATAAGGACGTGTTTGGAGAAAATCGAAGCCAACATAATCTGTGTTTCGATGAGCGACGATATTTCCTCGATGAATCGGAGGAGATATGTGCTGGTTCGAGGAGATAAAAATATTGTTCATGACGTACATTCCATTGGGTAAGGGTTGTAGTCATACCTCCGAGGCTTGAGTTCTTTCAACTTTTTATTCCTTTTTTCATATGTATTTTGTATACAATCCAGTAGGTTAGGAGATTCTATACGGCAACAAGTAAGTATTCTTCCACAGTATAGTTTCTCATAGAAATCAACAGAATGCGACTGTTTAAGTGATAAAAGAAGCGTGCCTATATATATATATATATATATATATATATATATATATATATATATAGTGTGGGTGCAAAGTTGAATGGTTCGATGCGAATCCAAGTAAGAGAGCTCAATGTACTTGTTAACAGCTCCATAGCTAGACGGGACTGTGCACACGCATGATGATACCTATTTAGCTCGAAATAATTAGTAAAGCGGACGGCCCTAATATGTGTTCAGTCTATTTATTTCTAAATGTATATATATATATATATATATATATATATATATATATATATAGCTACTGTCTACATCGTCTCTGGACTTCGCTTGTATGGATGACGTTATTTATTTGTTACTTTTCTCTTAAATCTTCCATGTGTCACGTTATATACAATTTGTCTTGTCTCTTCCAAGACTATTTACATATGTATGGTATGTACTTTTGTTGTTGCGCGAAGACAGATAAAACACAATAAGATCCACTAAACGGTATTACTATACTAGACCCTCCGTATCTAGACAGATAGGGTATGGCTGCTACTACTACTAATATTAATTATACTATTACTACGATATAAAATAACAGTATTAATGATGATAACTATAATACTCTTAATAATAATAATAATAATAATAATAATAATAATAATAATAATAATAATTATAATAATAATAATAATACTAATAATAATAACAATAATACTAATTATAATTATTATGATAATAGTTTCATGGAAGTTAAAAAGAGTAATATATTTCATAACCCCTTCCATTTACAATATAATACATATGTCGATACAAAATAAACATAAGCACATTGATATGAAGATGGATTAATTGTTATGTCATATTTAAAAAATTTAGACACTTATCAACGAGATCAAAACAGAAAAAAACTTAATTTGCTTTATAAAAGTCCTAACATTTCTCAGTTGTTTTTAATTATTATAATATATGAAGCAATTTATTACTTAATCCATTTGTTCAAATTTTAAAATGCGATTTTCATATACGTTGCATTGTTCATTCCTGCTATATTGACTGAATTTTCCTGGCAGGTAAAAGTATAATGAAAACAAACGTCAATACTCTCAAATCGTTAACAAAGAATGGTCCCAATTCGACGACATAATTATAGTTTCAGTGAAGTGAGAGAATACGTTAAGAATTTAAATATTAATGAAGTGACATCCATTTAAATTAACTATTTCAGCCATCAACATTCATGTTAGATGCTTAACATTCAGGATTTATATTTATTAACGCATCATCTTATTTCGTTATCTCAAAATTAAAAATGATTGCGTAATTTTTAATTAGCATTTATTTTCAAAAAGGTTTCGTTTTTAGTATTTTCTTTTTAGCTCAGGTCTTTACAGACGAGGATTTCAGATTGAAAAAAAGCGATTTTCGTATTTTTGTAATGCTAATTATGTTATATTTATTCATGCTGGAATTGCTATTTTTTATGTTTGCTGTTCTTCATCGCAATTACTACATCGCATTAAAATATATGATCAGTCATTACATGCAAAAACAATCTTGTTTCCTTTAAGTTTAGTCAGTCAATGTTTTCTTCTGTGGTTGCGTATACATCGCATCTTTACTAGTTATCACTTTCTAAGAGCAGAAATATGCTGTCACATGGAACAAGCGCCTGCACTGCTGTTCGTCATCCGTGTATCCACATTTAGTCTAAGTTACCTAATTATAATCACATGTTTTCTGAATGTTTTTCCATTCTTTTTGCTATAGTTCTTATTTCCTGCTGATTATACTTATATTTATAATTAGTAGTAAGTGTTAGCAGCCAATACAACACACACATACACACCCACACACACACAGACACACCCATATATATATATATATATATATATATATTTCAATATATGTTTTAAAATTAAAATAAGCTGCAAGATTGAAAAGTCCGTTTAATCTTTCAACGCTAATTTCTTTTTAATAATGTTTTAACCAGGAGGAGCACGCCCGCGTGGTGAAATGCACTTGAGATTGTTCGTCATTAAGCGTTGTGCAATTTGAATGCGTTGGTTAAAAGTCAAAACAATGCAGATATATATTTTATTTTAAATCAATATTTATTTATTTAAAAGAAACTGAAGGACAGGTTATACTGTGGAAACAGAGTTTTAAGTGATTAAAAATAAATCACTAAATAGTTATTCTAAAAAATATATATACGTTGTGTTGGCTTGTAAAACTTACACATTGAAATTGAAACATGCTTACACCGAGGACCTATCTCTAATTCATTTCACGCGTCGCAATACAATCATCTTGATAAAAACATTTTGAAAATCACCTTTGAATGACTAAACAGACTTTTTTACTGGCGCCAAACCACGGGGAAGGAAATAGAAAAAGAAAAGTAAAATAATGTTTCTCTTACTGAAGAAGGCGTATATCGTCGAAACTATGTTTAGGTTAGTATTGAATAAATTAATAGTTATTTAGATATATGTAGTATTGGAAGTTTCTCAACCATTAAAACTATATAAAAACAAAAAAAAACCTTAAGCCCCAAGTCGTTCAGTGGAAAATGACTCATGTAAGTCAATTTAACTTTTACAGTTATATTAGTTTGCTTCTAACATAATTTAAGGGATCATCAGTTGTTTACCATGATAAACTGTTTCGGGAATTTAAATATATATATATATATATATATATATATATATATATATATATATATATATATATATATGTGTGTGTGTGTGTGTGTGTGTGTGTGTGGTGTGTGTGTGTGTATGTGTATATGGTTTATTTTGGTTTCCAAAACTTAAAAATGCAAATGGTGCAACGCTGATACCTAGGAACAATCTCTATTATAATAATTATGTTAATAGGGTAAGTTCTAAGTATTTTACATTTACTTTTATATACTGCCATATGCAGTGACATAAATATTTACAACAAATATGTACATATTTAATTTACATACCCATTCGTACTCTTTATTTTAAACATCACTTATTTTATTTTATTCGATTAACATATTTACATAGTAAACGTAAGTTAGTAAGAGTTTATATCATCTCTTACTTCTAAAAGTGTATGTAGTCGTGTTTCTCACCACTCTAGCAAGATAAAAACAGGTATGATTATAGGCTTTTTCCTACGCGCGCTTACATTCTGCAGTCCTCAATATATAGATGAGGACATCAAACACATCATTAATTCCTTAAACAACACTGCCATATCACACATATGTTATACTAAATGCTAAGAAGAAAGCCTTTCAAATATTCTCTAAAAGCGACACACGAAAACATCAAACACCAAAAACCTCTCTCATAGACAGACATCTTCTCTTACCCACACATTCTAATAAAACATCCATCTGCAACACACTTCACAAACAAGGCATTCTAACAGTACAAACTACATCAACAACCATAAAACAAACATTAAACACAGCAAGACATTTTCGGAAAAAACCCGCATCCAATGCCGGCTTATATACTGTCCCATGTAACGACTTTCATCACACACACACACACACACACCTATATATATATATATATATATATATATATATATATATATATATATGTATATATATGTATATATATATACATGTATATATATACATATACATATATATATATATATACATGTATATATACACATATACATATATAACACATCCATCTGCAACACACTTAACAGACAAGGCATTCTAACAGTACAAACTACATCACAAACCATAAAACAAACATTAAACACAGCAAGACATTTTCTAAAAAAACCCGCATCCAATGTCGGCTTATATACCGTCCCATGTAACGACTGTCATCACACACACACACACACACACACACACACACACACATATATATATATATATATATATACATGTATATATATACATATACATTTACATCCATATATATATAAACATATACATATATATATACATATATATATATATATATATATATATATATATATATATATATATATATATATATATATATATAAGTTGGTGTTCTTGTTTGTTGGTGTGTTCAAAGAAAGATGACCAACAATTTCACAGCTACTTCTAACCGATTAGCATATTTTAAATGAATATTACTATATTTTATTTTCGCCAAAGAGGTTTCAAACTTACAGTAGAAGATTAATTATATTCTACTACTATTATATTAACGTTTAGTCTATATAGCGGCCCTCAGTGAAATAATGAAAAATATGAAATAGAAGATAAAAATCAGAAAAAGGTTGATATGGTGTTACAGGCAATTTCATCCTCTGTCCAACCCGCGTTTATTAGTTCTATAGTTCTGCACGTATGATCGTGCGTTTTTTATAGTTTTATTTTTTTAAACGTACATTTTAATGGATTCATCTGGATATCACTTTTGTTTATTATTAAATAGAAGGCTACCCGGCGTAGCTCGGTGTCATAAAAACATAAAATAGGAGAGGAATAGTGCGTGTAACATCTCTATATTCAAACTCCTTATTCTCTCTATATATATAGCCGTCTCTTTATCTTTCTACCTTTCTCTTCGCTGGTCGCCCTATTTCACTGCTATTTTCTCCCTTTGCCTTTGGCAAAAGCTGTCTCTTCCCCACTATTCTGTTTCTCAGAGCAAAAGTATGGCATATTATTATTAAAAATACCACCTCTGTCTGCGCCTTCTATATAGGTACTTATCTCCGCAACATTACGCTTACTATATACGAACCTATCTCCGCTCCGGTTCGTATACTATACACGTACCTATCAGCTCCCTAATGTGCATACTGTATATTTACCTATCTTCGCTTTTGTGCTCATACTATATACATGCCTATCACCGCACTGTTGCGCATACTATATACGTAACAATCGCCGCTACGGTACTTATACTATATACTTACCTATCCACACCTCGGTGCGCATACTATATACGTACCTATCGCCAAACTGGTGTGCATACTATATAAGTAAATATTACCGCCCCGGTGCACATCTATATACGGACCTATCGCCGCCCCGGTGCACACACTATATACTACCTATCCACGCCCCGTGCGCATACTATATATGTACATATCGCCGCCTCAGTGCACACACAATATACGTACTTATCGCCGCCCCGGTGCTTATACTATATACGTATCTATCGCCGCATCGGTGCTCAACATATAAAAGTATCTATCGCCGCGCTGGTGTGCATACTATATACGTACCTATCCCCACCGTGGTGCGCATACTATATATGTACATATCGCCGCCTCAGTACAGATACTATATCCGTACCTATCGCCGCTCCGGTGCACATACTGTATATGTAACTATCCACGCCCTGGTGCGCATACTATATATGTACATAACACCGCTTCAGTGCACATACAATTACGTACCTATCGCTGCCACGGTGCAGATACTATATATGCACCTATCACTGGTGCGCACACTACATAAGGACCTGTCGCCGCACCAGTATTCATACTATATACATACATATCGCTGCCTCGTTGCGAATAATATATCCGTACCTATCGCTACCCCGGTGCGCATACTATACACATAACTATCTCCGCGCCTGTGCGAATACGATATACGTGCTGATCTTGTCCCCGGTGCGCATACTATATACGTACCAATCCCACCCTGGTGTGAATACTATATTTGTACTTATCTCCGCCCCGGTGAGAATACTATATACATACCTATCGCCACCCCGGTTCGCATACTATATACTTACTTATTTCTGCCCCGGTGTGCATACTATATACGTACCTATCACCACCCTAGTTCGCATACATAAGAACTCATGCTAATGTGTGTCTGTCGTATGAAAGAACCACAAGTGTGTTCGTTCATGTTTTGTCACTATCATAAAAAAATAACTAATATTAAGGCGCCCATGTCCTATCGAAGAAAAAACATCAAGGTCATCCATGTAGCGTCACTATCATCAAAAATTACTCATATAAATGAGCCCTGTCATATAAAAGAAGCTATATGGTGCCTTTCTTCATGAAGAAGTAGTAAACATATTCCATACGGGCGCAATACTGAAAAAGCCACCTAAAAATGTATTCCATAGGGCCGGTATGCTGCACACACTCCCAGTCACATATTTCTTGCTAGTTGGAAGCATAACAGATTTTCACTAACTCTACACCTTTTAAAAAAGTGTACCTCTCAAAAAACAATTGTTTTACTCTTTCCACCCCAAGAGTTAAAAAAAAATGTCCACCCTCCCCAATTTTTTTTACCCACCACCCACACCCCCAATTTATTTTACTCCCTAAGAAATATTTTTAGTTCAGAAACAAAAAATCAATTTCCCCTACCCCAAAAAAATGTTATACTACCATCCCTACCTCCCAAAGAAAATTGTTACTCTCCCCCAACCTAAGAAATATTTTAGTTCAGAAAAAATGAAATAACATTTTCCCCCACCTCCCAACATTTGTTTACCCCTTCCTCCAAATAAATGTTCACTCGACCCCACACTAAGAAATATTTTAATTTAAAAAAAAAACAATTGTTTCCCCAACTGGGGGGTGGGGAAACATTTTTTTTTACCCACCATCCCAACCAAAAAAAAGTTACTTCCCCACACCCTACGAAATATTTAAAGTTCGAAAAAAAATAAAATTTCCCCCATCTCCCCCAAAATGTGTTTACCCTCATGAAAAAACAAAAAAACAAATGTCTCCCCTCCAACCGACGTAGCTGGACAGGCAGACAGACGGACGGCGGACGTAGGTTAACAGATTGACGGACGGATGTATATACATAGCTGGGCAAACGGACGGGCGTGGATAGAATCGAACATAGGTGGGCAGATGGGCGAACGTAGGTGGACGGATTGACGGACGGACGTAGGTGGACTGATACACGAATGTAGCTGGACAGACAGACAGATAATAACTGAACATGTTTGGTAGGATTGTATTAAGGTAGTTCATTTTTCATACATAAATGACAATCGGTGAAATGGCATAGGTATTTCCAGCAGAGCACAATTTCGCTTTAATTAGATAAACGTCACCATCTTATTTCAATTCGTGGTTATCTGATACAGGTGATGCCAACTTGATCAAATTCAAATTAGATATTGTAAAAATCAGTAGAAATATATGTCCCATTGTACTCATTACTTGTTTTAGTTGCGTCTTTTTAAAGAAGGGACAATGCGTCTTCATTCTTCAGGCGTTTCATTTCGTAAACGCTCGACTACTTCATGAGGTATCAATTCACGGATTCGTCGTGCCTTAAAAGTTACTTGTATATCATCTCGATTGATGATAATTAAAACAGTTGTAACATACCACTATACTTTCTGTATATTTCGAAATTACGCCATCCGTCTAAATGCATCGTATAAAGCATCGAAATATGTTTAATAATTGCTAAGGTAATATCTTTATACTAAAGAATTGACACTGATTTGAATATATTTGTATATGATGTAACGGTTGGGGAACAATTAATTATGCGATCTTTTCTTGTTTTGTCCAAATCTTGTAAATGCTTTATATTCCGTATTGCAATTGGATAACCAGTGCGAGAGGGAAACCAATATATATATATATATATATATATATATATATATATATATATATATATATATATATATATATATATATTCATATATATATATATATATATATATATATATATATATATATATATATATATATATATATATATATATTCATATATATATATTCGTCACATACAAATGAGTGTACTGTGATATATCGCCGAAAGATGGATTAGCGAATTTAATCTACCATATCTCGGGATCATCAAACTGTAATGTTAGGTCTTTTTCACATGATTTCGTTTAAATTTCTTCTTCTGCACAACGTTCTGAGTAGTTTCTGATCGAGAACACACTGGGGAAAGTTTAATATTCACCTGCTATTGAGCCGCGTGACTTGGTTACGTTTTTTGAAAGTTACTCATGAAGTCCATAAACAAATACGTAACAAAGGATATGGTGGGCATCTCAGAAGAATCATTTTAGCCGTGCAATTAGGTATAGCAAAAATCACGACAATGTGCGTCAGACTCGAATTTGATATACAAATGTAGTTTACACAAGGCTTTAACTTTTTAGGCGACACCGCGTATGTGCCCGCTGCCAAAAAAGGTGATCAGAAAAGAGTGTAAATGACTGTTACAAAACCACCCTCCATTCGTTGAAAATCAAACTTCACTACTCTAATCAATCACACTATTACAGAAACACAATTGCACATATTCGCCAACATGCGTATAGTATAACGGTTTCTGTTCAGAAAAAATATGATATTTAAGAAAGGGTATTATTAATAATTGATTCTTTGAAAGACACGAAGTCACAATCGCTGATTCAAAACGTCTGCAGCAGGGTTGGTTTTAGTCGAACAAGTACTAAATTACTAAATTACCAACTTCCGGTTGACATTTTAATGACGTGCAGTAATGATCCATCTCTAAAGTATCAGTGAAGCGGTTCATTCAAACGTGATAAAGAAAGGCAGAAAAAATAACAAAGAATATATATGGCCGAAAACTATTAGACATAAATGTCTTTGATATGATATCTCAATTGCTCTAATTAATTCCTCTTTCATGGGTAACGATGTGCTTTCTGGTTGCTTAAAGCTCTTCTCTTCGAAAATGTGCGGATGCTTCGTTAACAGTTAGTTCATTGACTCGTTTTTATGTTGAGTGATTGATCTTTTATCTAATAAAATTAGGCGACTTCTTTGAAGTCAAACGGCTCCATCATTTTAGAAAAGCCAATGTTATTGTGTGAACATTCTAATGGTATTAAACGCTGAAGATATAAGTGCATTTTAATATGCATTGTACAGTCACAACGTCATAAAAACGTTCCTCGGTATGTTTTAAATGGGTCAATTTGGCGGATGGATACACTGATTGTTATAAACTTTCTGTTCATTCAGAAGTTCGTCGTACGATTACACCGCATTGAAAACAATCTTAAATTCTGCTCTCGTTAAATATGTCCGATTGTGACTACTTTAATAGTAAGAATCTCATCACATTTTAAATTTCTGTTCAATGTCACTAAATATATGAGAGTGTCAGAAGTGTCAACATCTTTTTGTTTTCTTCTGTTTCAGACGGCAGCCACATGGACAACTCACTATTATTACTTTGTGGTCCTTCTTTAACTTGTATTAGGATATAGAATTCGAGGTTTGTATTACTTTTAACTTGCGTAATTTGGGAAATAAGTAAAATAGTTATAAACATGAAATATTTAGCCGTTTTGGGGGTGGTTTACGACAAATCTCTGATTTATTATTAAGTTCATTATTTCATACTTTCTGTTTCTGAATAATTTTCTTCATAATATTTCCTCACTTCAAAATTTAGATAATCCTTTACTTTTCTCGTGTCAGTCGAATAAATAATGACCCCCTTCCGAGTCAGAAGCGGCTTTGATTTACTTACTTAGTTTGAAGTATAATAAACACAATGAATTAAACCTTTTATTTTCTTGGCATTTCATAACCTACATAGGGGGCGAAATAGCGGGAAAGCAAAACCCGATAATTGCATTGTCTTTCAGCTGAAAATACATCCAAAGAGATTGATACAGCGTAAAACTTAAACACTTGTAGCGTTTGCTTGGAAATACTGGTTTACTCTATACATGAAAAAACGCTTCTAGAAATATATCTGTTAATGGAAACCTATTTTGAATACGTCTCAATATCAACTATCGTCAACAAATACAGTTCTATATCGCAAGCTCTTTTGGATGAAAACAGATATGCGTCAAAGTATAACAAATACATACGTTAAGTACAACGAACAAGAAAACACGATGAGTTATACCTAAATACTAAGTGCCACAATACGATCCTGGAGTTCACCAGGAATGCGTTGGATGTAAATGTTAGGTGCTTGCGTGTATAAAAATAATTAATAGAAAGGGAACGTGACAAATTATGATAGATTTCTATTTGAAGCTTATTTTTAACCTTTTCTTAGATGTCTATTTAAACCTTTTTAAGCTTTCTTTTTTAAACCTATTTTAAGCTTTCTTTTTTAACCCTTTTGAGCCATAGTTTAAGCCTTCGAAACAGAACATATGTTTTGCTATCTTCGTTTCTTTTTAGCCACGTCACGAATATGCGTAATAAAACTGTAAAAAAGTCAATATAAAATAGTTTTAAATGTTTAATAATCTTCTGTTTGACTAAATGTGTGTAAATGTCGGATATATTTGTAAAACGTTAAAATAAGAAAACAGTGAGTTGTAAGACGGAAGCCAGATTTCAGGTGACTAGCACATCAGTAGAGATGTGAATAGGGCGTTGCAATATGTCCTCCATCAATATAGGGAATGAAGTCACGTCAGGTGGAATACGAGCACGAGTTAAGATAGACATTACAATTGCAACAACCTAGTCTATCCAACCTCTGACCTTAACTTCCTTGTTTCAATCCTTTAACTTAAAGATGAATAGTTAGGGTGTCGTTGAATCATCAAACCAATCAACTTGACTTTATTTGGTAAAAATATCAAAATGAAGGTGAACGAACGTCGCAGTTGATAATCGATGCATGAATGCACTGATTACAGAATTGCAAAAACAACACTTTTGTTTTGTTTTTGTGTTTCATTACCCAGTTAATCCGTAAGTGGGTCTGTCAAGTTTCAGTCCAGTCTGTCAGGTTGAAGTTCATCGCAAAACGTGTGAATTAAATTGACGCATCTCTAGAATATCATACGAATATCAGTCGTTACTTTAGATGTTCTTTTCTTATTTTGTCTTTTTAATTAATATTAAATGTTGTTATCGGCAAAGTGTTTGTTTTTAGTGAATCAACTTGAATATGTACGAGTCAGTCCGAATTAATTCAACATTCTGATTCCTTCTCTTTAGGAAATCACTTTTATTTACACGCTTATTCATTCGTGTTTACTCCTGTTTTTTTTTCCTTTCCGAATCAAATAGAAATGATGGATGAAGTCTATTTTACCATAAAAACACTATGGGCAAAACAACAATTCCTCGAGATTGCTGATCGATATTCTCGAATGGATGAAAGAAGCGTTCAAGACTCTATAGAGTCTTATTAAACCGTTTGTTCTGGAAACATTTTCTATCATCTCTTTTTCTCTTTTTATCTTAGTCTCTCTTTCTCCTTCTCTTTCTCTTACCCTCTCTCCTTCTCCCTCTGTCTCTATCTCTCTTTATCACTGTATTCGTGTATATGGACCAGCCTTTTCATAACAGTCAAATATTTATTTACTCATTGGCTGGTGTTGAAGTCTATATAAGTTTTAAGTGTAATTGGTTTAATGAGAAGACACTGCAAAGAAAGACCACACAATATATTATTCATAGTTATATTTATAGCATTACCAATAATTGGTAACATTGCTTTATTTTATTTGTCATTTTATTGGGGTTAAAATTCATGCCTTTATGTGGCTAAAATAATTTCCTAATGTAAAACTCGTAAAGTGTTATACTGATTGTATTTCTCTCTGACAACCATCCCTGGCTGTTTTTAGTACTCGCATTATTTTGACGTAACATTGGTGATTTTTTTTTCAATTGTTTTGATTGCCGTATCATTCAGGACACCGTTTTATTATTTGAATTAGTTTACTGATATAAACAATTGTGACTTTTGTACCCTTGCATTGTATTATTAGATTGTTTTTACTTTTATATTATTTAAATATAATCAAATATATAAAAAAAAATGTTTTCTCTCCTGTAACATTCTGGCTCTTTACTGTGTCACGTATTTGAGGTATGTACCATTTGTGACTTTTTATACTTGTCTAATTACTTTACTGCTGCTTGCTAAAATCTAAATATATGATATCTGCACTATCCTCCCCCATCAACTATTCATTTATGATGTCAATACTTTCTAAAGTCTTAGATAATGTTGATTTACCATGGACAAAGCCAAATGTTTGTATCAAGTTGTATCATCCTTTATAAAATGTAATATTTGGTTTCTAATTATTTTTCAAATACCTTATACAAAATACATGTTAGAGAAACTGGTCTTTAATTACTTTTTAAATGTGTCGAACCTATTTTATGTAGCGGTATTACTATAGCTGTGTTCTAAATATATGGAATATCTTCATATTCCATACATTTCCTAAACAAATTGGTTATTGCATTCATAAAGCCTTGATTTGATGATAAGTATTTCAATATTTTAGGATGAATTTCCTCAGGAACCATACTTTTACTAACATCCAACTTGGATAGTAGTAGTGTTATGTATTTAGGTTATATTTTTAGTTCATCCATAATGTGTGTTTCCCCCTCTCCATATCAACCCTCCTGTTGTGGACCAAATTCTTCAACTGAATGAACTAATTGAAAAATAATTGCTAGTACACCTGATGTTTCTACTTGCGTGTTTGTTAAATCCCTCGTCTCATCATCTCTTACTGTACTCACCCTTTTTCGAATTTTAGTTTTTGCTCTAACATATTTGAACAATGGTTTACAGTTGTATTCATTATTTCTAACAATCTTATGTTCGTGTTTTAACTTTGCATTTACTTCTTGTTGTTCATAGTCATTTTGTTTACTTACAGCATTTTGATAATATTCTATAGTTAGTATAATTCCAAATCTCCTCCAATCTTTTTAATCATTTGTCTGACGTAGCATTCAGAGAATAGTTTACCCTTTCAATTACTTAACTGACGTAACAATTGTGATTTTGATTTACAACGATATCTAATAATAATAATAATTAACTGTATTCACACCGTCGCAGTTCAAATTCCATGTGATCAGTCATGCAATAATAATGTGAAATATATTAACCTCGGTTCCCAGATATAAGTAAGACAACATTTCGTGTCCAATAGATATTGGGTTCAACATTTAATAACACCCCAAAAATATGGATATGAAATAAAGCATACAGACAAACTTATTTACTTACAAAAATGATTTTTCATTTGGCGGTACATAATTGTTTAAAACGAAACCATCAGCAAGTACTACTGAATCAATGATGCACAGTTAAAATGTTATTTGATAGAATTATGTCCAAATTGATTCAGAAATTAAGAGAAAAACGCAAGTCCCATCAGAGTTGTAGTGACATTATAATTTGGGTTCAAGTAATCATTTACAATGGATCGTGTTATCATCCGATGACAGGAAAACAACTTATATGCCATAGAACTCACGCAGCAAATCAAAAGTGTGTGTAAGGGTTACTTTGTGTTTCTCTGACAAGATATTGATCAGCTTTTTGCTAGATTTGTTAAAATGTCGCATGTTTAGGTGAATCAAAAAATTGTCAGTTGATGAACGAATTGTTACCTTTCGGATCAATAAGACATGATACGATACGTCCCACTTACGTTATGCTTGGAAGGTCATAAAATAATAAAAGTAGTGATGGAACAGACGTACAACAGAAAATGATGTACATGATAGGTGGGTGAACAAGTTCTGGGAATGCGAAAGGGCGCGTTTTCTCTAGACTTCTATATTTTACTTTTTTCCTAATTAATTAATCTTTTTTAAAAAAATATAGTTTTTATTTAAACTGTATATAGAGTTTAAATAACAGACTATACTAAAAAAAATGAAAAAGTTGTATTAGTATTAGTAGTAGTAATAAAAATAGTATTAGTATTAGTATTAGTATTGTTATTAGTAGTAGTAGTAAAAGTAGTAGTAGTAGTAGTATTTACTCGGTAAAATACTTAATACAATACAATATTAGTGATTGTTCACTGGCAATAAAAAGTGGTGCGTCCTCGAGTCTAAGTTAAACAAATCTTCACATTTTTCTAGCGCCCTTCGAAAATCAATGTACGTACATGTATCAGTACCATTGATATCTTGCTGATAATGACCTCGATATTCTATACACTTTGAGTGAGGAAAAAGCCTAATAAAAATTACAAGACTCTTCAAACTTTTCTAGAGTTGGTCTGGATCGTGATCTGCCACCTCGGTCATTAAATCATCCTTAACAATTCACTGTCATTTTCTGGGTTTCAGTCGAATCTGTTAGCACCACTTTTTTGTGGAGGGGGAGACTATGGAATTTCTGGCAATTTCTATTCCATTGGATTCGTGAAATATTCTTTATTTATTTTTGTCCTATTTCCATTTTAACTCAACTTTATTTTGTCGCCGTTAACCGGTTGCGTTGGGTGATTTCGCATTCGAAGATTTTCTACATATTTCATATTTTCATCAGTGTCGTGAATTTTATCGTGTTAATCTTCCATTTGATTTTAATTTTTCCGAGTATACTTTCCACGCTTTTCAGAACTGTTCTTAACGCTCTGATTGGTATTATAGCTTTATATAATTTATAAACCATTGTCAAGTTCCATAGAATTGCTTTGTTGTTCTGTTATTTTGACCTTCAGTTTGTGCTCAGGTAGAACGGCAAAATCTACGATTCGGCAAGTTTTTCTCTCTTTTCGATTATTTTCATGATGTACGGCCTCCGCGATTAGATAAGTTTGTCCGTGTACTTCTATTTTCCACTTAACATTATGACGTTGATTTTACCTACCAATTCCATGTATATTCATGTTTAAAGTGCAGACGTTTACACAGTCTCCAATTAACTGCTTCCTACACTACGTCGTGTCTGTATTTGTATTCGTTTTGTGATAGTTGGCTGCATTCAATTATTGTGATTTACTGTTTCAGTTTTGGACCACATACTCTACAGTTAAGGTTGTCCTAAGTTTAATATAACTTGCTTTTTATATAGTTCGTTGTGATCCAGTTGTTTTCCGCAGCTGTCAATATCGATATTCAACGTTTCTCTACTTTAGGATATGTATGTTTCTATTCTTTATCAAATCATCCACGTTGTCCTCTATGCTTACCAGTCATTCTATTCTCCTATTTTTCTTTCGTTGTTTTCATAAAGTTTGTGCATTGAGCATTGTCAGTATTTTCCTAGTTCATTTATATCCACTCTATAAATATATTACTATAGATAGTGCTCAAGTATGCATTCATTTTATGAGGTTTTTACTATATAATTTGGTTTAAAGTTGTGTTCTTCTTCTCATGCTTTTTTCCCAATCTTTATTGTTCATTTCTGGTGTCCGAATCAGAACCCACTTATATGTATATCGCGTTCATCAAGCACCTTTATCGCCGTTAAGACGGGCAGTTCTATGCTTGCCTTTGTTTTGAGTTTAATTATTCATCTCTAGTAGTGCATACTTTTCAATTCCGAATTTTTTTTTAATGTTGCGAATGAGGATCCTAGATTAATTTATTAGAAGTCCTTGTTTCTTTTTCGATTTTTACAAATAGTTTCAAATCGTTCATATATATAGAGTGGTTACTTTTCTTTGTGTGTCTGTGAATTGCACCTCATGGTTATATTGTTGAGTGGCATCGTGGGAATAATAAAATGTTATGTAAATAAAGAGTTTTCTTTAAAGATGCCGATCGTTATTCTTATCTCTGTCAGGTGTTGTCCTCCAGCTGCCAGTGTTCATCTCCGTGCCATCATTGTTCAAGTCGATACTTTTGTCAGATATATTGTTCAATCGTTAACAACACCCTTATATATATATTTGAAGGAATATATCGTAGACGTTTTTATATTGAATCCATGGCATGGCTATGTTGTGTATTTCGTTTTGTACTTAATGCTTTCCGTCATATGTCCTGTTCGTCAGGGAGTAGTCGGACAGTGCCATGCTTCGTTTTCATTGCGATTTCCATGATCATTAATTTCCTTGTCTTCGATTCAGCTATTTGAGATCTTTGTTTGTCCAGTTGTACAAGATATACTACCTAAGTCTGTATTAACTTAAGAATAAGGTTATTATTCTCTTTGTAATACATGACATGTTTTCATTGCTTTTTATTAGTATTATTATTTATCGTTGTAGTAACACCATTTATATTCGTGTACTTAAGGAGGAGAAGGTGGAGGAGAAGTGGGAGTGGTAGTAGCAGTAGTATCTTCTTTGTTGTTGCTGGTTTTCGTTTTCATTTCCTTTTTGTTAAAATTATTCTTGTTTTATATTCAAATTTTTCTTTAGATTCATATCATTTTGTCGCTATTATTTGTGTTCTACGTCTAATTCTTTTTCTTGTGACAGTGCTAAATATGCTTACATGCAGACAAACCATGACACAAACAGTGAAATGATGTTACTGTGTTGTAATATTCTATATTGAAATTAACCATTAATGTTTTCATGCTAACGTATTTTGCTTTTTCCTCTCTGTTTGTCCGATTCGGATGTATTAATAGACGAAGTTCGGTAAGCAGTTATGTTTCCCTATTATGTTGCATTTATCTCACATAAATATACGTACTATATATACATCTATTATAGTAAAAAGACAGCATATAGGTATATTGTTTGTATTGTTGCATTCATATAAATAAATATATGTATATTATATATAAATGTATATATATATATATATATATATATATATATATGTATAAACTCATATACACATTCGCTTCATTTGTATTATCATACATGTATTATGTCCCTGCATCTGTCGACATTCTCTATGCGTTAAAGTAAACCACACACACATGCATATATCTAAAAATAATATATGTATATCTCTATATGTGGGTGTATATATATATATATATATATATATATATATATATATATAGTGGTGTGTGTATATATATATATATATATATATATATATATATATATACATCTATATATATATATATAGAGAGAGATGTGTATATAAACATATATACATATATATATATATATATATATATATAATTACTTAAAGGTTGTTTCTAAAAATATTATTATTCAAGATATATATATATATCATAGAACATGGATAGCAAATAATACTAAAACAATTTATACCATTATACGATTTATTTATCCAAACTTTAACTATAAAATAACATATGTATTGATAGAACGTGTGTTTACATTAGACACGACTGTCCTTTGCGATGTTATTGGTCATCCGGATACTTTTGCCTGGCACAGAAAATGTCATCATTGAGTTATTTGTCACGTCGAATAGTTACGTATGCGGAATCAAAAATAGTGATAGGCAACAAACACCAGGCTTTGAAAATGTAATGTATTTTAATAACAAATAAAAGTGTTAATCTCATGAGAAATACACAGTGTTTTCTTTAAAGCGTGTGTGGTGCTGCATCGTGGCCGTCGTAATATTAAACTAAGGCCTAGCCACTGAGTCGAAATCGGATTGGTGATTTCATTGGTGGTAGTTCTTCAACCTACTATCAATCAGGACCGGATGTGACCCGTGACTAAATGCGCATGTGTCTATGTTTAATCACGATCATGTACTCGACTGCATGGAATTAATCATCTACTTTGAAATCATATTTTCCTTGTCACTTTATTCACATACGAAGAAGACGACACCCTCCTATATTAGTCACTTATTTAGAAATCATTGTTAACTTGTTTCATTTTGCAAACGTATTTTTAAAAGAAATACACTTTTTTAAAATTCATCATGACGTTCAAAGATTAAGACATTGCATTATATTACGACTTTCAAGTTTTAAAACAATAAATTAGAATTTAATTTCGAGATGAAAAATACAATGTTAGACTAGTTAATAAGTTTTCTCTAAATGTCCCACAAAAACATAAGATTAATTTATCACAAATGTTTACTATATTATACAAAAAATCGTTTTGCAAAAAAACAAACAAAAACACACATTTTAAATGTTCTATTAATTACTTTGAATTATTGAGTGTGTGTTACTAAAATGAATTCGTAATCGTTCACGTTTGGTTTATATAAAAATCAAAGAAACCTATTTGTTTATAACGTTGTAATAAACCATAGTGTTATTATAATGTTCGTTTTATAACATTGAAAATTATGAAAATATTACTGTCAATTTAAGTATCTATTTTATTACAATATTTTGGCTAAAATGTTACTTTAGGTAAATAGACTTTATTGTTTTTCTTTCAGAAAGTATATTTTATTAAATAAATAAATGTATTAATTGTTTTAATATATTGGTCGTTATTAATGCGGAATTAAGGAGATTTTATTTCGTAATATATGAGAACTATATTTTAGAAGAGAGTTCATCTACGATGTTTTTTCTCATAAAAATAGATTCATACGCTTTTTTATATAACTGTGATATAACTTTAGTAAAGTGAGTTTTTGTAAAAAAAAAGAGAAACATTTCTTTTCGGAAATGAAAGCAACTCTTGTCAAATTATTTAGCTAAAACCAATTGAAATGAAATGTTCATATGAAAAATAACACTCTATAAAAAATGGATTCATCTTATGCAATAAACTCCAAGAGATATTTCCATGCAGTATAACTGATACTAGTAGTTTCATTGGAGGTAGATCACATCATCATAAAAATCAACTCAAACATTAAAGATAATCCGGAAAGAATGAACTTCTTTAACGCATGATTATTAAATCAGACAATTTATTCTGTAAAGAGAAATGTTCATGGTTTCAAAAATTCAAAAATTTATGACAATACACTTTTATTATGTCTAAATAAAATGTTTACTCTCTAGTCTAAGCAAATTTAATTTAATAATACATTTGCACTAAGATTTCTAATAAAGTAAAAAGTAGATTCTATTGCGTTGTCGTTATATATCAAATACTGAAAATGTCATAACTATTGGTTGATTTCCTAAATGTTGGTGAATTGTTAAATGAAGGAAGGGAGCAAAATGCCTATAGTCTAGATGTTCGACAGCTGTCGTTTTAAACTATATAGCATGATGTAATGTCCGAGTAAACAAGTCTGAGTTTACTTTCATAACAACCAGAGCTACATGTGATATTTTTATAATAATAAAAATACTACTGATGTGCATGTTAAACGAAAAGTTCTCTTTTTCTTTTCTTTTTCTTTTTAATTTTTCTTTTTACTTTTTTTTAATGTTTATTTCTTTTGTTTGCGTCGCTTTTCTCTTTTTTACTATCTTTGTTTTACATTCTTTGGTATTCCTGAAATAAATTATCTAATAGTTGGAAGTTTCTCTTTTCATTTAATGCAATGTTTATGAAGATAAATAATGTCTCTGAGTGCCGGTCTATTCTTTCTACTGAAGCTCCGTGAATCTTCTTCGATCGAATAGATGGGACACTTTCCTCTGTGAGTTGAATTTCTCTGCGACGAACAAACTGCAAGTTTTCCGAATGTTTGTGTCGGAATAGTCACGATATTCTTAGATGCCGTTTTCGGCGTGGTTGATTTTCTCTCAAGAGTTACATTTGCGTGGTCTCTATTTAATTTCACGCTTCATTAAATATAGCAACGCTGTAGTTTTGAGAACATTATATTTAAGGCATGCTTACGTAGCTAGATGAGTCTTTTAAAAGTAATTTTCCGCGATTTTAGCTTTCACGTATTAAGACGGTTGGTAATAGCCTTCCTTCAGTTATTTTTTCTTTAGGTAGTCGCTACTATCACTATTCTCTCTTTGAATATTTGTATGTATCCTTTTTATAATGATATTGGGGCATGCGAGCAGAGCGTGTAAGCGTGTATTCGGTGAAAAGGCGGGTGTATAAGGATATCAGATCGGATGTGCATCCAGTGAAATGGCAACCGTTATATATAGAAAGACAAATTAGTTTTAATTAATACGTGTGCGTATGTGTATCTTAGTTTCTTGTATTGGTATTTATTCGTTTCATTGTGTAACGGCTTGAGAATCTACCAATGTGCGTGTATGTTTTAAGTAACGGTGATTCAAATATGATTCTGAAATTCAACTTAGTGAAGGCCGAAAGGTTTATACGCTATTAAAACGGATCAACATAAGATCGTTATAACAATAATAATAGATTCGGCGTGTAAGAACAGTTGAACCCAGTTGTATTGTTTCTCCATTAATCGGAAATGCAATACAATATACCACGTGTTAATATTATTCCCTCTTATATAGATGAATACTTTATACAACTATTCTATGTTGTTCTTAGTCAAACCATTTATATGGCAGGGTAATAACTTAGAGTGTTTAACCTAACTATCGACAATTTAACATATTACACGTTATACAGGAAAAGTAGTTTGCAACGTAAATACATCCGTAACGATTTGCTAAGAAAGAGGAAAGATAAGTTTATTGCAACCAATTCTATAGATATTTTTGATTTTTTTTATATAAGTATATTTGTAATCTTTAAGATCTAAACTCTCCTGCGTTTATGCATATTTCCAGCTTGGAAAATTGCTCACATGTTTCTGTATTTTATGTTTTCCAATTCTTCGTTGGCCGCTGCTGTACATTAAGATATATATATATATATATATATATATATATATATATATATATATATATATATATATGCAATGTAACGTGATAAATAAATAAATGTAAACAGCATGGGCACAATATGCCTTGATCCATTGAAGAAACAATAAAAACCCGGTTTGCAATTGTTTTGTGTTTCTATTGTGTGAAATGGCAATCAATTCATCAAACTGATGCTTTTCAGTAAGTATTAGCTGAACTTTTATAGCTGTGGCGGAATAGAATTTGGATCTGGTCGTTTATGGTAAGGAACACGGCGAAATCTTTGAATGCGACAATAGAAAGATACAGCGGACTATTATTTTTCAGCTATCGATTTTGCATTAAATAAACGCCCGTCAATTAAGACGCAGATTTCTGTGACTGTCTGATATTCATGAATACGTCATCTTATCTGACAGTTGATTCACCAGAGAGAAAAGAAAGAAGATTAAGAAGATTGAGCGCTGACATATTCACCACAAACGACATGTTTAATTATTTTCATTCGAAAATATGACTTATACAGCGGATTATATTTCTTGACGGATTTTAAGAACAACTATTACTTACGATTGGCTTGTGCATATATATATATATATATATATATATATATATATATATATATATATATATATATATATAGAGAGAGAGAGAGAGAGAGAGAGAGAGAGAGAAGAAAAAACAGTGATAAATATGCGATGATTGTCCAAATTTATTTCAAATGTCAATTGTTCAATGCAAGGTGTATTCAGTAATAAACTAGTGTTTATTATTCTTTCCTTAAGCCAAGGCTATTCAAAGGTCGAGATCTTATCATCGAAGGAGAAATATAGATAGATAAGTTGGCTTTCGAAAAAAACAAAGTTCAAATATTTGAAAAATATGAAAAATATTATTAAAAAATGCAGTGAAAGAAAAGAAAAGTTCCGTAAAAAAGATATGTGGTTTGTCCGGGTGGTAGATTTCCGTTGCAAAGAAGTCCGATGAATTGTAGAACGCGAAAAAATCTTTGCGTAGGAGCAGTGTGGAGAAAGTGCTCAAAATTATAAGTAAATCCAAACGCACTTAAAAAGAATTGAAAGGTGAAAGACTGGCCATTACTGAAATACTTCCTTGACTAAAAAAGGCAAATGACATCTCGTCCAAAAGAATGTCTAAATCCAAATGAAACAAACAAGGTAATTTGAGGTTAGGTGGAAGGGGGTGTTAAAGCGCGAGGGGTCGTGAGATTCGGATTTGTTTAAATAGCCGCTGTAGGAGTTGGGAAGAAAGAAAACGACAGAAAAAAGAAAAATGGGTTGGATAGGGGGAGGAGGTTAAATTGAAATATATATATATATATATATATATATATATATATATATTAAAAGAGAAGTTGTTGTGTGTTCGTTTTTCTCTCCGTTATAAAATATATTCGTAAGCCGTTAAAGAGTTATATAATTATCAAAAAGAGTACAATTGTACTATTAAATAAATGCAGTCATTAAAAGGTACCGGGACTACGTTTGGTAAAATGTCACATAATTTGCAAAAAATCAAATTCATAGCATTTTGAGTATTCTGACTACTATGCTCATTTTTTGCCGATGCAAACTCACACCTTCTTGAGGTGCGTCTTGTCGAAGTCGGGAATATGTATTGAATTTAGAGTCGTCCTAATAATCCAAATAATGCAAAACATCAATTCTCATGAAATCCAAAACATAATATCAAATATGAACAGACACGTAATGATACTGAAACGGATCTCAAATGTATTTCAGTAGTGTTTGCTCAGAACCCAGTAATGTATGTGATTATGAAGAAGAATATATTTGTATGAATAAATAAATGCTGTCATTAAAATGTACCGGGACTACGTTTGGTAAAATGTCACATAATATGCAAAAAATCAAATCCATAGCATTTTGAGTATTCTTACTACTATTCTCATTTTGGCCGATGCAAACTCACACCTTCTTCAGGTGCGTCTTGTCGAAGTCGGGAATATCTATTGAATTTTGAGTAGTTCGAATAATCCAAGCGTTGCAAAACATTAATTCTCATCTATAAAATCATTAACATAACATCAAATAGGAACGGTCCGTAATAATACACGGTTGAAAATATACTGCAAATATTTGAAAACTACAATCTTTTGCAAATATCTAAAAATAAATTATCTAGCTTATTCTAATGTTTTTAATTTTAGATAGCTTATTATAATTAAATAACAATGTATCTCTTAATTTAAACATATTCTTATGTTTTTAATTTTAGATAGCTTATTATAATTAAAGAATAATGTATCTATTAACTTAAACATAGTTTGCCAAACTGCGTTTTACTTAATGATTATAATGTGTATTACACCAAATAATATTTTTATTTTATTCTTATTCTTTATTCCATTTTATTTTGATTCGTACTTAATTAATGTTAACTTTGCAAGTTTTTCACATCTAATTCAGAGTTTAATCAATCAATCACAAATATTTGTTTCTGATAGTGAGGATCATATACTTTAGTTATGTATATTTCATGTATTTCTGGAAAACATGAATAAGTGTTAAGATCTACTAGATTATTTCGCTCGAAGATCAGCCAATATCTTAAAGTTATCGAAACAAAATATTTTCTTCACGTACACGGTATGGCGTCCTCTTTTTTTGCATTTAATAAATAGCAGAAAAAATCGAAAGTAAATGATGTTATAATGATCCAATAAAAATATATATATATGAGTAAGATTTGTACATAAATGTGAAATAATTCCCCGTATACACTATATAAATTGATTGTTGGTATATTACATTTGTTAAATCCCCTTAATAAGTAAAGTAAACTTTGTTATTCTTAGTTTACATTTGAATGAAAGATGATAGCGAGTTCGTAAAATAAAATGAAATATACATTTCTAGAAAAGGGAAATTGTTAGTAGTTTATCAGTTTTAGACAGAGATGTCACTCACGCTTTTTTGATAAATGGTTTCTTATTATTGTAAATGCTTCTTCTGGTACGAACACTCGCAATAAAATGTAATAGCTTCTAATGAGATCGAGGTGTCTGGAAGGTGTTAATTTATAAATGTTTTCTTACTATTGCAAATACTTCTTCTGGTAGCAACACACGCAATAAAATGTAATAGCTTCCAATGAGATCGGGGTGTCTGGAAAGTGTTTATTTATAAATCTTTTCTTACTATAGCAAATACTTCTTTATGTAGATACACACCATGAAATGTAATAGCTTTTTAATGAGATCGGAGTGTTTGGAAAGGGTTTAATTATGAATGTGTTCTTACTATTGCAAATGCTTCTTCTGGAAGGAAAACACACAATAAATATAATAGCTTCTAATGAAATCGGGGTGTCTGGAAAATGTTTATTTATAAATGTTTTCTTACTATTGCAAATACTTCTTCTAGTAGGAATACACAATGAAATGTGATCGCTTCTAATGAAATCGGTGTCTCTTGAAAGTGTGTATTTATAATGTTTTTACTTATTATTCCAAGTCCTCTTCTGGTAGGAACACACGCAATAAATTTAATAGCTTCTAATGAGATCGGGGTGTCTTGAAAATCTTTATTTATAAATGTTTTCTTACTATTGCAAATACTTCTTCTGCTAAGAACACACAATAAAATGTAAGCGTTTCTAATGCGATCGGGGTGTCTGGAAAGTGTTTATTTATAAATGTTTTCTTACTGTTGCAAACACTTCTTCTGGTAGGAACACACATAATATAATGTAATCGCTTCTAATAAGATCGGGGTGTCTGGAAAGGGTTTATTTTAAATGTTTTCTCACTATTCTAAATAATTCTTCTAGTAGAAACACACAATGAAATGTAATCGCTTCTAGTGAGATCGGGGAGTATTGTAAGTACTCATTTATAAATGTTTTCTAACTACTGCAAATGCTTCTTCTGGTAGGAAAACACGCAATAAATATAATAGCTTTTAATGAAATTGGGATGTCTGAAAACTGTTTATTTATAAATGTTTTCTTACTATTGCAAATATTTCTTCTAGTAGGAACAAAGGCAATAAAATGTAATCGCTTCTAATGAGATCGGAGTGTCTGGAAAGTGTTAGTTTATAAATGTTGTCTTACTATTGCAAATGCGTGTTCGCGTAGAAACAAACGCAATGAAATGTAATAGCTTCTAATGAGATCGGGGTGTTTGGAAATTGTTTATTTATAATTTTTTTCTTACTATTGCAAATACTTCTTTATGTAGATACACACCATGAAATGTAATAGCTTTTAATGATATCGGGGTGTCTGGAAAGTGTTTATTTATGAATGTGTTCTTACTATTGCAAATACTTCTTCTGGTAGGAACACACGCAATAACATGTAATAGCCTATAATGAGATCGGGGTGTCTGGAAACTGTATTTAAAAATGTTTTTGTACTATTGCAAATGCTTCTTCTGGTAGGAACATACGCAATACAATGTAATAGCTTCTAATGAGATCGTGTGTCTGAAAAGTGTGTATTTATAAATGTGTTCTTTCTATTGCAAATACTTCTTCTGGTAGGAACACACACAATAAAATGGGATAGCTTATAATGAGATCGGGGTGTCTAGAAAGTTTTATTTATCCAAGAATAACATGATAACTATGTTTTTAAAACAAAGATCAGTTAATCCAAATGGTTGAAAGATAGAAGAATTTTACAACGAGAATATTCTTCTGTCTTAAATAGCGTCTGAAATAGCATCTACATTTGGTGGGTTATCCTTAAGTTTCAAATGGAATTCAAAACTGCGTCCATGAATCTTGTAAGATGATCTATCTGTCTGTGTGTCGTTCCATTTCGACTATGTTTGAAATGGTATGTCTATTGGTAAATGTGAATTAATTAAATAAAAGAAAAAGCCTGACCTTCATGAGAAGGTCACTTGTACAACTATATTGCAATTATTGAAGGAAGGTGATTTTAACAACCATTTATAATTCTATTTATGTTTAATTGTGTGTATCGCATCTTTCTTGAAATGTTCTTCTGTTTGTTCTTACACACTCAACCATTAAATCGTCATCGTTTGAATGAAGTAAACGTTAAATAAATAGGCAAATTGATTGATCGAATTGATCCTATAATGGGATTGTGCCAGCAAACTAAAATATTTCTAATATTGCTTCTTCCCTGAAATATCTGCTGGGGTAAGCACAAGTGAATGTATTGCCTTGGAAATCTCCTCAGAAATTAATACATTCACTTGAACTAACCAACATATACTGATCTTCATTAGCAACTAACAACTGCTTAACACGTTTTACATTTTTAACATCTTAGTTCATCGACGTTCACGTTCAAGAAATAATTATGAACAGCAAATTTACCAAGTTTCTAAGGAATATACATATTGTTAAAGTGTTTTCATGAGGCTTCAACATTATTACCAGTCTCTTTGATTACTCTGCGTAATCTGCTCTGATTGAATATTTATGTTTCACGAGGGTTAAATGAAATAATGTTACACAATCCAAGTTCATCTGAAATAAAATGAGTTTTGCTTAGTAACATTACTAAATAGTGTACGGGCTCTTTTTGTACACCTTATTGGGGTGAGTTCCACATAGCCCCAATGCGTAACGAACAATGAGTGTCAGTGACAATCGGTGTTAAGTGACAGTCACAGACGATAGTAATTAAGAACAAATTACTTAACACTGCTATACGGTCAAGGCTGACGGGACGAGAAGAATAAACTACTGTAGGTAAAATAAATGTTATTTTCGTAATTTGCTATCTGTCATCACATTCGACATGAAGATTGTTAAGTCCGAAAGATTCACATAAAGAAGGTCGGTGATTTAATCGGCCGAAAAATTGTAAAAATAGCAACCAAGATGTGAATAGCAGTTTTAATATTTCAGATAATACTTATTGTTATTATTATTATTATCATTATTATTTTTATTATTATTATTAATATTATTATTATTTCATCATCAGCATCCTCAGCATCATCATAATCATTATTATTATTATTATTGGTGTTTTTTAAAAAAAAAATTGTTTTTAATATTTCTTTATATTTTTCATTTATTTGTTGTTTTTTTCGGGGTATTTTTCTCAACGTTTGTATTATATTTCATGCTGCGAAAGATGTTTCTTAATTGGTAACATCTCCTAGCATCCAAGTTAACCTCAAACAGATGATTATCGTTAAACGTGAATATTGTATTTATTTTTGTTTGGGGAGTTTTATTATACTGGAATGCACTTTCAAATTATCAGATAATCTGAAGACCGACGAGTTTCGTAGAGACTTGTTAGTCTTTATTTTGAGATGAGTGTTTATGATTAAACATATTTTCTGTTTCGTTAGATTCGGGTTCTAAATGTTTATATTTGTATGCCTATAAGGACAATCTTTCATGTAATGTAATATGATTGTTTTTAATTTGGTGAGTACTTTAATAGTTACGTACTTACATAGGATAAAAAATCAGTGTTCGTTTTTTACTGACTTTTAGGCTTAAACTATTTTGAAGACAAATGACTTTAAATCTGTAATGCCAGTCTTGTAGACATTTCTTTTGAATGAGTCCGAATAAAATGTGTTATCTTCTAAACAACTTTGTACACGATATTGCATCGTACTAGTTGGACGCAATCCTTAGAACGAAAATAAAATATAGATTCGGAAATAATGGACACATGTAGAATTTACAAAGGCAGTTTATCGATGTATCCATTTTAATTATTTTTTTCATAATATATTTATTATTATGTATCCCCGTATGAGAAATTGATTTACAATAAAGTTCAATCGCTTTTCTATTATATTTTATGGCTTATCAACTATTTTCGAGTATTTTTATGTCATCTCCGATTATCTTTGTAAAAAGTTTTTTAAAAATATTTTTCAATAGATATTCATGGTGTTTCATGATATGTATTACGTAAATTAATGTCTATACGAATGGTATGACATTTTAGGTAACATTCTATTATGTCCATAGATGAGTCCTTGAAAGATGCTACCACTCTAAGTAAGGGAACATTTGGTAGTATTAAATAACGGTTAACTACACACACAACACATTAAAAAAAACTGTCGCGTCATAACCAGATGTAGTTCTATAATCCATAAATAAGGAAATTGGAATCGTCTAGTTTTCTTATAAAAATGATGATTGCACAGAATAATCTAAATTACCTTTGATGTTTTGTTTAGTAAATAATATTCTCTATCCTTAATAATTGACGGTGTTTTGTTTCAATAAATTTAAAATGTGTCAAAATCGCAAGAAGTGACAAAGCTAGAGATCTATAAAATAAATAAATATCTGAACTGTAAAAAAGTTGTTACATTGTATTTGGGATTGTAAGGATTGATAGAAACGAGCCGATTGACAACAAGAAAACAAATATGAAACAAAGTGACATTCCTTATGTAACTTATCAATATTGCATTTATTCAGTGTAAAGGAAAATGTAGTCAGAATTTGCTGAAGTACATTTGACTATAAAACTTTAGAAAAAATACAGGGTGTTTCAAAAGTCTTGGGAACATAACGATTTTTAATAACTCAAAAACTATTAGGAGTTGAAAAATAAAATTGGTACCGTTGGAAAGGTTAAAGTTTCAGATGTTGTGGGGAATCTTCAGAGTTGCTCAATATGAGCACCATTCGTCACACGGCAGACATCTAGTCGATAGTCCATTTCCTGCCAAACGCGTTCCAGCATCTTGACGTCAATGGTTCCCACAACTGCCGTTACTCGAGCCTTTAGTTCGTCAATATCTCTTGGAAGGGGCGGCACATAGACTTGTTGCTTGACAAAGCCCCAAAGGAAAAAGTCACACGGGGTAAGATCTGGAGACCTAGGAGGCCAGGGCATGAGAACGTCATCACCTCGCCCAGATCTCCCAATCCATCTACCAGATAGCCTTGTGTTAAGAAACTGCCTTACTCTAAGACTCCAGTGTGGTGGTGCACCATCTTGTTGAAAAATGAAGTCATCAGATTCTGCTTGTTCCAACTGAGCCATTAACCAGTCTTCCAGCATGTTGAGATAGGATTCACCAGTGATAGTTGCCTCTTCAAAGAAGAACGGTCTATAGACACCTTTCTTGGAAATTGCACAAAACACGTTCACTTTTGGTGAATCTCGCTCGTGCTCAAGAAGTTCATGAGGATTCTCAGTACCCCATATGCGAGTGTTATGCTTGTTAACTTTGCCATTCAGATGGAAGGGGCTCCGCTGAAAGGCTGTCCGAACTTGCTCAACTGCATCTTCTGAAGTTTAAGGGCGACCTGTTCGCTTACTTGGGCTCAAACACCCATCTTTCACAAATTTAGCATGCCATCTGACAATGGATTTCCTTTCAGGGGCTGCTTTTTTAAATTTCCTGCGAAATGCACGCTGAACACATGTCCACGATTCAGTCTTTGCAAATTGGAGGACGCAAAATGCCTTGTCTTGTTTAGAGAACGCCATTACTGCACCTGGAAAGATAACACGAAACTCATTAGTATGACCAAAAACTTGATTAAGCAAGCTTTAAAATGGCACCAGTTTCATTTTTCTACCCGAAATAGTTCATGAGATATACGCATTTGTAATGTTCCCAAGACTTTTAGAACACCCTGTATATACTCATATATTACTTTCCCCGTTTCTAATATATCAGAACAACTTCATTACTCAGAAACAGTATTAATACACCCCAACACACATATATATATATATATATATATATATATATATATATATATTACTATCTCATGTATCCACATAATATTTGATGAGGAGACAGCATTTTTTCATGTATCAATTTTCAGTATTTACTTTAACACTTAAGTAGAGCTAGGTAGTAAGTTATGAAAATATATTAATGCGAATTAAACTACACAGAGGCGCCGCGTTTAATCCCCGAGGGGAATATTCAGCCTTAAGATTCTCCCGAAGATGAAACGCGAGACCCTCTGTGTAGTTCAATTGGCATTAATATATTGTCATAACTTACTATATATATGAATAGATTTTTGTAGGTACAAAGTTTTAATGACCAGTCAAATAATGGTTGACGCATTGTCATTATTATCTATAGTCAGAATTATTGTAATGATTTATATTATAAGAGAGGAATAAAGAAGCACGAGGAGGGGAACAGAGACAAATCACTTCGTAACTTTTTCTTTCTCTATTAGGGTTTAAAAATATTTTCCTCCTTTTTTTCTCTATACTCGTTTATATGAAAAAAATCCTTATAAAGAAAGAAAAAGTCACAAAGTGATTAATCTTTGTTACCCTTCTCGTGGTTTTTCATTCCTTTCTTATGATATAACTCATTAAACAAATCCTCACTATAGATAATAATGGCAGTGCATCTAACATTTTATATATATATATATATATATATATATATATATATATATATATATATATTCTTTTTATTAAAGCTAATTAATTAAAATAAGTGATGCCCAAAGATGTACAATACACAAATCGATAAATTAATAAATCAATAATCCATTAAATATTAAGAGTTAAGTCTTCAAAGAGTGTTCAGAAATTCAGAGACTCTATTATTGTTTATCTTTTTTTATTTTGTCTAGCAATTATCAGTTAACATTTATCTTCGTTTCACTTTTACAATATTTATATAAAAAAATCATCAAAAAAGTATTTTAACTGTCCTTACTTCTTCTCGTTGGAAATGTCTACCAAACCGTAAAATATGAAGGTGTTCACCAGCCTCACCGATAACTTATGTTTAATGACATTTTATATTTTTATACGTGTCTTTTATAATCTCTGGATCTTTTCCATTTTCATTTCTTGTAATGCACTATTTTTTCTTTGACTTCAAGTACAACGGATTTTTGCAACATCCAACAAATATTCATATCCATTATACAAGATATTACGTACCAATTAGAATGCTTTTTTTAAATAGGATATCAATTACAATGTTTTTATTTTCATTAAATGTTCCTTTGTTTTAATAAAGATAACTTAAAGTATTTTGAATTAAAACAAAAAAGTTTCAAAATGTAATATTTTCCTGTGACGTATAACACGAGTGATACAATTTTTAAATGGTACACGTAAATACAATGTATCTTGTGGCTTTAATACTACAATTTAAATTGCACACGTCATTATGGAACTTGCCAGTGTGTTGTTTTTACGTTTAACCACTCCACATATCGCGTTCTCGGATGTTTTTTTGAAATTCTCTTATTTTCTCCAGTTTTTTGTACATTTGTTTTTGTTACCTGACGGTGAATCGAAAGTGTTCGTATTAGATATATAACATTCATTATTTATTGGATTTTCACACGTAACAGATTATTAAAAAGCAGATGAAGTCTGTTATGTTTCACAATATTTACTTAAATTAAATAGTGTGACACACACTATATATATATATATATATATATGCATTATATGTGTTTCTATAGATGGTAATCCATTTAAACTGTAGTGTTTATAAACAGTGCTCAATAACAAGTAGAACTGTTTTTAGTATACATGTGTATTTATACAAACATTATTGATAACATATATGCATACATGTTTTAGTTGTAGCCTCTAATAGAGAGACAACTTTGTCAGACCAAAAAGAGAAATGTTAAGAGTACAACTGAAACATGTATGTACATATGTAACCAATAACAATGTGTACTACATATATATATATATATATATATATATATATATATATATATATATATATATATATATATATATATATATATAAAGTGTGCGTGTGTTCGTATGATTTACCAGAATATATGGTAAGACTTTTACGATCAAGTATGATTATCTTCATAATTTCAGGTTTTGGGTGCTTTTATAATCTTCACTGAAGCTATATCTACGTTTCATCCCCTGCTTTATTTAGTTACACTTTTTCATAGATGGTATTAATGAAACAGTTACATTCACAATTACTAGATAGTTACCGAACACTATGAATTCACTTTTAGAAGGCGCAACTTGTGACAGCGGAAACGTTTCGAAAATAGTAGTAATCAGTATGAGAGTACACACAATATAAATGATGTGCAGTACATCATCTTCAAGATTATACCAAATAGAACACCACACAAAATAAATGATATACACCTATTTGTAATATATATATATATATATATATATATATATATATATATATATATATATATATATATATATAATACGCAGTACAGATTTCATATTCGAACGAGCATCATCACCTTTCACGCATATTATGAGATTAGCAAAGTTTGCTATTCGTGATCAATCCGTAAACAATTCCGCCTTTACTCATTTTAAAATTAATTGTTGCAAAATTAAAGTATATTTTACCGTCGACTGAAACAGTACACTTTTAAACAAATACATTTTATTAAATGGCATTCGTTTTATTTATTTAAAAAATATTTAGCAGGTAAATATTTTTAGGTCAGGTAATATTTATTTTTCTTAAATAATTACATTACTATAATTTAAAACAATTTAATAAATAAATTAGAGATATATTCGTTTTATTTGTTAAATAATCTTTTATTTACGAAAGAAGCACAGGTAATTTTGTTAATATTATTGATCTAACAGACATGTATTATTTCAAATGCAATAGTATTATTAAGAGTAAATTAGATTCGTGTAGATAGACGCTAGTCTTATAATAATACTCTAAACACGCCGTGTTCGTACGTACGTCATCGCCTTTCCTACACAGAAATAAGTATATCACCCGATCAGCGAAAAAAGATAGTGATGCCGCTAAACGAACAAATTCTGACTTGACCATATTTAAATGTTACTGTTCCAAAATCGACTAAAACATAACAATTATTTCGTTTCATTGATTTACTGACAATTTGTTTTAGGTTAAGAAAATAGAAACAGTTTAATATTAAATCGCTACAATTTTAAATACAGAAATAAGGATGAGATATATTCGTCTTAAAATGCATAATAATGTTTGACAACCACTTTGAAAAAGCAGATACTACGATCACAAAGATATGCAATTTCGACTTTTCTCATTTTAAAATGAATTATTCACAAAGAACATTCTGACGTCTCGTCGACTAAAAGCGATGACAGAAAGTTTTATTTCGTCTGAATAGTATTGATCCTAACAGACATTTATTTCAAAAAGAATATCATTATTTTACTATTATCAAATTATACATATGGATATCAAATGCACCGGTATAGAACGCTAGTTTTTTTCTTAATGAATGCAGTTTATGTTTAGTACTTACTTCAAGAGTTATATCTTTTTAACATAGAAAATGTGTTCACTAAAATATATTACATCATTTTAGAAAGGCATTTGTTTGATATTTGTTTTGGTTTGGACAATTAATTTTCATTGAAAACATGTTATGAACAAACTGTTTCATAATTAGTCATATAAGTCAGTGTTCTTATTTCATCTCTTGTATGTTGGTTGGTTCGACTGACTTTTTACTCATCTGTTCTTTGGTGTAACAATTTTGTTCTTGTCAAATTAATGAATACGATATTGGCGTTTAAATATGTACATTAAGTTATCAAAGTAAAGATGGACGCGTATTAAGGTGATTGATCTAACGTAGACCATTGTGAGATATTCATAATAATTTGCGTTTGTTCACACAACAGCAAATCTCGTAAGATATTTTGTATCTACCGCTTAACCTGGCTATTAAAATGAACGGAAGATATATATTATCTCATATATATATATGTTATCTCATATATATATGTTATCTCATATATATATATGTTATCTCATATATATATGTTATCTCATATATATATATTATCTCATATATATATATTATTTCATATATATATGTTATCTCATATATATATATGTTATCTCATATATATATATTATCTCATATATATATGTTATCTCATATATATATGTTATCTCATATATATATATTATCTCATATATATATATTATCTCATATATATATATTATCTCATATATATATATTATCTCATATATATATATTATCTCATATATCAAAATCAGTAAACAGGACAATCTCACGATTCACTTCTGCCCGAATCCAATATGCAACGATCGCTTTTCTCGCAAATCACCTCTTACAGTCCCGTTGTATGAACGTCAATTGCATCACAGAATAAAGATCAATTTTCACGATGAAATTCATGACGTTCAGTTAACCTCTGTCTGCTGGGGTGATGAGTTTCGTGAATGTAGATGAAAAACACGGTTAAAGGTTTATAACTGAAACAATGAGAAACAGAGTGTACCCAATAACCTTTAACGCCGCAGCTGGCTATCAAGCTCAAACCAGTGTATTGCTATAATCATATCACGTATATGCGGAAGTGTAATCAACATTTGTAGTAAAAAGTAGTACACATGTTACTAACAATATGATACTGGATATTAGTATATATTAATGAACACACTGTAGGAGTAAACTACGGCAAAACGGCATTATCTGGCATTATCAATTCTTAACATATAGTTTTACATAACTTTTTTTATGAATACATACTAAATTATATATACCTAAAGACGCTAGCGTTTCAAGCTTATTACTCGTATCAGTGCGGGAAAGTTACAATCTCAGACAGTGGGGCGGCGCGAACCCGGTTCTATAGAGTCAACATTGATCCAGCAAGCACTCATTACATCAACTCGGCCAGTGATTAAGGGAAATTACCTAGGAGCGGGAACTGACAGAAAACTGGTCGAGAATGTTCGACGAATGTATTTGGAAAATCGCTTTAGAGCTGATGACACATTGTTTTTACATCTCCGAAAGTGATCGACTTTTAATTTATTAAAGGAACTTCTTATAACATTTCTATAAATATCAAAGGCAGCGTTTCAAGCTTTCATCAGTACAGAAAGTAACAATTTCGGACGGACGAAAATTAAACGAATTAAAGCCAGACTAACGAGTACTATATATATATATATATATATATATATATATATATATATATATATATATATATATATATATATATATATATACATATATATATTTATATATATATATATATATATATATATATATATATATATATATATATATATATATATGAGAAAAGAAGGATGATAGTAATCCGACGTAATGGGAAATGAAGAAGAAAGAAAAACAATATATATTTTGGATATATTACTCAACGTTTCGTCTTTATTGTAAGACTTTCTCAGGATGATAATTTGAAGGAAAAATGTCATGCAAGTGCATCGACATTTTGGGTAAGCATAATGGAAAGGTAAAGGAAAGTAGTAGCCGTGGAAAATAGATCCAGGCTGTTAGAATGAAATGAATATGGAAAGCTTTGAGTGGCTACCATTATAGCAACAGTGAAATAAGTGAGAGTATAATTGAACTTGCATTAGGGTGGGGCAGATCGAATTGGGGCTGAGATTTTTGTCGTGGTGAGGTGTGGCATGGATTTTGAGAGGCTGGGGAAAGAGAGGGGAAGGAGGAACCTCTGTGTGTAGGCGGTATCATAGTTTTAGAAAAATATTTGAAGAAATAAAGATGACTTAAAAATAGGTGGGATAACAGTGTGAAGGAAATAGTCAAAAGGGTGGGAGAGGTGAAGGGGGGACATTTTTGTTGTGGTCAAGTGTGACATTTTGTTAGTCCTTTTGACAGTGCTCCCTCATTGGATTGAACGTTTGAAACCAAAACATACACACATTCAAACCCTCGTCTGCATATGTTTACTTGTGTAGGTGACAAGACGGTGGTTGATTCAGCCACATACGTTACAAGGAATCGATTTGTTTGTCATCATAAAAAAGAAATGTGACGACGAGTAATTCTCATTTGCACTAAGAAATGTATAGGCTCGTATTAAAAAATGGAAACAGACACCTAAAAATCCGATCGGTATATCGATTAGGTATTGATTTCCATTAATGTCAGAAGCCGTTTCACTTGTCAATTTATTCAAGTATTTATGATATTTGGTCAAACAGACTAATTTCTTGTTTACGTGTCGTCGATTTACTGATGAATAGAGCACTGATCAACCAATTTTATCCGGTATCAAGAAATGCCGATATATATATATATATATATATATATAGTAAAAGGAATTTATGTAAAGCATCTTAATAATAGCAGTTAGAAAGAAATAGTCAAGGCCAACTATCCAGTCATTTCACGTTATAATGTATTCCTACTCTCCAGGACGAGAATCATAAGATGTGCTGCCAATTATCTTCAAATCAAAAAAATATATATAGTAAACAGCTGGAGAAATGATGGAAATTTAAAAAATATCCGAGAACGCCATATGGTAATTCCGTAGACGTCAAAACAACTAACAGATGCAGTACCAGTAGCACGTACATACAGAAAATTGCCGGACGCTAATTATAGATACGTTGACGACATTCTAGTCATAACATAATCACGCGATGAGGCAGAGAACATATACAGTATATTCTCTAGTACTGATCCATGTATACAATTTTCAATTGAACACCCTGACGCTCTGGATCCGTATCACGCTTAGACTTCAACCTTGTAATTAATGATGAGGGTACTATTATTACCAATTTCTACCGGAAAGCTGCTAGTAGAAACTTATTTGTCTACTACATGTCGGCCCTCTCTCTAAAAGCCAAAATAGGGTATGCCAGGAATTAAATAACACGCATCCAAGACAAGTGCAGTATCCTATCCGACAAAACCTCCTGCATCAACCAATTCCATCAGGTGCTGGACCTGAATGGATACCCCAACAACATCATCAGACACTTGGAGAACCCTAACAAACGGAGGAGGAATTCTACACCTAACAACTGCTATTTTAAGCTACCCACCCTCAGTGACAAAATCTCAACGGCAATCCGCAAGGCCATTAGGAAAGAGGGCTTGGATATGCAACTTGCCTATTAGGGTCCATCTCTAAGACATCTACTGTAAAAACGTAAATCCCAACCTAACCCAACACCGTGTCACCTGGCTAACTGCCCTATGAACACCAGGGGCATTTGCCACCGCACTTATACGGTTTACAGTTTGAAATGCGCGATCTGCAACCAATTTTACATCGGAAACTCCGTGAGACCGCTCCATATCAGGATAAAATAGCATACACAGACACAGGCGTCGTCATTTTCCAAACACCCTAGCACTTGTAGGAACTCTAGCAGACTTATCGAAATTAACATATTAGTTACGGAAAGAGACACCGGTAATCGTATGATCAAAGAAGCCCTTCTCATATATAAACGCCGTCCTACTATTAATAACCGAGCGGAATTAAGCTCATCTTTCATAATATAACACTTTACGCCCTAATCTTAGTCCACCCACATTACATCAACACATCTATTAGTAGATTTTGAGTCATCCTAAAGTCAATTATTAGAATCATTGTTAGACTTTCACAATTAGCTTAAAGCTCACAGCTTACGAATTACAGTCACATCCACTGAATTTATTAGAACTATAGATTATAAATATACTAAAATAATAATTAATAAAAGAATAAAGAAATACGATGCAGGCAGAGAGATAAAGAAATATATATATATATATATATATGAAATAACAATTCTTATAATAATTGTCATTTCAACGTCACCATTATAAGGGAGATAATTAAAAATAATCTCCCATGAGTTGCTTCCCTTACATAATTAAAATTTCAATTTAAACTTCAAAATAGCTACAACGGTCGAAATGACAAACAGACTAATTTAAAAAACAAATATTTAATTTAAAAAAAGAAGGATATTATGTAAAATAAAAATAACAAAACAAATATATATATATAAATATCTAAACAAAGCATATACTTTTAAAGAACATTTCAATGACAATTATAATTGAATGAACCCATTGCTGCAGAACTAGAATGTATTTAGTGCGTTCCTTCTATTCCTATTTTAACCAATTTCATGCACGGACTTTTAAGGATTTGATACAAAATCCATTTGATGAAGAAGGTTTCCCTCGAAATATATTATGAAACACGACCACACATATTAAACCACTGTGTATTAGTTTCTTCTGATCAAGTAAGGTTTATTAATAAAATAAAAAACGAACAAAAGGAAAAAAGGGGGGAAGAGACCACTTGGTTTGTCGTATTCTTCAACGCCATTTTTCCATTTTTCACATTGTAATAGCCTTCTAACACATCTTATATATATATATATATATATATATATATATATGTATATATATACCACAAACAATGCTTCAAACAAACTACCTTTCCTTAATATATATATATATATATATATATATATATGTATATATATACCACAAACAATGCTTCAAACAAACTACCTTTCCTTAATATATATATATATATATATATATATATACACACACACACACACATATATATATATATATAGTTATATATTCACGTGTTTAACCGGGCCCCCCCACTTTTTAGGAGAGCCCCCCCTTGTATAACTGTGTCGCTGGTCCTGATATATATATATATATATATATATATATATATATATATATATATATATATATATATATATAACTATATATATATATATATATATATATTAATGTGTAGGTGCGCCAACTATACAGGGTGTTTCAAAAGTCTTGGGAACATAACGATTTTTAATAACTCAAAAAGTATTAGGAGTTGAAAAATGAAATTGGTACCGTTGGAAAGGTAAAAGTTTCAGGTTTTGTGGGGAATCTTCAAAGTTGCTCAATATGAGCACCATTCGTCACACGGCAGACATCTAGTCGATAGTCCATTTCCTGCCAAACGCGTTCCAGCATCTTGACGTCAATGGTTCCCACAACTGCCGTTACTCGAGCCTTTAGTTCGTCAATATCTCTTGGAAGGGGCGGCACATAGACTTGTTGCTTGACAAAGCCCCAAAGGAAAAAGTCACACGGAGTAAGATCTGGAGACCTAGAAGGCCAGGGCATGAGAACGTCATCACCTCGCCCAGATCTCCCAATCCATCTACCAGGCAGCCTTGTGTTAAGAAACTGCCTTACTCTAAGACTCCAGTGTGGTGGTGCACCATCTTGTTGAAAAATGAAGTCATCAGATTCTGCTTGTTCCAACTGAGCCATTAACCAGTCTTCCAGCATGTTGAGATAGGATTCACCAGTGATAGTTGCCTCTTCAAAGAAGAACGGTCCATAGACACCTTTCTTGGAAATTGCACAAAACACGATCACTTTTGGTGAATCTCGCTCGTGCTCAAGAAGTTCATGAGGATTCCCAGTACCCCATATGCGAGTGTTATGCTGGTTAACTTTCCCATTCAGATGGAAGGTCGCCTCATCGCTAAAAACAAGCCGGTCATCAAAGCCGTTATCTTCCAACTTCTCTTGCATTGCAATGCAAAAGTCACGGCGAAGTGGCTTATCAGTGTCCTTCAACTTTTGGACCAACTTGAGCTTGTAAGGTACCATTTGCAGTCGTTTACTTAAGACACGCCAGACAGTTGCTGGAGCAAACTGAAGTTCCCTGCTGGCTCTTCTCACTGATTTACGGGGGCTCCGCTGAAAGGCTGTCCGAACTTGCTCAACTGCATCTTCTGAAGTTGAAGGGCGACCTGTTCGCTTACTTGGGCACAAACACCCATCTTTCACAAATTTAGCATGCCATCTGACAATGGATTTCCTTTCAGGGGCTTCCTTTTTAAATTTCCTGCGAAATGCACGCTGAACACATGTCCACGATTCAGTCTTTGCAAATTGGAGGACGCAAAATGCCTTGTCTTGTTTAGAGAACGCCATTACTGCACCCGGAAAGATAACACGAACATCATTAGTATGACCAAAAACTTGATTAAGCAAGCTTTAAAATGGCACCAGTTTCATTTTTCTACCTGGAATAGTTCATGAGATATACGCATTTGTAATGTTCCCAAGACTTTTGAAACACCCTGTATTATGTATATGTTTAACAAGGAAAATACAAAAAACAATTCCAAATGTATTTATTGCTGTAATCATGCTACGTAAAATTAGCACGTGTTTCTGGCTCATCAGTTTTCTATGTATAGTTATACATCCATGTCTGCATATGGCTGGACATCATCCTGAGTTTTTTTGTAACATGTGACCAACACTTTTTATTCTTTTTATTTGTTCGGTTGTATTTTTTTCTTTCGTTCTTAAGTAAAAAACAAACAATTTCAGATCATAGTATTTTTATTATTCTCAATACTAAACTCGAATTCGACATAATGGCCGAGCAATATATCACGCAGGGAATCGGCTTGAATTGTATCTCGGCAGACTATCACGAGGACGATAGCTTAGAAGATCCAACGATAATATTATTGTCTGAGAATTTTAAATGAATTGTTCGTTAATGCAAAAGTGTAAAGATTAATACGTTTTTAGATGCAGCAATATTAAATAAGTAAGTTCACCAATATCGCCTGAAAGAAATGTACCCCGACCAAAAATGGTGGTTGATTTTACTTTTCGAAAATCCAATAACCTACATCTTTATGCACAATACAATCTACGTTGATAATCGCATGAATAAATTAGGCCGATGCATTAGATTAAATCAATTGAATAACAGTCACTGTGGAAAGGTTTAATGAAGAAATAACTAATAAAAAATAATATAAAACGAAAACGCATAGATGTAAAAAAAAAACTATGAATTTTATAGTAAGGAGGACGCATCATATATGTCTACTTTCTGGAGCAGTGATATCGCTTTTCCGTAAAATAGATTCACCACATTTTTAGATGGTGGCCGTAAATATCACCCACATGGAAATATCGATGTGTACATTTCACAGCACACTGAACCACTGATAAATATTTAATGTATTTTTTTTGAACTTGCGAAATATTGCATTAAATTGATAGTATCCCAAAGAATTAAAAACCAGTCATACCCATTGTAGATGTTTTTCAAAAACAGAAGGTACATTCTTCGAATGTTTCTCTAAATATACACTGGGCAATGATTGCCACAGTTTCTTTTTTTCATTATGTATAACGTTGTTGTTAACATAAATCAAAAATTACGAAATATTTGTTAAAATGCTTAATTAGAATATGGGTACTAGTCCAGATGAAGCGCCTAATTTCCGTGACTGCTCGGCGGCAACGATCGGGCAGGTCGCGGAAGCACCCGAGAGCTACCGAGACGAAAACGAAGCTGAAGCAAACTTAAAGTCATAAAATGGAAGAGCGTTTACATAAAACAAAGAAGTAAATGTTATTTTTCTTAGGATATTTAGGCAAGTGTTATAGTATTTTTTTGGCGGGGGGGGGGGGGGATTTCATATATTTTCTCGTCGAGCGTCAGGGTTTACGGATACGTTTGCGGCCGGTTCGAAAGGTCTTCCTACCGCTTGTTTTGTTATGCTGAGCGCAGATGCCGACATCGACGAAAGACAGGCAGAAGAAGAGGGGGTCGTCCAGGCAGTGGAAGGAGGATTGTCGACGGGGTAGATTTCTGCTATTTGCGTGAATATGGCGTCGAAGGGGTCGTTTCCAAATCTCTGACGCCACATGAATTCGTGCAGATAGTCGTCTACGAGTGCTCTGCTCGTCCCGCACTCCTTCTTATTTCTTTGTGTAGCTTCCTTCCACATCGTCTCGACCTGATTGGTGCAAGCCCTCGTTGTCGGGTCGACAAAGTTCTCTGTATGATTCACCGTAAGGTGCTGATACCCCGCCTCTGCTAACCTGTTGTACGCCCTCCTACAATCGGATACTACCGGGGTCCCAGGTACAACGAACTGCTTGATTATTGGAAGAAAGGTTTCGGCATTCCTGTTAGGCACTGTCACCAGGAAACCCTCCTTCTCTACGGGGTTGTATCCCCCCGAAGACCACGGCTGGAGAACACGGCCAACACTGTTTTTTTTCCGGCGGTTTGTTTTGATTTGCGGTTTCTTCCAATTATTGTCGGATGCTTGCTTTATCAGCTCTGCTTTAACCTCGTTTTCGTCTCGGCAGCACTCGGGCGGTCCGCGAGCTGCCCGATCGTTGCCGCCGAGCAGTCACGGAAATTAGGCGCTTCATCTGGAGTAGTACTAGAATATGTTTTAGTGAAATATTAAGAGCAATGCAAGAAGGAATTGTTTGCTTGAATTGTGTGCGTTGTATTGCAAATAATGATACATTATGTTTAGACAGCAAATCTTCTGAATTATGAACCGATAGATTTCTGCTAATGACGCTTTAGCGGATGCTGCAATGCACCATCTTTATTTACACCTGTCTATAAATTATCTTCAAGAAAATATGATACGACTTAATTACTGTAAAAATGATGACGTAATTTTAATTAATAAAGCCGATTATGTAAATATCAATATGGAACAGGTAATCCATTACAATTTTCAGCACAAATTATTCGACAAAAAAATGACCCAAGATAAATTTGAATCGAAATACTAAAAACGTCAACTTTAATATCTAAAATTAAACTATAAATAATTTACATTTCATCACGACGTGGTTTTCTGACTGTATAACTAATATTATGACCTTACCTTTGTCATGTTTGGGTTGTGTGACTACGATTTAGACAATCATAACTTAGTTAATCCCGTACTATATCCATATGTTATTCTAAATAGCAAAATGTTATATAATGTCCGCCATTTTTATTGGTTTAACCTAAAACAAACTTCTAATTTACTGCGCTAAGAACTTGATTTTTTGATTTCATGCAAACTTTGGCCATTGAAGATTCTTTTCATTTTATATTATATATTCATATATATGTGTTTATTTTTATTCTATCTCAGATTAATTTCATTTTAGCCAGGTTACACTGAGCAAAGAGTAGATATAATGTATACAGTTAAAAAGCTTTGTCTAGGAAATAAACTATTAATGTCAGGTATCATAATTAATGTTAACACGAGACGCAATGTGTCATTATACGCTCACCGTTGTTCATTTACATATTATGTTTACTTCATATGTTATATTTATTTTTATTTATCTTTTTACTCATATCTGCACCCTCAAAATACAAGTTCACCTTATTCCCGCCACACTGAATCGGAATAGATATAATTCACAGCTTTTACAAGCTCCCACTAGAACTGTTATTCGAAACCTATTTTAACAAAGGAGAAATTTTATAATTTACTATATTAACAAATGTTACTTTAAAAGTATTTTTACTGACATACAATAATTTTGACATGTGTTCCTGTTTGTATTCTCAATTCATTTACATCTATACGATATATGCATTGTCTATTGGTAAATTAGCATTACACTTATGTGTTTAATATTTTTAATTTGAAGTCTGTGTGTATTCATTAGAGTTATACATGTGTATGTGTGTTTATACTATATTATATTGTTGTTATACTTATATTATATATTTAGTGATACTTGGTCGATTACAATTAGTAATAATAAATATTAATTGAGTATAGTTCGGTGGTTGCCAGTTTCTGCAAAATTCAACAATAGTGTGTTTTACTTAGGTCATGAAAGATCGCGGTAATCACAACAAATCGTTATTTAATACATTTAATTATCTAATTATTCATTCAGAAAAATGGCTTCTTATTAATATTTACTAATATTATTATTATTTACATTAGAATATTACCGCCCAGTCTGTCCCATACTACAACAATGCCATTAAAAAGCCTTTCACCGATCGAACCATTAGCAAACGCATAACAGGAATTTCTTCACTCACACTCACAAACTTTGGAGGGAACCCACCTACGTACATTAATTCTAAAAAAAAAACATATCACCACTGAAAGAAAAGAACACAAAAAATTATTTCCAACACTTTAGCGGAAATGAGAGCAACTTAAAAAATGTAACCGAATATATTTTAGCGGAGAACATAACAAAAGCTGACACCGACAACGGAAGCTTTTTACCGAACTTCCGTTTTGAGCGATTTTCCCCAGTCGGACAAGCTAAGGAAGACCCCGGTTCGGTTCTTGTAACCCGTAATTTTAACTTAATTCCAGGAGGCCACGGCGGAAGAAACGTGGATATATCCAGCGCAGACAGTAATGTATAGTATTAAACTAAAATAATAAATATACATTTATATTGTCCTCCGTTCCGTCGCGAGAGACAATGGACACATCCTGTAACGGTGTCTAGAGTCCAATGGCAAAAGATGTCCAGGACAACTGGCAAAAATGCCGAGATAAGCAAAAGAATGTAATGTCAGTTCGAAGTTGACCTCTCTTAGACTAGTTACACACGTCTACCCTACTATTTAATTCATATCTAAAGTTAGGATATATATGGATCTATAAATTTCCCAAATGTATTAGACAGTTTAATGCAGTATCTACCGCAGAACACGTACACACAGTCACCGGCTGTAACCAATAAAGCATGCCATTTTCACATGTATCTGTAGACATACGCGCACATAACGTATTTATCTTCTACAACGAATTTAGGTTAGTAGTATCGTAAACAATATGAATGAATTAAATAGCTACATGTAAATACGATATAATTCTCCAATTGTAACTAGCAGTACCGTGGTTCAATCGGTAGAGCACAGGACGCCAACCACAGAGTTCCCGGTTTCAAATCTCGTTAAGTGTAGCCACACCGATTGGTCGTAGAATCGAAGCAACTAGTGTCTGTCGATAGCTATGAATATATATATATATATATATATATATATATATATATATATATATATATATATATATATATATACGCGCTCCTTTATAGGTGGAACACTCTGGTAAATACGATGATGATTCCCCCATAACATGAACATTTATCAGATAATTAGAAATTCTAATTATGACTACCATTAAAATATGAATAATTGAAAAGCGTAATTTAAATACAACATAACAATTGAGATTGACACTGTATTATTATTATTATTATTATTATTATTATTATTATTATTATTATTATTATTATTATTATTATTATTATTATTATTTGGACGTATTATTCGTATTCATATATAGAAGTATGTTTATAATTATTAAATCGAAGTATTATACTTTATTATTTTTATATACAAGTTAAGATACATTATGTGTCCATCTAATTTATATTCGTGTTTTTGGTGTGTACAGATTAGATAACTACAATGAAGAAAAGAGAGTGATCTTTAATCTCAGTGCTCACATATACACAAAAATAAAACTATAAGAGTCAATGAACCAGCATAGCGTGAGAAAGGAGGTAAGGAATACATTGATTGCTAAAAGAAAAATAGGTGATACATCTGCATAGGATATTATTTCTTAAATCCCTACATAGTGTGTAACTTAGCAAGGATTACGACAACAATATAATTTGAATCTAATCTTTATATGTCCCATACGTCGCCTGGTGGAGCTAATTATTCCATAGTCTAATTTTGATAAAGTAATTCTAGTCTTGACTGGATCAACTATTGAAAATAAAATATATTTATGCACGTGCAATGAAACAACATTTTCTATAAATGTTTATATTGTATTCTTTTTCGAAGTAAGTGTTTCTACACACCCTACGCGCGTTTTACAACAGAGCGGAGGGGAAATACATTATTTCATCTCAGAGATGAAGCTCGTCAGGGAAAAAGTTCAATTCAGTAGCAATAGCAAAACGTCTAATCTAAATCCATAAGAAAAGATGATATAATTAATCATTCACCAATCTATTATTTTTGTTATCGTCATTTTTTTTGGCAATAACTTGGAGTGTTGCTTAGTTAAAATTCGATTGCTAAAGTCGATTCGACATATCGTTCCTTCTTTGGTGTGGAAGTTATTTTGCCACCATTTTCTAAAATGAGTATATAGTTATATATCTTGATGAGTTGTAACTTGCCTTACTCGGGATCTCATTTTGAACTTTTTTATATCCTAAAAAAATTATAATGTAAACATATGAAGAGAGTTGTGTTTGCCTGTTATACAAGGAGAAATATTCAAAGAACAGAACAAAACAATGTGGTCGTTCGACGAAATACAAATACTAAGAAAATAAAAGAACACATGGCATGTATGGATGCATTGTTTCTTTTGTCATTGAAATGTGCCTACAATATGTATATATATATATATATATATATATATATATATATGTTATGAAGCGTGTAATGCAACATCGTTGAGCTTGCAATTCGAAACATTTTCGGGTATATATTTTTCGTAGATCTCCCCCAATATATATATATATATATATGATGGACTCTCCCGTCGATTGCAACGTATGAGGTTCCAACAACTTTCATTTGTGTCTAGATCGTTCATGACACCTGAGTCCGGCAAGAGACCTGCAAGGAAAGCCGCAGACAGTGCAAGAGTGTGAGTAATCGGATGCCAGGTGTGGAGCACTTTCTCTAGCTTTTCGCCTAACTTTGGCAGTTCTCATATTATCCACACAGGTCTCGTTGAATCTTTCCAGTCCAATGCAACAAGCTGCTCGCCATGTCTTCCTGTCTTTTGTACAGTCTTCAAAGTTTTTTGGGGGTACTCCAATTGCCGTCAGCGCATCTTTCAATTTATCTTTGTACCTCAGCAAGGGCCGACCAACATTCCTGTTACCACAAGCTAACTGACTGTACATCAGTGCTTTAGGTATCCTCTCTTCGTCCATTCTTGCTACATGACCAGCCCATCGCAATTGAGACTGCAATAGGAAACTTTCAACTCCACCAATATGGCATCTGTTGTAAAGATCGGTGTTAGCGACTTTGTCCTTCAAACTAAGTCCGCATATGGTCCTAAGGCAGCTCCTGTGGAACACATCCAATTGGCGAATGTGATGCCGGTAAGGCGTCCACGCCTCACATCCATAGAGAAGACCTGTCAATATCACAGCCCTATACACATTGATTTTTGTCTTCAACTTAATGCCTCTGCTACTCCAAAGACGATGTTTCAGCTTTCCGAAGGCATTTGCCGCTTTTGCAATTCGGTTTACGATTTCATCATCAAGTGAAGCAGCAGAATTAACTTTGCTACCTAGGTAGGTAAAGTTTTTGACATAGTTCATTGGTCTGCCATCCACTTTGAGTTTTTCTAATGGAAATTCATGGACAGGCTGATTTTGTTTCACTCCTTGAACTTGTTTAAGGGTAGGGCATGGTTGATGGACCACCTCAGTCTTCTTTAAACTGATTGTTAAACCAAAGGCCTACATGCACCTGAAAATTTTGTCAAAAGATTCTGAGCTTCTTCAAAAGAAGTCGCGACCAGGGCAGCATCATCTGCAAAGAGAAGGTCCCGAATGATGGCCTCTCGAACCAAAGGTTTTGGCTTTAAAACGCTGATGGTTTAAGAGCCCACCTGTGGTTCGGAATTGAAACTTAACACCTGTGCTTTCATCAGCGAATGCGTGCCGAAGCATCACCGAGAAGAACAATGCAAACAGCACAGGTGCCATCACACAACCCTGTTTCGTACCGTTGGTTACTTCAAAAGGCTCTGAGGTTTCCCCATTGGAAACGACCTGTGCTTTCATCCCTTCATGAAAGGAGATTATGACATCAAGCATGTTGTTGGGGATTCCAAGCTTATGAAGAACTTTCCAAAGTGCTACGCGTCTGACCGTATCGAATGCTTTTGTCAAATCAATAAAAACCATGTACAGTTCACGATTTTTTTCACAAACTTTTTCAGCAACTTGACGAAGGGCAAATACCATGTCGATTGTACCTCGACCAGAGCGAAAACCACATTGGGACTCTGGGTAAATCTCATCAATAAGATGTCTGATGATCCTGTTCAGAATCAACCTTGCAAGAATTTTTCCTGCAACAGAAAGCAGAAATATCCCGCGATGATTATCGCAAGAATTCCTGCTTCCCTTGCTCTTATAAAGATGCTTGACATTACTATCCTTAAAGTCCTGTGGGACTCCGCCAACTTTCCATATCTCCACAAACAAGATGGTCAGTATTTCCCTGAGTGCTCTTCCGCCATGTTTGTACACCTCAATGGGGATGCAATCTCTGCCCGGTGCCCCTGACGATAGCTGTTTTTTAGCTTGAGATACTTCCTGAACTGTAAGTAGAAAAGACAGTTCCGGAATTTCGGGATGCTGCGGAAGAGAGGAAATGATGTTTTCATCAGTCACCGATGCAGAGTTAAGGACAGTTTCAAAGTGCTGCTTCCAGCGCTTAAGGATAGCAGATTTGTCTGTTAGCAGTGTTTCTCCATCCTCAGCAAAAAACTGGGGCAGAACCATTCATTTGAGGACCAAACACCTCTTTCAGGCCAGAGTAAAATGACTTAGAATCTTTCCTGTCGGCTGCGTCCTGAAGTTCCGCAGCCTTGGATGACCACCAAGCCTCTTTCAATGCCCTAAGTGCCTTCTGAACTTGTGCTTTGTGAGCTCTATACGCCTTCTTTTTTACTGTGGAATTTTTGTCCTCGTGCCATGTTTTGTGGCAAACATGCATTTGGTCGATAAACTTTTGCACTTCAGTGTTGTTTTCATCAAACCAGTCTTGATGTTTCCGCAAAGGGAAGCCCAAAACCTCAGCAGACGAGTCATAAACAGCATTGCGCAATGAATCCCAAGAACTTGAAACGTCACTATTTACCTCTACAGAAGCTATAGCGGTCGTAACTTTTTCCTTCAGCTCATTTTGTGTATCTGCCTGTTTTAGAGGCAGAACATTTAGGCGTTTCGGAACAGAAGACTTTTTCACTCTCCTCTTGTCTAAATGGAAGATGGTCTTGCCGACTATAAGCGCATGATCTGATAAACAACAGCTACTATGGAAAGAGCGTGTTATCTTAAAATCTTTGAGGTCGCGCTTTCTGGTAATTATGTAGTCAATGAGATGCCAATGTTTTGATCGGGGGTGCATCCATGATGTTTTTCGACAATGCTTTTGTTAGAAGTACGTGTTTGTCACACTGAGGTTAAATTCTTTGCATAACGTCAGGAGTCGCAATCCATTTGAATTCATTTTTCCAACACCATGGTGACCCAGAACACCAGCCCATGTTTGAAAGTTGAGCCCCACTCGAGCATTGAAGTCTCCCATCAAAGCAACCTTATCCTTATGCTGAATTTTTTAGATTAAGCTACGCAAATCATTGTAAAGATCAGCTTTGCATTGATCTGAACTATTCATAGTAGGGGCATAACAGCTGATAAGTGTTGCGAATGTGTTGTTTTTTAGTGGAAGTCTTAGGGTCATAATACGATCTGAATGACTTACTGGGAGTGTTGGAAGTGATCTAGCAATTTCCGTCTTCACTGCAAACCCTACGCCAGATTGACGTGGTTCGTTTTCTGGTTTACCAGCCCAGAAAAACGTGTATCCACCTTTTACCTCACACAGCTGTGAGTGACCAGGCAGACGCGTCTCACTAAGGGCAGCAATATCTACATCATGTTTCCTTAATTCCATTGATACGAGGGCCGTTTTCCTTTCTAGTGACACATCACTATCCTGCAATGTGTGCACATTCCAAGATCCAATGTTTAGCTTCATAAATATCTTTGTTTTCTGACTGCTGTATTGGATAACTAGACAGCTGCAGTAGGCTGACAAGTCAAAGAAGGGCATGCAATGTTTAGGGCTCCTTTTATCGCCCCCTCCCTGAAATAGGGAAAGCAGTGCTGATCCTAGATAGGTCTGCTTTGTCACTGGTGGAGGACACGAATATATATATATATATATATATATATATATTATAAGTAGAAAGCTATGAGAATATATTTATTGCAATTGAACTACACAGAGGCTCCCGCGTTTCATCCCCGCCGGGACTTTTCAGGCTTAAATAGATAAACAAGAGTATAACATATTACTAACATAACACATTACGAAAACTACAAAACACAAGATACAAGGGAACGTAATTACATAGATATAATGAATACTTAAAGTAATCAAATAACCGATAAACTAAAAGGTTAGTAAATTAAAACCTAGGGAAATTTATAATACCACAAAAGTTACTTTCACAATAACCTTAGCACTCGTTTAATTAAACCGATCAAACCAGAAATAGGAAGAATTAGCAAAACAATTGCATCTAGAATAAACAAACAAATAAAAAAGACCTAGAATTAAACCAATGGATTAATACTGCCGAAGCAATTGCCTGGTTTAACAATATCGGAAATAAGAACAAATGTACCTTCCTACAATGTGACATAGTTGACTTCTACGCGTCTATATCAGAAGAACTCTTCAACATCGCCCAAGAATTCGCCGATATGTATACTGATATATCCAAGGAGTAAATCGACAACATTAATAAATGTACGAGATAACTAATAGTGATGGCCAATGGATTAAATCAATTATGGCAAACTCCTTTGATTTAGCAATTGGTGTCCTTGACTCTGCGGAGACATCAGCTTTTGTGGGGATATTTATTTAATATACACTCACAAATATATTTTATAATACATATATATCGGCCGATATAGAGATGGTGGATTAGCGATAATAATATATTCCAACAAAGTCAAGGGAGAACACTTCAAGAAAATTATACAGAAGGAAATGAATAAACTAGGCTTAAAAGTAGAAGTACAGACTAACATAAAAACAACTCCCTTTCTAGATGTCACGTTTAAAAAAATGCTTACGAACTATACATAAAAGATAACGCCAATCAAATATACGTAAACCCAAAGTCTAATCATCCCTATCAATAATAAAACATATTCCACATTCTATCGAACGTAGGCTTATCAACAAGTTTTGCAACAAAAGTGTTTTTTTTTTAAATCAAGCATTATTTACAATACAGATGTAAAAAATAGTGGTTAGCACACTATCGAAATTTAATATAAGAAACGGGGCACTAATAATTTCAATAACATTTAAAAAAAAAAGAAATATAATCTACTATACTCCGTTTAATAACCATATGCTAATAACGAAACTGGGCGAAACATTCCTACATCCGATTGAAATACACTTCCCCGTAACCAATCCCCTGCATAAAATATTCAATAAAAATAAACTACAACTATCTTACAGCTGCTGTGAAAACCTAGAAATCATAATTTAGGCACACAATAACAACATACTAATAGAGAACAGCAGAGAAGAAGACCAAAAAAATTACATTAAAAAAGTTGAAAATGTAGCAAAAATAACACAAAGAAGAACAAAAATATGAACACCACAAATAGAAATAAATAAACCACTAATATTAATAGAAATGAAAAAGTTAGCAATGAAGAGAAAAGATGTAACTGCATTAATAGTATTATGTCTGAATTAAAAATTTGAAATCCTAAACTTTAAAGACCCCCCAAATCTATTAAACTCTAGAAGTTAGATATCAACCACATAATTAAATTTACCTTAGGCTTACAATACATAAATAAATAAACAAACAAACAAGTAAAAACACACTTAACTAAACTGAAAGCTAACAATTTAAAAACAAAAATCTAACGACATAAAAATTAAAACCTAAAATAGAAAGGCAAGAAACCACGTGTTAAAATAAGTTCACCCATTATATTGGCACAACAAAGTAAGGTGATATAGGTCACTCTATAGAACTCAGCACAATAGAACGAGGTATAGGAAGTAAACCAACCCGTACTTTTATTCATGGGAAGCCCAACGATTGCCCAAGAGATCAACACAGTATCTGATTGGTTAACAAGCTAGCTGTGTATAAAAGAAAACCCGGCGAAACACACTCCATGCATTCTAGCCTGTACATTTACTTCGGGGATGACACGCGGGAGGCTCTGTGTAGCTTAATTGTCATAAATGTATTTTCATAGCTTACTACCTGGCTTTACTTACGTTCCGAACACTGTTGAAGTAAATACTGAAAATTGATACATAAAAAAGTATATCGCCTCATTTAATTTTGTGTTGATATATGAACTAGTAATATATATATATATATATATATATATATATATATATATATATATATATGTATAAGTATTTTTAGAAGACGGTGGAAATGTGTTGGTTAGGTGACACCGTGAAATGGTAAACAAAAATGGCAATATCAGGAAATCAATAACTATTAAATAAATTTATTATATTTACCAGTGTAAAGTTCGATGGTAAGATGGTGTTTCTTCTTTTTTTACTTAAATTTCAGTCGGTGTGTTTTATTTGTTGCCACTGGCCTGGGGCGAAAATTACAGTGTGTTTAGGTTCAGAGAACTTTTTTTATTAACTTTGACGTGTGACTAGATTAAGTAGTTTCGTGTAGTTAAATTATTTTGTCAGTGATTATTATGTTCAGGTATAGTGTTTAGAAGTATTCTATTTCATTATTAATGTTAGAATCATATGTGCGGAATGTCAATACAAACGTCCACAAATGTAGTCTATAAAATTATGATACTATTCACATAGCCATCTACCAAACCATGTATATGCCAGCCCCAGAAAACAACAACACATATCGTTTAAAACGAATACTAAACAAACAAATAAACAATGAATGGTAATAATTAAAGAAATAAATAAACATATTACGCACAATGCTTCAAGCAAACTACAATAAAATTATCATATATATATATATATATGTGTGTGTGTGTGTGTGTGTAAGTGTGTGTGTGTAACCACTAACTCGCTATTATCCAAAACACGTCATGCTCCCAAATAGCCAAATATATCAATTGAATACATTATACATGCAAACAAAATGGGTTTAAAAAGTTAATATCCGGAAAATATGTCTGAACTTCGATATGGGTGTATTTAAATAGTATAATTGCGTGGAAGAGTTTTTGTTTTAAGAATAGTAATGAATTGGTCAAAGGAATCATATGCACTTAATGGCAATTTTGACAAATTGATCCTACATTCCTTCATCATTTAAAACACTTCAACGATTTCCATATCCATTTGGTGTAGATACTTCGCGTTACTGACCAGTACGTTACGACAAAATGCATTTTGCCCCAAATGGAAAATATCCAGTTACTCACAACCGTTTAATGTGTATCTAGTTTTTTTAAAATAAAACATTACAATATAAACAGCAGTAATGTCGATCACGACGGGATAAACATAGTATTTTTATTATAAATCTGAAGTAACACACGTGTGTTTCTCTTAGGCTTTTCCTACATATTTTGATATCATAACATTCGCTGTAAAATATTATTTGTATTAGTGTTGAGTTATGTTATAAACATCCATTTCATTTTAATTGTTCAAATTTTCCGTAATTTGCAAATACCTCATTAACTAACTTGGACTTTCACCCGCTTCACTGTAAGCTGTTTTACCCTAACACCATTATCATTGTATACGTTGTCAATTACACTTTAAAATTTATGAGAAAACAGGTATCACTGTATCCTAGGGGGATTTACTACGAGAAACGAATAGGGTTGCATAAAAGAAACATATATTTTGAGAAGAGACAGAAGTGTTATGTAATATTAGATGATATTTACTTTTTACAAATATATCTGTTTCATATTCCGATACATGACATTGAATATTGGCAAATATTTACAATAAGTTGCACTCACCACTCCATCGCAATCTAATATCTATACAATTCTCGGGACTTACCAACTCTAATGATGATTAGTTTTAAGCTTAAGTACCGTCACCTAACGTAGTCGTTTTTAAAGAGACACATTATAATGTGAAAAGTTGCTGCTAAATCAACATTAATACAAATATATTTTGTTTTCAGATAAAAGAACAGATATTATAGGATTATATGATGTTTCGTATATTTTCTTAAAAAACATTATTTTATGAATTAAAGCAAATAATAAATTTCATTAAAATTGATAAAAACTATTGACTGATTAAGCTCGGACAGTTGTAATTGTAGTGAATGTAATTCTATGACACAATTTATTGTTAACATATTTGCTTCTGCAACTTTGACAAACAATTATTGATAAAAGATTATATTTCAAAATACAGCATATTCCTAGAATGACAAAATACCATCATTAAAAACTCTGTGGAGTAAAAGCTATTATAATTATCCGTATTTTACGAATCATCCATATAAAATATATTTTGTAGTTTTTCAAATGTAGTTTGTACAGTTCGTACCTAATTTTTAAAATGTTACCACCTATAAGTGTGACAACTTTTCAACACTCGTTCAACGAGTAATATTCGTATTATAAAATAACATATAGATATGAGAAATAAATAATATTCGTATTGTTAAATAACATATAGATATGAGAAATAAATAATATTCGTATTGTTAAATAACATATAGATATGAGAAATAAATAATATTCGTATTGTTAAATAACATATAGATATGAGAAATAAATAATATTCGTATTATTAAATAACATATAGATATGAGAAATAAATAATATTCGTATTATAAAATAACATATAGATATGAGAAATAAATTATATTCGTATTGTTAAATAACATATGGATATGAGAAATAAATAATATTCGTATTGTTAAATAACATATAGTTATGAGTCATAAATAATATTCGTATTGTTAAATACCATATAGATATGAGCAATAAATGATAGTTCATAGAAGCCATTTCCAAAATCATCTGAAGTTTGAAATGTACTGATTCATCCATTATGAAAACGATTCTTTCCGAAAACAATCACGACAGTTTAATAAATAATAAAATCAGATACCTTTTGAATTTTAGTGAATATTTAAATAGCATGTTTGCAATTTTTATAAAACTAAACATCCCAGTATTAAGTAGATATTTAAATGTGATCATTAATTAAAATTATGTATAATCGAGAGCATGAAAAAAATATATTTTACAGATGCCGACGAGAACAGAATGTATTCTTCGCAATAGGCAAACAATGATATTGGGACTTTCATAGAACATTTTTGCTATCGAGCACATTTCACAAGCAGAATACTTTCAAATCGAAGATATGGCTGCTGGGGTAAAACAACAAAAATAATCGCTTCTTTTCTATTATATATTCTTCTCTGTCTGTTTTGGCACCTCGTGATTTATTTCGTATTTTTCTTTCCTGTTTTACTTACATTTCATTTATGTTTTGCATCCTGTGTAGTTTCTCATCGTATATATGTGATACCTGTATTGATCTGTTTTCTACATTGCTTCGATATGTGTCATGTTTTCTGGTGAAAACTCTCAATGTTTAACTATGGACGATTTTAACAGCATTTGGTACATCTTGAATTTATATTCACAATAGATAGGTGTCCCTCCAAGCTTCTGTTGCACTTCGTATTCTTCTATGAATACACATTACTATGTTGTGTTGCCGGGTATAGGAATCAGAGTAATATATACACAGATCCTAAAACACACAAACAAGTAGACACACACACACACACACACATATATATATATATATATATATATATATATATATATATATATAACATATGTATAATATATAACATGTGTGTGTATGTGTACACCTGCCTAAATGTTGATACATTACCCATAAATATGTGTGTTTATCTATATGAATAGTATAAATTTGTATCTCTCTTACTCTCTCTCCCTCTCTCTCTCTCTCTCTCTCTCTCTATATATATATATATATATATATATATATACATACCACATTCGTACCGTCGGTTTCAAGCACGGAAAGATCCAGCCATCCGGCTCTCTTCAGCTTCGGTTGTCATCTGTTTCACACTAAATTCACATTCAAACAAACATACACCACACGCTGAGCAAATAACGCGTCCCAACGAGAGTGTCACGTGACTTCACATTTCCGTAACAGATGACAACAGAAGATGAAGAGAGCCCGATTGCTAAGTCATTCCGTGCTTGAAACCGACGGTACGAATGTTGTACTAAGTTTTCTGTACCAAAATAAATAAATAGTATTCTCTATCGAGCAATCTGATGGAATTTTTCCTACTATGTTACAAAGACATTATATATATATTTATATATATATATATATATATATATATATATATATATAATGTCTTTGTAACATAGTAGGAAAAATCCCATCAGAGTGCTCGATAGAGAATACTATTTATAGTGAATATATATATATATATATATATGTATATATTATTTAATCGTCTGCATTAATACGCAACATTTGTGAAGAGAACAGCTAATTAATACACCAAATGTAAAAAAGAACAAACTCCGAAATAACGTAACAAAGTAATTACATAAAAAAACATTAAATATTCAGGTGATAATTACAGTACATATCTATAGACAAGGCGTCATAGTATATAGGTAAAAGGCTAGACTATTGAATTCAACATCCAAAGTTCGATCCTTGTCTAAGAACATTTTCTCGGAATCCGGGATTTTTCTTTTCTTTATTTTTGACAAGGAGAGGGACAATATATCTCGAAATATATCGAATTGATCTGTTATGATCCGGAATATTACAAACTAACACTCTTGCTGTATTGTAAGTTTTTCTATATCCGACTTATTTCGGTTTTGTTTTGTCTTTTTTCTTCAAAGCTACCAGCGATCCGGAACTTCGCATTGCCTTCAACATTTTTAAAACTTTTATTATTACTCCAAGCAATGCTTCCAGCAAACTACCAATTTCTATTATATATATAAATATATATATATATATATATATATATATATATATATATATATATATATATATATATATATATATGAGAAAAAGGGGCAAAGAAAGATACAAGTTTGTGTGATCTGCCTATATCTTCTTTATTTAATCTCTCGTTTTCTCTATTTAAATCTATACATACCTATATAAAGCTAATTGTGACACGTATTTTCCCAATTCATGTGTATGTATAAGTCATACATATTTTTACACTAAACTTATGCCTATTATAAGAGCATACATATCGTTCCCATTTATTGCATAGAAAACGGATAGAAGAACAATTATTGTGTGAACTGATCAGTTTCGTCTCGATTCAAACGTGTTAACCATGTCGTCCTGGTGACTATCTTCGATTTCATTTTTTCTAGTTATAAGGACGATTTCAATGAATGCATACCCACGAATATATACAATATCAATCAATCCTACAATAAATCTCAGTGTCTTATGTTCCAATAACCTTACAAGAGTTATGCTCAAGTGGCCCAGATTTTAAACAATAAAAGCGATACTTAATTGTTCTTTCTCAGATTACGCAATTGGATTAGTGCGATGTAAGTCTATAGCGTTCTTATTACTATACAGTATACGTAAAGGACTCGTTCCTGTCTATTGTCATCTTTCGCTGCGGAATTTATTGGTGACATCGCTGTTTTATGCTTTTCGTATGTACACTCGCTGTGTTACTGTTATATGCTTTTCGTATGTACACTCGATGTGTAACTGTTATATGCTTTCCGTATGTTACCCTCGCTGTGTTATTGTTATATTTTTTTCGTATGTAGCACTCGCTGTGTTATTGTTATTAGCTTTTCGTATGTAACACTCGCTATGTTACATGTATGTGCTTTTCGTGTGTAACACTCGCTGTGTTACTGTTATACGCTTTTCGTATATAACACTCACTGTGTTACTCTTATATGCTTTTCGTATGTAACACTCGATGTGTTACTTTTATATGATGTTCGTATGTAACACTCGCTGTGTAACTGTTATATAATGTCCGTATGTAACACGGGATGTGTTACGGTTATATGATTTTCGTATGTAACACTCGATCTGTTACTGTTATATGTTGTTCGTATGTGACACCATCTGCGTTACTGTTATATGCTTTTCGTATGTAACACTCGATGTGTTACTTTTATATGATGTTCATATGTAACACTTGCTGTGTTACTGTTATATGCTGTTCGTATGTAACACTCGCTGTCTTACTGTTATATGCTTTTCGTATGTAACACTCGCTGTGTTACTGTTATATGCGTTTCGTATGTAACACTCGATGTGTCTCTTTTATATGATGTTTGTATGTAACACTCGCTATGTTGCTGTGAAATGCGTTTCGTATGTAACACACGCTATGTTGCTGTGATATGCGTTTCGTATATAACACTCGCTGTGTTACTGGTATATGCTTTTCGTATGTAACACTCACTGTTTTACTTGTTATGCTTTTCGTATGTAACACTCGCTGTGTTACTGTTATATGCTTTTCGTATGAAACACTCGAACTGTTACATGTATATGATGTTCGTATGTAACACGCGCTGTGTAACTATTATATGCTTTTAGTATGAAACACTCGCTGTGTTACTGTTATATTTTTTTCGTATGTAACACTCGCTGTGTTACTGTTATATGCTTTTCGTATGTAACACTCGCTGTGTTACTTTTATGTGCTTTTCGTATGTAACACTAGCTGTGTTACTGTTATTTGCTTTTCGTATGTAACACTCGCTGTGGTACGATTATATGTTTTCGTATATAATACTCGCTGGGTTACTGGTATATGCTTTTCGAATGTAACACTTGCTGTGTTTCTGTTATATGATTTTTGTATGTAACACGCGCTGTGTTACGGTTATATGCTTTTCGTATGTAACACTCGATGTGTTACAGTTATATGATTTTAAAATGTAACACTCGCTGAATTACTGTTATTAGCTTTTCGTATGTAACACTCGCTATGTTACTTTTATATGATGTTCGTATGTAACATTCCCTGTGTTATTGTTATATGCTTTTCGTATGTAACACTCGCTGTGTTACTTTTATGTACTTTTCGTATGTAACACTCGCTGTGTTACTGTTATATGCTTTTCGTATGTAACACTCGCTGTGGTACTGTTATATGTTTTCGTGTGTAATACTCGCTGGGTTACTGGTATATACATTTCGAATGTAACACTCGCTATGTTACTTTTATATGCTGTTCGTATGTGGCATACGATGTTACTGTGATATTCTGTTCGTATGTTACGCTCGCTGTGTTACTGTTACATGCTTTTCGTATGTAACACTCGCTCTGTTAATGTTATATGCTTGTTGTAAGTAACACTCGCTGTGTTACTTTCATGTGCTGTTCGTGTGTAAACCTCGCTGTGTTTCTGTTATATGATGTTCGTATGTAACACGCGCTGTGTTACGGTTATATGATTTTCGTATGTAACACTCGATGTGTTACTGTTATAGGATTTTCGTATGTAACACTCGCTGGTTTACTGTTATAGGCTTTTCGTATGTAACACTCGATGTGTTACTTTTATATGATGTTCGTATGTAACATATTCTGTGTTACTGTTATATGCTTTTCGTATGTAACACTCGCTGAGTTACTGTTATATGCTTTTCGTATGTTACACTCGCTGTGTTACTTTTATATGCAGTTCGTATGTAACACTGGCTGTGTTATTGTTATATTCTTTTCGTATGTAACACTCGATGTGTTTCTGTTATTTATTTAATATGTAAGACTCGCTGTGTTGCTTTTATATGATTTTCGTATGTAACACTCGCTGTGTTACTTTTGTATGCTTTTCGTATGTAACACTCTCTGTGTTACTGTTATTAGCTTTTTGTATGTAACACTCGATGTGTTACTTTTATATTTTTGTCGTATGTAGCACTCGCTGTGTTATTGTTATTAGCTTTTCGTATGTAACACTCGCTGTGTTACATGTATGTGCTTTTCGTATGCAACACTCGCTATGTTACTGGTATATGCGTTTCGTATGATACACTCGCTGTGTTAGTGTTATATGCTATTCTTATGAACCACTCACTGTGTTACTGTTATATTTTTTTCGAATGAATCACTCGCTGTGTTACTGTTATATGCTTTTCGTATGTATCACTCGTTGTGTTACTGTTATATGCTTTTCGTTAGTAACACTCGTTGTGTTGCTGTTATTTGCTTTTCGTATGTAACACTCGCTGCGTTACTGTTATATGCTTTTCTGTCTGTAACCCTGGCTGTGTTATTGCTTTATGGTGTTGTGTATGTAACACTCGCTGTTTTACTTTTATATGCGTTTGTATGTAACATTCGCTTTGTTACTATTATATGCTTTTCGTATGTAACCCTCGCTGTGTTACGTTTATATGCTTTTTGTATGTAACACTCGCTGTGTTACTTTTTATATGATGTTCGTATGTAACACTCGCTGTGTTACTGTTATATGCTGTTCGTATGTAACACGCGCTGTGTTACTGTTATATGCTTTTCGTATGTAACAATCGCTGTGTTACTGTTATTTTCTTTTCGTATGTAACGCTCGCTGTATAACTTGTATATGCTGTTCATATATAACACTCGCTGTGTTTCTGTTATATGCTTTTCGTATGTAACACTCGCTGTGTTGCTGTTATATGGTTTTCGTATGAAACACTCGCTATGTTACTGTATTATGCGTTTCGCATGTAACCCTCGCTGTGGTACTGTTATATTGTTTTGTATATGTAACACTCTCTGTGTTACTTTTATATGCTTTTGTATGAAACCCTCGCTGTGTTACTGTTATATGCTGTACGTATGTAAAACTCGCTGTGTTACTTTTATATTATGTTCGTTAGTAACACTCGCTGGATTACTGTTATATGCTGTTCGTATGTAACACTCGCTGGGTTACTGTTACATGCTTTTTGAATGTAACACTCACTGTGTTACTTTAATATGGTTTGGTGTATGTAACACTAGCTGTGTTACATTTATATGCTTTTTGTGTTAAACTCGCTGTGTCACTTTGATATGCTGTTCGTATTTAACCCTCGTTGTGTTACTATTGTGTGATTTTCGTATGTAACACTCGATGTGTTACTCTTATATGCTTTTCGTTTGTAACCTTACTGAGTTACTGTTATATGCCTTTCGTCTTTAACCCTGGCTGTGTTACTGTTATATGGTTTTGTGTATGTAACACTCGCTGTGTTACTTTTATATGCTTTTGTATGTCACACTCGTTGTGTTACTGTTATATGCTTTTCCTATGTACCACTCGCTGTGTTACGTTTATATGATGTACGTTTGTAAACCTCGCTGTTTTACTGTTATATTTTTTCGTATGTAACACTCGCTGTATTACTGTTATATGCTTTTCGTATGTAAGGCTCGCTGTATTACTTTTATATGCTGTTCATATGTAACACTCGCTGTGTCACTGTCATATGCTGTACGTATGTAACACTTGCTGTGTTACGTGTATATGATGTTCGTTTGTAACACTCGCTGGATTACTGCTGTATGTTGTTCGTATGTAACACTCGCTGTGTTACTGGTATATGCTTTTCGTATGTAACGCGCGCTGTGTTACTTTTGTAGGGTTTTCTGTATGTAACATATGCTGTGTTACCTTTATATACTTTTGTATGTTACACTCGCTGTGTCACTTTTATATGCTGTTCGTATGTAACCCTCGTTGTGTTACTGTTGTATGCTTTTCGTATATAACACTCGCTGTATTCCTGTTAACTGTTACTGTTATTTGGTTTTCGTATGTAACACTCACTATGTTACTGTTATTAGCTTTTCGTGTGTAACACTCGCTGTATTACTGCTATATTGGTTTGTGTATGTAACACCTGAGGTGTGACATTTATATGATGTTCGTATGTAACACTCGCTGTGTTACTGTTATATTGTTTTGTGTATGTAACACTCGCTGTATTACTGTTATATGCTTTTCGTATGTAACACGTGCTGTGTTTCTGTTATATGTTTTTTTTATGTAACACTCGCAGTGGTACTTTTATATGATGTTGCTATGTAACACTCTCTGTGTTACTGTTGTATGCTTTTCGTATGTAACACTCGCTATGTTACTGTTATATTCTTTCCGTATGTAACACTTGATGTGTTACTTTTATATGCTGTTCGTATGTAACGCTCGCTGTGTTACTGTTATATGCTGTTCGTATGTAACACGCGCTGTTTACTGTTATATGCTTTTCGTATGTAACACCTACTGTGTTACTGTTATATGTGGTTCGTGTGTAACACGCGCTGTGTTACTGGTATATGCTTATCGTATGTAACACTCGCTGTGTTACTGTTATATACTTTTCGTATGTGACACTCGCTGTGTTACTGTTATATGCTTTTCGTATGTGACACTCGCTGTGTTACTGTTATATGCTTTTCGTATGTAACACTCGCTGTTTTACTTTTATATGCTGTTCGTATGCAACACTCGCTGTATTTTTTGTATATGCTTTTCGCGGTGTTATGTTCCTTCTTCGTAGTCGACGTTTTTATTGTTACACACATTAGAACTATTGTCTACAAGTTTTAATATCTCCATTTTAATTGTTATTATTATTTTAATTCTTATTATCATTATTGTTATTATTATTATCATTATTATTATTATTATTATTATTATTATTATTATTATGATTTTCGTTAGTATTATTATTATTATTATTATTATTATTATTATTATTATTATTATTATTAGCTCTCTTAATTGATCCTTGATAATAAGAGCAACTAGTTTATTTCGGAAACGTAAACAAAATAATACATGAAAAATAAAGTATGAGAATGTCTTCAAAATGATCAGTAGAATTCATTTACTCGTACCTGCATGCATGCATGACATTTCATTTTAATTACTGAAAAGAATGTGTGTTAATTCACATATAGAATATAGAATGTAGTAGTAGTACTGGTACTAGTGGTAGTACTACTACTTGTAGAACTAGTAGTAGTAGTAGTAGCAGTAGTGGTAGTAGTGGTAGTATTAGTAGTCGTAGTAGTAGTAGTAGTAGTAGTAGTAGTCGTGAGTAAAGTTGATGGTAAAAAGAAGGAAGTAACACACACGCAACGGTGTTGATCAGTGGAGTAACGGAGAAGAAAAGCAAATTAAATAGAATGCAATGGATGGCGATGGAGTAAAACACGAACATATGAAAAAAAATCAAAGTATTAAATGTGAAAATTTATGTGCGCGCCATTAAAAATAACAACACCCTGAAGAAAGTTAAACTTGCAATAACTATAAACGAATGAAGGAGACACTTATTGAGTATAATGTTTATGAAAATGCGTAGACGAAATATGGCTTAGTTTGATCTCCCTATTATATAGCTTTTGATATTATTGCACTCGGAAACACGACAACGTAGTTATTTTGCACATCACGCTGAGAAAGAGCGTGCCCATCTGTGCTCAGTTTCGTTATAGTTAAACAGAACACAGTAGATCCGAGCAAAGACGCATCTGCGGACGTGTATTACACTCCGTACCATGTGTACTCATTTAATGGCGAAGTCTTCAGAAGAGAGTTTTAGTAAAAAAAAAAAGGAGTTGTTCATAAAACAATATACATTATGAAACGTCAAAAAATAGTGTGTAATTATTAAAACATATATTATGGATAGACCGGCCTCTTATTTTAGAGCTGAAAATATGCCATTTAAAAGTTGTTCATTACACACACATGTATATATATATATATATATATATATATATATATATATATATGTGTGTGTGGGGGGGTGTACTCACATATAGAATGTAAACAAGAACAACATCAAACTTTAGTATTATTTAAAAAGATGTATGCAAATTAATTCAATATATAAAAAATAACTTTTTATCATGTAATGTTATACCATTATATTTGTAAGATAAATAAGTATAATAATAAGATACATATTTAAATACAGATTGAGTAAAGTAGAATTTTAAAAAATATAATAATAGAAAATAAAGCATTAGTATAAATTACAAATGAAATAAAGTAAAGGTTTAAACAAGGAAATATTATACTAGTAAAATATAATTTATAATAGATAACATATATAGGCACACACCAACAAACATGTGTATATATATATATATATATATATATATATATATATATATATAATCAAGTGTGTTTGTAAAAGCTAGAAGAGGTTCTTCCCTTATAGCGATTACATTTGAAATAGCATTTTCGTTGTTTAAGGTGTACATTTAATGGATTCATCTTACGTGTATCCGTTGTTGTTATCTTTCTTTCTTCTTCGCTTCATTCACAATCGATCTGCGTAAAGGAACGAATCCATTGTATCTGTTGTTCTTGCACGTGATATCTATTCATAACACCTCTCGACCACAACTCGATACTTCATCAAAACTTCCTTTCGACCTGACATTAACTTTCTATAATATCGGCTTCATATCCGATCAACCGCTTTCATACACAGTTGCTTAGTGTCACATTAATTAGTTGACCTCTGACCTGCTATTCAACCCTTTTTCTAATAGCAATTCATTGCTTCTGTTTACATTCAAATCTGCATTCCAATGGTAGTTTAATCGTAGTTGTCTAGGGTCAAAGACTCCTAGGAACCACCTGAAATATATAACAATCATAAATAATTAATAAGACTCATGTGAATACTTAACTTAGCGATGCATCAGAACTGTGCGTTAGGTTGCTACACGATGTGAAACATTTGATGAGAAATTGAAATGGATGAAAACGCTGATATTGCAATTAAAGTAATTAAAGCTAATGCACTTGGTTTGATGGAATTCCATGCTGTCCCCGCATGTTGTTGTACCATCTGTTCCGATGCTTCAGCAATTAGTGTATCCCTCGTGGACAGGATCCAAAGAAGAGTCTCTAACCAAATAAATTCCACGAATTCTACCTAGCTCTAGCCCCTGTCCCATTGCCGCAATGTTTCATTGTTGTGCTGGTTTTACAAGTACTTCCACGGAATATGCTCAACAGACTTCATGCACCTGTGCCCCCTCAAAGTGAATAGCCGAGGCCAACCCGACAAGAAGCAACATTGCGCTTTTTTCACTATAGATGTCCTTATATGCTGTAAAATGTTCTACTTTAACAACTTCTTTCCCCCAACCGCTTGTTGCTCCTTGTTTCCCGATTCTACTAACATGCAGAAATGTAAAAGGAATGCAAACGAGCAACTCCTTGCACAACTCCCCACTTAGAATCCCACTATTTTGTTGCCTCTTATTCACAATAGTCAGTTAAGTCTAGGAAGCAGTGTATCTTGTTAAGGCTGAATTTAGTAATAAAAACACAGACACTCTAGAAAAATAACTGTCCCCGAACTAGCAAAATTAATTTCATGGACAGAACATATTTGAACCACTTTTATATTCATTTACAAAGATTAAAAAATATATATCATTACACTAAAACTTTATTCTAATTTCATGATTTTGATTCGGGAAAATGTCTAAAATTAATACCTTACGCTTAAGAGGTGTTAATAAGAAATTCCAATTCAGGGAATTTATTTCCAATGAATATGGATAAAATTTAATGCAAATCTGAAAAAAAAATTGAATTTCCAAATTGGAGTTTGTGCCCATATTATTCTCTTTGAAACCTATTTAAAATACTAACAGGAAACTAGAATTTGGAGCTTATATAGAAAGTGATTTTCTTTTTCATGTCGTTTCTTGTTATTTTTTCAGTACTAGACAACATTTTGTCACCGAGAGATAGGTTGATTATATGGAATGAGCGGAATCTCGGAGAAAGTTTTCAAAGCAAATCAAGAGGACAAACAAGTAAACCATATAACAGAAAACAAGAAAACAAGGAGGGGGATTGTCCTGTAAGATGAGATATACATTTTTTTGCAGAATTCTAAAAGTCAATCAAGTAAATGGAAGGTAACAATAGACATCGATATACTCAATTCATTGAGTTAGTGAAGGACAGAGTAAGGATACTCTAGACTATATGAATTACGTTCACTCATGAGAAATGCTCGACATTATTATTGTTATTACTATTATTGTTATTATTATTGTTTAATACACACTAGCCGTTTTAAAATAAGTCGTTCCCATTGATCTCCTACTGGTAAAAACAAGAGTTGCTGCCAGAAGTCGGAGTAACAAGTCGTCTCACATTTCTAGTCTTATAAACAACTTCTGATCATCATTGCAAGACACTATGCGTTATTGCAGCAGTCGTTTACTTGTGAGTTCTTACTGATAACGACCGTCAGGTTTCTCCTATAATTTCAGTTACAATTAACCTAGTTATGCTTCCAGTACTCTTCGTTCCCTTCCAGACGGGTCTAAATTGTAAATCACTTCTCATAATTTTAATCTTCTAAGCTCCTTCACGACCGTTTTGGTCTGGTAAGTAACGAGTGTGTTTCCATTCCATTGTTATAGTGACGAGATAACTTATTACTATTTCATATATATATATTTATAAGTATTTTGTTTTTAAACAATAATAATAACAATAATAGTAATAACAATAATAATGTCGAGCATTTCTCATGAGTGAACGTAATTCATTTAGTCTAGAGTATCCTTACTCTGTATTTCACTAAATCAATGAATTGATTATATCGATGTCTATTGTTACCTTCCATTTACTTGATTGACTTTGAGAATTCTGCAAAAAAATGTATGTCTCATCTTACAGGACAATCCTCCTCCTTGTTTTCTTGTTTTCTTTTATATGGTTTACATGTTTGTCCTCTTGATTTGCTTTGAAAACTTTCTCCGAGATTCCGCTCATTCCATATAATCAACTTATCTTTCGCCGACAAAATGTTGTCCAGTACTGAAGAAATAACAAGAAACGACATGAAAAAAAGAAATAAATATTTTGAAAACAAAAAAGAAAAACTTCAAAGACAATCGGCAAAGGTGAATTTCTAAAACCGATCAATAAAATAGTGCAAGGTGCATTTGCTTTTGTGTCAGTCTACAATGTTGATTTCATACTCGTCTTTTTGGAGGGGACCCACATAAACCAGCATGCTCCATCAAATAGAAGGCAGGGGAGGGCAGGATCCTGGGACACCCTTCTTCTATGACTTTAAACTTTTCTATTTTAACCCCTTGAGTTGAAAATCTATACGGTCTTAGTAACTATAAATCAAAGCGTACAGAGCGGATAACAAAAAACATTTTAAAATTTTAAAATTTTAAAATCTGTCTCCATCTCTCTACGTAAAGCTTCCTTGTGTCAGCTGAATGAGTTTGCAAAAGCGCTTCCTCTCTTTGGAGAACTTTGACCGCCCTTCGTGTTTGTTGTTGTTTTGGTTTAGCCAATGTTGTGCCCCTCTTAAACAACTATTCAATTAATATTCATTTTAATCGCCTAACTGAATGAATTATTCTGACTGCGTATAAAGTATTCATTGCATTTTTTTGTTCCATGTATCGTTTTCGTGGTTATGCCCATATTTTCTAATGCGACTTTATTTAAGGACGCCGACTAAATACTACCTGTGTTTGCTTCTCCGTCTGATTTTCCATCTTATCCTTTGTTTCTGGTTTCACGTTTCATCTTATTATTAAAATTAGCGGTTGTAACTAGTCACTCTTACTGTTGGGTCATCTATTTCTCTAGTTCTTTATATAATATTATCTTAGCTTGTCGTTTATTGTGTCGTATTTATTGGCTTAGGCATATATTTGGCGTCATGGATTTCCGTTGTCTCATTATTATTATTATTATTATTATTATTATTATTATTATTATCATTATTATCATTATCATTAGTAGTAGTAGTAGTAGTAGTAGTAGTAGTAGTTACATTATTATTATAGTGTTGTTGTTGCTGCTTTTTTGTACTTTTAAGACTCTTATTAGTTCAGTTTATTATATTACATGTACTTTTATTTGATTTCCCAAATATAAACACAATTACGCCTGCTTGATCATAAGGGAATTCCATTTGTTTTGTTTTTGTTTTCTTACAGCTTGCAATTTAATTAAAAATTTTATATATTTTGGCAATAAAAAAATAAACTCAAACTAGAAAATATAACCTTTATCACACTATACCCGCGTGGGAAAATGTACATAAACATCTACCCACATTCCCAAAACATAGTATCAACCTCGTCACACAGTAGACATATATGTGAGTCGCATACACATTCAACTTAATCGTGTGCTCTGTTGTCTTGTACAAAGTAGCTGTTTAAAAATGTGTTTACTCATGTTTTGAAATACACATTTCTCATGTAACATCAGAACTCGTGCTTTTTAATCAAAATTTCCTACCATCACGACTCGTTTCTGTATCTCTCAGTAACATAATTTTCCATGCGAATGTAATATTTTGCTTCTTCGGTTCCCGAGGGAGAACACAGTAGACGGTCGGATTTGGATTATTTTTTAACACTGTTTAGTCATTGTAGTGCATTTAATGTGGTTTACTTTAGGGGGTGCAAATAATAGTAGTTATTGTATTTCGTAGCAGAGTTATTAATTGGTGTTACAAATGTTCGGATGCAGTGAGTGCGATAATATAGTGCTAGCAAGTCGAACGTACATATAAAAATTAAGTTCGCAAAACGGTTCTCAAACTATCTGTTCTATTCGTATGGACCGTTTTGCCATCCACTATAGTTTTTTCATTCACCTTTATTGCTTAAATAAATCACGTCATGTGTACTTCATACGTATAGCTTTTATTTGGATTTGGCATGCATATACATTTTTCATGAAGAGGAAAATACTGAGAATCAGTAAAACGACGTGTTGGTACTCATCGATATGGACGGACGAAATGTAAGCTCACACTCTGATCTGTTAGCCTCTACTTTCAACATCTATATATTCCTGTTCTTATACTTAGCGTAGTTTAGCGCCACAACATTTTCACCCAACACCTCTACGAATTACTTTCATCTGACGTGAGAAATATCCATCATAAAATCGCTTGTCCGTTCCTCAAAACGCAGATGTGAAACTTTGACTTCATCTAAAACACCTAATTCTCAAACCAGCCGAGTCTAACGAAATACAGTCAAGATATACAGTGGCCGTGTGTATTATTTAAAAAAGTTTGGAGTGTTCATCTCTTACTACAAATATTCGATCTTTTGATTTGAATTAATGCAGTTCTATTGAATCGTAACAGTTTCTACGAAAGTGTTATCAAAATAACCCGAGTTAGGTGAACACATGTTTTCGTGTTGTTACCTTTTCGCATTGTAGCAACTTGTTAGTTATTACATAGTGATCGTTTTAAATGCCATTATCTGGACATTTCACGTAGTGATCGGTTCAAAGTTTTTTCTTTTGTTTATTTTTCCGTTTTTTTGGAAGACGTATGTAACACCGGAATTAAAGATGGAAAAAAGTATCAATCTCGACTTATAATGAAGACAAATATATGTTATATGTAAATCCGTTCAGTCACATAAAAGTATGACCGACGAATAAGAAGAAAGTAGAAAGTAAATATATTTCTATAATGAGATTCTTTATTTATTTATTTTTATTTTCTGCTAATCTATACGCTTTGTTAACCTTTTTTCCATTTTTTTGTTAATTTTCCTGTTTAAGATCTTTTTTAAATTTCCTTTTACGAAATCCTTTTTCTGAAAAGTTATTTCACTTACGCTTCTGTCTTTTATGTTCAAATTGCGGCTCCATTTGTTATATCTAGTTGCCTCTAAAACTATTATTTCTCAGTGAAAATTGCGAAATTTTGTCAAAGCGACCTCCAAGAACCATTCGTTTAAAATGCAAGAAACAAGTAATTCCGTGACAGGACATGGACACTAATTCTTTAGAAAGTCTTAATTAATTGTTTATTATGTGTATCGAACTACCAAAATAAACGAAACAAAATTAATCAAATAAGACAATAATTTATTTGTTTTTGTTTTTCCTAAACGCATTTTTTTGTTTTGCATTGTTAGGTGGACATGTTAAATTCTGAAGTGACAAAATTAGTTTACAATGTTACATGATTAGCTTCAATCTATTCAGGTTCGGCGGTGAAACATGGAGTAATTTTGCGTTATTTTTGTTAATTAAATTTTATTTATTTTCAGCGTTTGCTTTTGTAGGAAAACACTTTTATTTTATTGAAATGCTATTTTGACTAATTGAAATCTGCTAATTAGAAATGCTCACCATTGTATTAAAAACTAAATACAAAGGGACCGACTGAATAAGTATGTACAAATACACTGGACCCGTCAATTTGGGTATATATCTACAATTAGAATATAATTATATTATCATAATTCAAAAATGAGCACAACTGTTCAGTCATAATTTGTAAAGACACTAAAAATAATACCGCCTGAAGATGATTTGACGATTCAAATCGAAAGTACTTGCAAAAAAGAAAAAAGAATGGAAAAAGAAACCCATGGATCATATTTATATCAATTTGACCGAAACATTAAATGGACAATTCGGAAAATTGAAAAAATAAAAAAGTCGCATCAAACAAAACCACTCCGTGTTATTTAATAATGTTTGCCTAAATATATATATATATATATATATATATATATATATATATATATATATAGATATAGATATATATATATATATTATTATTAAATATTTATTAATAAAAACAAATCATCAAAGCTTTCTAAATCGAGAAGATATTAAATGTTTCGAATTAAGCCATATTGTGAAAGATATTTCTTTGGTAGATTGAATATTTTCTGTAACTTACTATTTTCATAAATAAATAAAAACTGATTTCAGTAAATAATACATTCATTTCATATTAAAATTACTTTCATCAGTAAATAGACATTTTTCTTCCTCATAGTTGACATAAAATATCAACGATGTCGACCGAATGAGCCACCTCCCGGCGATATAAATGCCACGTTTTGTTGGTAAATAGAGTTATATTGAATGCCCGGTTCCGTAGCACACGCTGAGACGTGAAAGTTAAAAAAATAATAGGCAAGTTACGATAAGAAGCATCCTTTAGTAAAATATTAATCAGATATAAGAAACCAGATTAAAGAGGCGATTCTTGTTGTTATTTTGTAAATGAAACATTTGTCCGATGTCGTAGATATTTTAAATATCAATTATTAGAAGACAAAAGATAAAACATATCTATTTACTGATGATGTTTTGTTTTAAACTGAAATAATTGTTTCATTTACTAATTTAAAAAAGTCTCGCACCTTCAATCTAATATCTTATGTATGATTACCATTTTTACTATAGGATGTACGTCATCGTAGCTTGTCTACTTTTAAAATGAACGGGGTATTTCTCTCAATTTTTATATGGCTGTCACGGTGACCCAATTGTTAAGGATCTTCTATCGGAGTTACTCGGGTCGAGGCTTCTGATCGTTCGAGCTTCAGTACACATATAGTTGTTAGTGAACATGAAACACATATATATATTTGTAGATATTAAGTATATCTTCTAATTGCCTAGTGACTATTTTAATTCCGGGCTGAAACTGCTTGATTAAAGTTCTATAGTGTTTGCGAAGCCTAGAATTATCTGTTCGCTTGAGAACTACTATCAGATAGAGTATCAAGTAAAGATCGTAGGGTTCTTACATGTTTATATAACAATTTTGTCGTGACGGTTTAAAATAATGTGAGTATTAATAGAATACTAATATTTTTAGAGGCAATTAAAAAATGTCAATTACTGCTCTCTTCATACAAACATTACTCAGAATTTTCCGGACAAAAGTTTTACTAAAATATTTGAGAGTTCCAGGGTGGATGTGAGGTTAATCAGAGAAACATTTAAAATAAACAAAGGCAAAAAATAATGAAAATATTTCTTTGAAATTAAATATCTAAAATTACGGATAGAAACAACGTTAGAGTTAATTTATTTTTTAATTCATTCAACTATCATTTAGAACTGATTATTACGTATCACTTATACAACGAATATAAGTCTTCTGATTATTGAAGGTTCAATTCTCAGTGCTGGCGATACTTAAAATATGATAACGAATGACTTGACACTCCTACACGGGCATGGCTGACAGAAGAAAACCAAGCTACCCCCGTATATTAAATGAAGAGTTCTGTTCAATATTCCGTACGAATTTCCCTAGTTCGATTTCCGACGTTGGAAAGGTACACCTGGAGAAAGTCAAAGGTTGCATCAGCATAAAAGGTTGTGAGAATAAGATCCAAGATGTTAAGTCCGGAAAATGCAAATAATGCAATATATTAATCCTCATCCGAAATATAAAATAAAAATGAGGTGTTTGCATTTAACTTTTCTGTCTGAAGAAGTCTGCGTGTGTATGCATCTAAGTCTGGATGTGCGTATTAGTGTGAGGTTATTCATATTTATCTTTTTTGGTAATTAATTTCTATTGATCACACCATCAAAATACACGCGAATGATTATTGCAAGGTGTCTGTTTGTTCATGTGTGTATGTGTTCATATATATGTGATATTATCGAAGCTTTCATCTCCAATAAGCTGTCTGTTAACGTCTCTGTTTTTAATTAGTGTATTTGCTTCCTTCAGCTTCGACCTGTAAAACGCTACGATGACGAGAGCTATTGTGTGTCCCTCATGTTGATACTATCATATATGATAGTCTTCGCTCGATGGATTTTTATACTTGTTTTTCAGTTTTGATTTGTATCATGTATTTATGTCCTCAAATTGTAATCGTTTCCCAGTGAACTACCTGGTAAATCAAGTCATGCATGTGTTTATAGTGTCAGTTTGCTGCATTCACTTGTGATGTGGTTTAAGGTATATCTTCAGTATCAGAATCTACAATACATGTTTTGCTTGATCTTGCATATTTTGCCTTTTACATAGTTTATTCTAGTTTATGTCATGAAAAAATAATAATAATAATAATAATAATGATAATTATTATTATTATTGTTATTATTATTATTATTATTATTATCATTATCATTATTATTATTAATATTATTATTATTTGTACTCACAAATTGTAATCACACAGGTCATCGTCAGTGATTGGTGATCGACAACACCTTGTTATGTTCCCTTGAGTCTGAGTTTCAACAAGACTCCCCAACTTTCCAGTACTCTCCACCTTTTTTCGATAACCGTCGCAAATCACGCTGCGTTATCGCAACGGCCTCTTACCATTGATTTATCGCTGGAAAGAACCATTGGTCTTCTCAGGGATATGGGTGGCAACACGACTCCCCAAGATCCCAACACTCTTCGCACTCTTCCAGTGTAGGTCTGGTCGGTGCTGTCCCTCCTCAGTCTTTTCATCTTCCTTGACCCTCAACAAATATTGTGTGTGGTGTCAGCCTAGGCCGGTGACATTGTTCGTGGGGCGTGAGGCAGTTTATTATGTTCCTCGCAATTTACATTCATGAGTTGCTGTTTTTCCTGTAGTTTCGTTTTCTTCTTGTACTTCCATCTGACTGGTTACCATTCGTGGCTTATGCGGGTTTGTTTCCTCATTCGAAGATTCTCTTAAACATTGCAGCTATGTTGATCATTTCCGTCTCTTATATTGTCTCAGTGATCCCTTTGATTCCAATTTCTCCCAGTCTTTGCTCCAGGTTTCTGGGACTGTTCGATAGTGCTACTACGAGTATTGGTATTATACTGACTTTCTTTCATGCTATCTATTTTTTTTCAATTCTCTGGCAAGTTCCGTGTATTTACTTCGTTTTTCCGTCTCTTTGATCTATATTCTGTGGTCTGCAGAAAGGGTGAAATCTATGATTTTGCAGTATTTTTTCTTCTTGTCGATTATTATGACCTACTGTCTCCTTACTTGTATGAGTTTTCTTCTGTTTGTACATCCATATGCAAGAGGAGATTTTTTTGTGTTCCAGTACTGTTTCTGGTTTATGTTTGTACCATTTGTCTGCGTATTCAACATTCAACTGTTTGCACAGTTCCCAGGGCGCTGCTTTCCCCCCGCAGTCATGTTTGCAGTTGTATTCTTTTGGGGCTTGTTTGCTGCATGCACTTATTATATAATTTAGTGTTTCGTGTCTTTGTCCACACAGTTTGCATTTACTGTTTCTCTGGGTTTTAATATAGTTTAGCGTTGATGTAGTGGGTCTTAATCGCATTGTTCTGTGCAACTGTCAGTAAATATTCAATTTATGTGTTTATGTGTCGTTTTCCTAGCAATACCCAGTTTTTTTCGTCGGTTTCTGCTATTGTTAGTCTTCTGAATAGTCTATGTAGTTTTTGTCTTCCCACTTTTTTTTTTGTTGTCGTGTTGTTTCTGGTTTCGGTGTTTCCTGCATTGCTCGTTGGAACGGTGTCTCTTGCTGCGGTGATTATCGTTTCTGTGTTGTGCTCTTTTTTGTGTCTTCCACACATTCTTCTATACTTACCAGTCATCTTCACCCTTCCTCCGTGTTTTATGTAGAGTGTGTCTGTGTCGTCTTTTGGGTGTATTGCGTTAGGCATGGTTATTAATTATCTAGTCATCTGGTTTACGTGTCGTAGTTCTTCTGTAGTCCAGCATATTCCAAAACTCCTGAATATTTATATCTGTCTTGTTCGCCAAGCGCTTTTCTCTGCTCTTTGTTGGATAGATTCCTGGCCTCAGTCGCCTGCAGTTTCTCTTTTTTGAATCTCCAGCAGTGCACACTTTTCCATTCCGAATTCCATTTTAATGTCGTGACTGAAAATTCTTGTCGTATTTATGAGCTTTTTCCAGTTCTTTTTTGCTCTTTGCGATAGAAAGTGTCCTTGTATTATTATTATTATTATTATTATTATTATTATTATTATTATTATTATTATTATTATTATTATTATATGTACTCACTAGGAGTTCTCACACATATCATCGCCAGTGATTGCTCACCGACAACAACCAGTGGTATTTCCTGGAGTCTGAGTGACAACAAGTCTCTCCAGATTTCCAGTATTCTTCACCTCCTTTCGATAACGATGCGATATCGCAAAAGCCTCTTACCATTGATTTCTCGCGTGTAAGGACAATTTGTCTTCTCTGCGATTTGGGTGGAAATAAGCCCTCCCAAGGTCCTAGCATTCTCTGCACTTTTCCAGTGGAGGTCTGGTTTGTGCTTTCCCTCCTCGGTGTTCTCATCCTACTTGACCCATTACACATATTTTGTCTGGTGTCAGCCTAGGCCGGCACCAGTTAAAATAAATAAATAAATAAATAAATGAAATAATTTTTTAAAAAAAATTAATTTTAAAAAAAAGAAAAAAATGTTTCATTTTTTTTAATTTTTAATTTTTTTCCTTTTTTTCCTTTCAATTCCTTAATTTTTTCCTTTTCTCTTTCCTTATTTAAACTTTTTTTTAAAATTATTTTTAATTTTTTAAAAATTATCATTTTTGGGGGGCGTTGGGAGAGAGGGAGGAGTTATAGTGTTCCTTGTAATTTATGTTTCTTTGGTTCAATTTCGGGTAGTGGTAGATGAGGCCGGTGTAATCTATTGGGGGATTATGAAGTGCTGTTTCTTGCAGTTTCTGTTTCTTGTCTCTTGTTGTGGTGTGCTTAGTGTGGTTTTGTTTTCTCCGTTGTAAATTCCTTGTGACTGGTTATCCTTTGTAGCTTATGCGTGTTAGTTTCCGCATTCGAGGATTTTCCTTAAGATTGTATCTGTTTTGATCATTACCGTCATTTGTATGGTTTTAATAGTCTCTTTGTTTTCAATTTCTCCCAGTCTTTTCACCAGGTTTTTTGTGATTGTTCCTAGTGCTCCTACGATTATTGTTATCATACTTACTGTCTTCATGCTCCATATTCCTGTCAGTTCTCTGGCTAGTTCTGTGTATTTACTTCGTTTTTTCCGTGGCTTTGATGTTCACTCTGTAGTCTGCTGAAACGGTGAAGTCTACGATTTTACAAGATTTGTCGTTTTGGTCTATTATAATAACATCAGGTCTCCTTGTTTGTAATAGTTTATATGTTGGTATATCAATATCCCAGAGAGTGTGTGTTGTTCGTTTTCCAGTATTGTTTCTGGTTTATGTGTGCACCATTTGTCTGCATATTCGAAATTCAATTGTTTGCACAATTCCCTGTGGATTACTTTCCTAACACAATCATGTCTGTTCTTGTATTCTTTTTGAGCAAGTTTGCTATATTCACTTATTATATGATTTATTGTTTCGTCTCTTTGTCCACAAAGCCTGCATTTGTTGTTTTCTTTGGAATTGATCTATTTTAGCTTTAATGTAGTTTTTCCTAATCGCATTGTTCTGTGCAGCTATCAGTAAAGATTCCGTTTCTCTGTTCAAATTTCCTTTTCTTGGCCATGCCCAGCTATTTGCGTTGGTTTCTTCTCTTGTGAGTCTTATGAAACGTCCATGTAGTTGTTTTCTTCCCATTTTTCTTTTATTGTCTGTTTGTGTCCAGTTTCGATGCTTTCTGCGTTGTTCGTTGGGACGGTATCTCTTGATCAGCCTTTCTGTGTTCTGGTTTATGTATTTCTCCAGCTCTTTTTTAGTGTCGTCCACACAGTCTTCTATATTTACCAGTCCTCTTCCTCCTTCGTTACTCTTCACGTAGAGTATATCTGTATCGTCGTTAGGGTGTAGTGTATTGTGCATAGTCAGTAGTGTTGTAGTCCTCTGGTCAATGTGCCTTAGTTCTTCTTTAGTCCAGCTTATTGATGGTCCAGAATATATTATCAGTGATACTGCCCAGGTATTTAATCCTTTGATTAGGTTTTTACTATATGATTTTGTTTCTAAGAGCTTTCTTGTTCTTCTCAGGTATTTATTTCAATCTTCTCTTTCATCTCTGTTGATTGGATTGTGTCTGCTTCCAAAACTCACAAATATGTATAGCTGTCTTGTTCATCTAGCGCCCTCATCTGCTCTAGGTTGCGTAATTTCGATGCCCTCAGTTGTCTCCAGCTTACCTTTTTTAATATCTAGCAGTGCACACTTTTCCATTCCAAATTCCATTTGAATGTCCTGATTGAATATTCTGGTCGTATTTATCAGCTTTTCTATTTCCTTTTTGCTTTTTGCAAATAGCTTTATGTCGTCCATGTACATGAGCTGCTTTATTCGTTGTTCTCTGTCTGTGCAATTGTATCCGGCATCACATTTCCTGATATGTAGTTTATTGGCCTCATGGCTATGATAAACAGTAGTGGTGATAGAGAGTCTCCTTGGAAAATGCATCTCTGTATTTTTATCTCCGTCAAGTAGTGTATTCCAGCTGTCAGTTCTTATCCCATGTTTCCATTGCTTTCTTATCGGGTATCTTGGCCATTTTTAAACATTCAATTATCCATGCTTGAGGGTTTTGTTCTTACGCTTTCTTGTATGCAATCCATGCCACAGATATGTTTTTTTTCTTGCTTTTAAATTATTTCAGTATCGGTTGATCTATGTATAACGGATCATGCGCCCCTATTTTCCTTTTCTGGCATCCTTTTTGTTTCCCGGGAAGTAGTCCACGACTGTCAAGGGAATGGTAAATTTGCTCTCTAAGCTGTGCCGTTAGGATTTTAAACATTGTCGGTAAACAGGTTATCGGTCTGTAATTGCTTAGGGTCGTTTCTTTTCTTGGCGTCTTTTTGTATGACCGTTGTTTTTCCTTTGGTCATCCACTCTGGTATGTCTGTTTTATGGATACATCCTCTCAGTGTATGTTCTAGCCTTGATGTAGGGTCGTGAATTTTTTGAACCAGTACGCATGTATTCCATCGTTACATTGTGCTTTCCAGTTTGCTATTTTATTTAGTGTTGGCTTAATAGGTTCTTCATTAAGTTCTGTTACCGTCCCTTCTTCAATTTCTAGACGTGTATCTTTCATGTCTTTCAGCCATTTAGCATTTTTGTTGTGATCTTCAGCCATCTCCCATATCTTGCTCTAGAAATGTTTTGTTTGTGTCGAGTCTGGTTGTTCTGTTGTTGTTCTTTCTCCGTTTACTTTTTTGTTAAACTGGCTTTCATTGTTTTCAAAGGTCCTGTTCTGTTTGTACTGTTCTGATTTGTATCTGTATCGCCTCAATCTTCCTTCTGTTGCTGCTATCTTTTGTTTTAGTTCTTCATGTTTCTTATTTAGTATTTCCTTGTGATTCGGATTTCTGCTCTTCCACAGTTTACTGTTGTCCTCCATCATATGTACGGTTTTAGCTTCATTTTGAAGTTTGGTGATCTGGGTTTCTAGTCTGATCTCCCATCCAGATTTCGTCTGTCCATTCTATTGGTCAGTCTTCTTTTCCCTTTTTAGTTTCATAATTATTGATTTTGCCCCCGCATATATCAAGTTGTTTAGATCTGTGATAGTGTCTGTTGAGATGTACGTGAGTACTCTGTTTACTTTCTCTGTTTCAACTTTTAACTTCTTCCAGTCTTCGTTCCTTAGGGATGGAAGTTTTGTTTTGTTCTCGGTCATTCATCTTTTTATGTTTTCCATCATTTTCGGCTATTATTGGTTCTTCCTCAGATTGTTCTATAGTTTCGTCGTCTTAACCTTCTTGAGTTTCTGTGTTTATGTATTTCCCGTCTTCTTCCTGGGAGTTTTCGTCTTGATCTGTCACTCCATTTATCTTTTGTTTAATTTCCGTTAATTCCATCTCCGAGAACCATCCTCTCTTGAGTATCTGTCTTGCTTTATCTGCTATCCTTTGTGCCGTTGTATCGTAGTCAGTAGATCTTTCATTCGTTTCCGATATCCTCTTTCTGTGGGGTAGCGGCTTTTGTAGTAGCATTCCATTACAAGTCTGTTCTCTTTTGTGGTCCATTTCTTTCTATGGCTTTTTGTTTGTTATTTTCATGCTTGCTTTCTTGTGTTTGGTCAGTGTCCTTACCATATTTGGAATTTAATGAGTTACCTACCTGTTTTTGGTCCGTGTTTTTTTTTCCTGAAATTAAAGGAGCCAACATTCGCAGGATGCGGACCGGGTCCCCCATGTTGGCAAACGAGGAAGCACCTGCCCATCATGACACTCAGATCTTCCTTCTGAGGTCCACGGCGTTTATGTGTATTTATAGACATTTATCATAGTTTGGTGTTTGTGGCAACACCAGGCCCAGGCTAAATTTACCAGTGATCTTGTCACAGGGATAGTGTTTCTTTCATTTTCATGAGGTTCAAAGTGCACTATCACACACACATAAAGAAACGTGATTATTATTATTATTATTATTATTATTATTATTATTATTATTATTATTATTACTATTATTATTATTATTATTATTATTATTATTATTATTATTATTATTATAATTATTATGCTCATCATTATTATTATCATTTTATTTTATAGTAGTCTCAACTTTGGACGTTTTGATGGATTTTTCTTTTTGGACATCAAGTCAATCCCTTTACCTTAAAGATCAAGGCTGTACCTTAAGATGTTCGCCATTCCTAGCAGGAAAAGCCTTTGGCGAATTGAAAATGAATTGTTTCGTTAATCTGTTTAAGCCATGTATGGTGGCGTTTGTTATAGTTCTAAGCGTTTCAATTACAACGGACATTACCTTGATGTCCATAGTCTAACTTATTCCAATTTTAGATCTCGATATTTATTTATTTTTGCGCGTTCTCTTTTCTGCCATCTTGTATCGAAGGGGCAGGCTATTATTATTATTATTATTATTATTATTATTATTATTATTATTATTATTATTATTATTATTATTATTATTATTATTATTATTATTATTATTATTATTATTATTATTATTATTATTATTATTATTATTATTATTATTATTATTATTATTATTATTAAAACCAATGTAACTCGGTGCATGAAAATACTGTTCTCATTATTGTGACCAAAATAAGATAGATAAAACCAAATATAATAAAGAACCAAAGAAACAAGAAATAAATGAATGTAATTTTGGCCCCGTATTGAAAGTTTGGATAGAGATTTTTTTTACTTTTAATTACGTTGTTTCCTTAATAGAAACATTTCTTATCTATTTCTCACCTCAATTTTCCTAAGATTAGCGAATGTTTATTATATCCACATTGAGTCATTAAGTGCATTCATGTTTTTATTTCTTATTATGTTCCAATGAATATTTCTATTAACTACGCTTCCGTCCTTGTCTGTCATTATTACAAAAAACATCGTCGGAAATATAAAGAATCCGTAACACTGAAAGGTTTGATAGTAACATTTGTTGTCTTCCCAATTTTCCATGTATACGTACATTTCTATACATATATTTATATATGCGTATATTATATGTATGTTTATACTTCTTTGCAATTGCATTTAAATTTCTCTTTCGACACCCATTTTTAGTTAATGTCTATTTTTATATTCTATTCATTAACATATTGTATGACCATTTCTATATGCTTACCTGCATTCAAGTCACTACGTTTAGGGTGGCCATTGAAATATTATGACATTTCACGACCGTCGTAAACCCAAGTAAGTTCACATAGTCAAACCTTTTCTGGTGACGTCATTGATGGCCTCTTATTGGAGCATGACGTCACAGCACGTGCGGTCTTCAGCCACTGACCCTCAGCCTGTTGGGTCTATGCCACTTTCTCGTATGTCTTGCTTTAATACATCTCTGTAGTGCTGGACAAGTGTTCCATGCTAGTCTGTTACAAGCTCGCCGTATAGAATATTGTTTGACATACTCCCATCGTTCATTCGACTGGAATAGCCAAGCGACCAAAGTTTTCGTTGGGTGAGCAAAGCGAACATGCTTTGAATATCGGCCTGATATTGAACGCTCTTGTTTGAGACCAGTCTTGCAGATACGTTAGTGATGTTCTGCGTTCTTGGAGAGATTACTGAATATAGTGGAGTCGAGGTATGCAAAGTCCTCGTAAATGATGAGGGTGTTGTCGCAAATGCTGAATATTCTGGCTTACATCTTTACCGAGGATGGTCATCTTTTTTAAGCTGATTGTTATGGAAAACTATCTGCATTCGCGCGCAAAGCAGCTGATAATTTGCTGCAATGCTTCATCAGTGCGCCGTCTTAATTTTCATGTCCTCATTAAAAGATGTGATTATTTTTACAATCTTGGAAGCACGTCCAATGCTCTGCAGCAGAGTATAAAATTCATTTCTGCTGACAAGGTGAAACGTTTTGATTCGGCCGATATACAGTGGGTGTTACTGTTTAGGGACTTGTTCAGTGATATATTTCATGGAAAATATCATGTTGACGGTTGATCTTCCTTCTCTAAACCTACACTTTCCTTCGGAGTATACACTCTCTGCAAGCCTATTGAGGACAACACGGGCGAAGTTTACCCACACAACACTGATGAGAGATATCCAACAGTAGTTGTTGCATTCACCACGGTCAGCCATATTCTTATGCAGAGTGATTATACCTGGAACTTTTTCTTCTTTACAGGATTGCTGCACAGCTGCTGCAGGTGGTGGAGCAGTGCGGTGTTCTTCTTTTCCACCTTGATGATTCCGGGTGGGATGGCACCTCTTCTTGGAGCTTTGACTCAGGTTAAGGGATTGTATAGACCTGTATAATTCTGTTACAGATAGGCGTATAGGTCTCTTATGAAAGGCGGACTAATGGTGTTCTCGGCGGCTGCATCCGTGACATTGTTTCATACCGAGTACAGATCATGGTAGTGCTTAGCCCCACTCTCCGTCTGTCTGCTTCAGTCTACTCTTATGTCACTAGCACTTGCTATCAGGGATACGAGCTTGTTTCTTTTTAGGCCAAATGCCTTCTTCAAGCCATCTTACCGGCCACGAATTTCGCCACAGTCAGCAGCGAGCTTGACATTTTTAAATAAGTTTAGGTAGTATTCATTGGCACAGCGCAGAGCGACTCGTTGAGCGTCGTTCCTGACCTTTCTAAGTGGAGCGACTGTCTATTCAGAAAGCTTCATTGTGTAGCTAACGAGAGAAGTTATTGAATATTCTCAATGCTTGTTTCGAACCAGTCCAACTCTCGTTTCTCTTTCCTGTATAAGATGTTAACTGCTGAGTTGTAGATTGCATGAGGGATGTGAACCCACTTTTCTTCACCATTGCAAGCAGAACATATTTGATGGGGCTATAGATGGTGTTGGTAAACCACTCGCGTAGGTCTGGTATTGACGTCCTGCTGGTGTAAATGTGAAGCGGGATGTTCACCTCGGTTCGATGGATCCAATTGTTTTGGAGATGGAATTTACTGCCAACGATTGAGTGGTCAGTGGTAGAGTCATCACTGTGGTAGCTATGTTTAGTGAGGACGCAGTTCAGAAAGAGTATTCGTGTGATGACGACGTTCAACCGGTGCCAGTGATAGGATATTTAGTGTCGCCAGGATAATCGATGAGGCTGGTTGATGGCGAATAGTGTGTTGATAGTACAGTGTTTGTTGTAGGGGCACAACTGAAAAAAGCCTCGTTCTCGTTCTCGTGACATGGATCTCTTGGATGGTGGTTTCAAGATTCTTTAAAAAATGGTCCTTGGTTTCGGCTAGAACAGAACATGGAATCGATAACGCTCAGGATATTTACTCGGGCCGAGGTGGGTTATAGGCGGTGGAATAAGATTCGGGATGCGCCACCGGATGCCGGCTTACAGTGGTAAGTAGAGAATTATTCACTTTGAATCAAACCTCATGAATATTTGGTTAAACAAGTAGGTATGTCTTCTGATGCGGCCGTTTTATGTGAGAATTTTCCTGTAGTGCAGCTATGTTTATGGTTTGCCTTGTGAGTTCATGGTCGATACTAGCTCTTTCTCGGGTGTCATTGAGATGTTGTAGATCGTCGAGGAGACCAGGGAACATTGTCATGACATTCCAGCTTGCTACTCGTATGATGTTTTTTTTTGGTCGTCTGGTGCAGTTTTCAGTCTGCTTGCTTGTCTTTAGCTTACTCAAACTCTAACGCTAACCCTAAACCTTACCCATGGAAGCAGGCACACTGTGACTGGGGAATTTCCAGCTTAAGACGGGTTAGCTGACTAGTCGGACTTCGATAGTCCCCACCGTCGGAGACAACCCTAGCGTATTGCTTGTAATTTTTGTATCCCGTATTGTATCTGACGCTGTAAACAGCGGGACAAAAGTGGCCTCTTTAGATTGACCACCTGGGTAATATTTATGAGCTTCCGATGAATCATGATACATGTTCCGGCCTCGTTTATTTCAAGTGTTAATCCTATCGAACTCATAATTCCACTTTGGAAATAACGAACTTATATATTTGGAAAATGTTCAACTAGAAAATATTGACGAGACATGGGAAAAATAGAAATCAACTTTTAACTTTCATCTCAATGTGCATTGTGTTTTGGTCTGAAAGAACCCTTAAATCTTTGATATGCCGTGAAACCCACTAAATTAATAGAAAACGCAACGAAAGAGATATTTAAAGTTCCAGCAGATATTATTTTATTTTATTGACTTCCACCAAAATCATATGAGAAATGTTTTAGCCAAGTGATTTGGCGCTATCATATTTCTAGATGTCTCGACGAAATATTTATTTTTCGTACTGGGGTTTTTTGAATACACAAACCATGAACATTATCTACGAATGGAAGAAACACGAACAAAATATGTTCTGAATTGCGACGATAACGATCTCAAACCCAGTCGTTTATAGAAATCAATGATTGGTTATATATCAAGGCTTAAAGTACAATTTTTCATGTTGACTGAAATGCTTAAAGTTTACGGATTTTTTTTGTCATTTGTAGAAAACCAGAAACAAAAAACAGAAGGTGGTTTGTCGACCGGTGCTTATCCAAATACATGCATTCGATGTTATATTGTCTTTTGAATTTATTTACACTTATCGCATCGATGACAATATCAAATCATGCATGATGTTCACTCATTAGGTTATACATCTTCTAATATACCACTTGATATGGATGCACCTCGAAATGCGTGTGCATAAATTGTGAGAAAGGGTTGTCACGCAAAAGGGGTTTGAATCCAGTATTGAATCTGGAGTAGTACACTTCGTATCAAAATGGTAAATGTTCATTTCAGATATAGTACAACTTTTACCACGTTAAAGTAATCATCAACACATCTGTATAATAAAGTAAAGTGTGTTTCCCTTATTCGTTGACATTTATAGCATTGTAAACAACAACGGTATATAGAATTCTGCTACAGGCACGGTTTAAGTATTTTCTTGGTGCGTGTTCCCAATGAATATGCGCCCGTTTCGTTCACTTTGAATATGTTTTTAGTTTCCGGTCACACAGCTTCTCATAACATAGGCAGATATACAGAAGATCGGATGTATTACCACTCTCTTGCAAAGATCATCTTCAACTGCCACCCACGTGCATAGGACCGTGTTCTTTATCGGATAGTTGTTCATCATAGCAACGTTAATATTTCATTTTCCAACTATTGCTATTTGTTTTTAGCAACTACATCCTAAATACTGACACTCCCCTCAAGCTACACATTCTATTTGAGAGAGTTTGGTGTCGCTATTCCGGAAACTTTCTTTAACATTCTTCATTGACAGTTTCATATTAAGCAGGAAGCAGAATGGACCCATTGTTTTTCATCAGTTGCTTTCATTATTCTATGTTCTAGTGTTCATTGATTAAAATAGTGACTGAAAATGGAAATCACACCATAGATATAACACGATGAGAAAACCAATCAAAAGATTTCTCGCACGTGAACACACCCGAGCTTACATTCAAACCTTTTCAATTGTAAACTCCAATCAGGCCGCACCTAGCGAACAACATCTACAAAAGTGCACCATTCTCAGGTAATGTTTAACAACTTGAAGAAAATATCGTAAAATACTGAGGTCTATTCGGTTTCTCATAGAAAAACAGTTTTATTGAATCTTACTTATTAACCGCTTACGGGGGTTCACAGGTGTTATTCAGGAGATTTCATTTTCTTAAGTATCTGTGCTACTTATGTTTGTGAATCTGATATAGCCAGGAAGGAGTCACAGATGTATACTTTTCTCACGAATAGTGTCATTTGATGATAATTTTGAAAGAAAATGTTCCGCATCAATAACCACTTCGAGACCATGTATATATATATATATATATATATATATATATATATATATATATATATATATATATATATATATGTATGTAAATATATATATATATATATATATATACAGAGAGAGAGAGAGAGAGAGAGAGAGAGAGAGAGAGAGAAGGGGTTGTGTAGCATCAGTGCAGTTCCAACGAGAGAAAAAAGTATATTTAAAGAGTTGTGGTTACCAATATATATATATATATATATATATATATATATATATATATATATATATATATATAGAGAGAGAGAGAGAGAGAGAGAGAGAGAGAGAATATCAGTTGAACAAAGCCTGGACGCCGTCAGATACACACAATGCCATCGGTGTGGCTCCTCCTTTAAAATAGATAGTGCGGATCATTCATACCTTGCAGCCCAGAGTCAGGCGAGAAATCGCTGGTATCAGAAAGGCATTACAGCGAGATCTATGAAAAGTTTGATACACGGGAAGGCGTGCTTGATTTTTAGCACCTCCTAAACAAACACAATTAGAGATCGCAATATATCGAGCAATAATTAAGCGTGGCAGACTGATCGTTGAACAAACCAAAGTCATCTGGCGTCAGCATTTTGAGAAAGTCTAGACAGAGGAGTATCCTAAGAAGCCAACTCTCACTACCAACATACACCCGATCATAGTTGCTGAAGTATCTTTGGCGTTTCGTGCAATGCAGCCATTTAAGCTAACATGCCCTGGCGACATCACGACCAAGGGGGGCGTTTCCGACTCTGGGACTCTTCTGCGTGGCTGGCGCAGTTGTTCAAGTAAATGATAACAGAAAATAAGGTTCCGGTTTTTTGGAACTGTAGTGCTACAGTGTCAATCTTTAAGAGAAAATGCAAACCTGTTGAATGCAGCAACAACATATCAATTCGACTTCTTTCGCGCACAATGACATGTTGTAAGTGAATCGTCGATCGCAGAATACAGGAGATTGTCGCTATCAGGCAACATCAGTACATTTTGATAAGTGCAGCACAACACCCGCCATCTATGCCGGACGGCTCTTGACGTAGAATAAAACCAAGAAGTTGATACAATAGACCTTAGCGCGAGGACGTGGTTAGCCGGGTTAGACTACTCTACGACTTCTCCATTTTAATTCTTATCATGGATGTCTACACCATGGCCCTGCACTGGCTGTGCCATGAACATTCTTGTATGCAGATGTTCTGCTCGTCTGAATAAATGAAGCTTGCAATAACAAGTCCAGTCGTGGAAGGACAGGCTGGCTCAGTTTTGGCTGCGGCGAAAAATCAAAAAGACACAGTATCTTACCATTGATCGAAATGAACATGGCACAATATGAGTTGACAGAACGCAGGCCTTCAGATATGTATACATATATATTAATATATATATATATATATATATATATATATATTAATATACGCATATATGTATATATATATATATTAATATATGTATATATATATATTAATATATATATATATATATATATATAATATTAATATACGTATGTATAGACTCATTTAGAAAAAAATGCTGCACACATTCTATTCAAACTTGCAAAATAGATATTACTATATCAACGGGTATATATGTTTTAATAGTATTTTAAATGGAATCTTTTTTATTTAAAAAAGTTTTAAAAAGACTTAGTGTTAAAACCGTTCGTGTTGGCATCCACATACGATTGGTGAGTAGTGAAAAGTAACTGAGTTGGTTATTAAGATTTGCAAAGGAAGAAATTCTTATTTTATTTGAAAATATAAAAATTATAAAAATAAAAATAAAAATACATGGTATAATACATAATATAATTTACTTACTTCTTTTTTGTTTATTTGATGCTTGGCTATTAACACATCTGAATGTACACAACCTTTTTTGCTTAAAAACCGTCAAGTAAACGCTTGTTTGTATAAAATATATATCATAAGAGGGTATAGTCAGATGCTTAAATAGCCAAGAATCAAATAGACAAACAATAGTTAAATGCATTCAAACTGTGTGTTGTCTTTCCCCTTTTCCTTGGAATTGTAATGTCTCGACTTTTAATAAACGTTTATGTTTTCGATTTCAAAAGTATTTTACCGTAACAATTATTTATTAAGTTTACAAAAGGATTAAAGCTGATTTTTATTATGCTCTAATTTGTTTTAAAAAATCTAGATTTTTAAATCTAGATTCTTCAACAACAAATGTGCACATGTGGAGTCACATGTACGTATCCTCTGCCCTGTTATACATGAAGAAAATATAAAAATAAATTTGAAAAGAATGTAATAATATATTTGGTTATTTTCACTACCATTTTGTCATGTATTAGTTTATTACTCTCCAGGAGTTAGGGACAAGGCCAGTTTTTATCTTACTCCCACAAGTAAGATGTGACCCAAGGTCGGGTCGGGAAAGTAGAGTTTAAAAATTGCCAGGGCAGCTCCGTCGGCATTCCCCGCTAGGGGCGCCTCAGGCAGTAAGCAATAAACTTACTCCTCCTAAAAGAGGGGAGGAAAAGCCTGGGAAGGTGGCCCTTCCCAGAACTGCACAGAACAGAAATATTGACCGGTGTAAATCAAGACCCGAAGGCCAAGACAACATCAGTATGGGGTGCAGTATCCATCGGAACAGATACTACACTTTGATCTTAGCCAAAAGGTCAATGTATATATATATATATCTATATATATATATTAGGATATATATATATATATATATATATATATATATATATATACATGTGTGTGTATATATATATATATATATATATATATATATATATATATATATATGTATATATCACTTCTCTTCTCAAGTATATTATCTGTACATATTCCTTAATTACGTAACTTGATAGAAAACTCTATCTAAGTTATTATCCGTCCCAATTACAATCTGTATATATTTTAATGCAGGTGAGTAAATATACGTGTGTTTGCATATTTTTGCGTGTGGAAAATGCTGCTATACATGTCCAGGTGCGTGTAAAAACGAACACAATAGATTCCATTTTTGACATAATGAACAGTTATTTTATACAATCTTCCTCAGCCTTTCTTTTTACATGTTTATCCAACAACATTGTCTTCTTTTGAAATGTCGAATTGGTTTGATTTGCCATTTTAAATACTTATCGATGAAAGTTAGGTTCATTAAAGACGTAATTTATATAGCACTGTTTTAAAAACAAATATATGCACAAAATATATTAGGTGAAAATATAAGTTTACAATATTATATTGCAGCAATATATATATATATATATATATATATATATATATATATATATATATATATATATATATATATATATATATATATATATATACAGGGTGTTTCAAAAGTCTTGGGAACATTACAAATGCGTATATCTGATGAACTATTCCAGTTAGAAAAATGAAACTGGTGCCATTTTAAAGTTTGCTTAATCAAGTTTTTGGTCATACTAATGATTTTCATGTTATCTTTCCAGGTGCAGTAATGGTGTTCTCAAAACAAGACAAGGCATTTTTCGTCTTCCAATTTGAAAAGACTGAATCGTGGACATGTGTTCAGCGTGCATTTCGCAGGAAATTTAAAAAAGAAGCCCCTGAAAGGAAATCCATTGTCAGATGGCATGCTAAATTTGTGAAAGATGGGTGTTTGTGCCCAAGTAAGCGAACAGGTCGCCCTTCAACTACAGGAGATGCAGTTGAGCAAGTTCGGACAGCCTTTCAGCGGAGCCCCCGTAAATCAGTGAGGAGAGCCAGCAGGGAACTTCAGCTTGCTCCAGCAACTGTCTGGCGTGTCTTAAGAAAACGACTGCAAATGGTACCTTACAAGCTCAAGTTGGTCCAAAAGTTGAAGGACACTGATAAGCCACTTCGCCGTGACTTTTGCATTGCAATGCAAGAGAAGTTGGAAGATAACGGCTTTGATGACCGGCTTGTTTTTAGCGATGAGGCGACCTTCCATCTAAATGGCAAAGTTAACAAGCATAACACTCGCATATGGGGTACTGAGAATCCTCATGAACTTCTTGAGCACGAGCGAGATTCACCAAAAGTGAAGTGTTTTGTGCAATTTCCAAGACAGGTGTCTATGGACCGTTCTTCTTTGAAGAGGCAACTATCACTGGTGAATCCTATCTCAACATGCTGGAAGACTGGTTAATGGCTCAGTTGGAACAAGCAGAATCTGATGACTTCATTTTCTAACAAGATGGTGCACCACCACACTAGAGTCTTAGAGTAAGGCAGTTTCTTAACACAAGGCTGCCTGGTAGATGGATTGGGAGATCTGGGCGAGGTGATGACATTCTCATGCCCTGGCCTCCTAGGTCTCCAGATCTTACCCCGTGTAACTTTTTCCTTTGGGGCTTTGTCAAGCAACAAGTCTATGTGCCGCCCCTTCCAAGAGATATTGACGAACTAAAGGCTCGAGTAACGGCAGTTGTGGGAACCATTGACGTCAAGATGCTGGAACGCGTTTGGCAGGAAATGGACTATCGACTAGATGTCTGCCGTGTGACGAATGGTGCTCATATTGAGCAACTTTGAAGATTCCCCACAAAACTTGAAACTGTAACCTTTCCAACGGTACCAATTTCATTTTTCAACTCCTAATAGTTTTTGAGTTATTAAAATTCGTTATGTTCCCAAGACTTTTGAAACACCCTGTATATATATATATATATATATATATATATATATATATATATATATATATATATATATATATATATTGCAATATATTTATGTAGTGTGAATGATTTTGGAAATGAATCCGAGATATAGAGCTCAATGTAGAAAAGAGAGCAAGAATAGAATAAAAAAGAAACACATTCACATTCACACTGTAACTGTCAGTATTAATAATTTATTTCGACTTCCTAGTCTCCTCAGAATGCTAACGGTACAGTATCATATATTACATACATATGTGTTGGGGGCTTGTGAATATTTATGTTGTCCGTCATTTCTAATATGTAACTGTGACGCTAGCATTCTGAAGAGACTAAAAAGTCGAAATAAATCATAAATATTGACAGTTGCAATGTGTATGTCATTTTTTTCTTTCTATATTCTCTCTCTCTCTCTCTATATATATATATATACATAAGATGCTTTATAAAATGAACTTTCCTAATTTATTACTCGCAGCGACCATGCGCATTCAAGTTCTATTCTATTTAAAACAAGACATTTTCAACAATAGTCCACAACACCGGACGTAACACTTCACCAACACCAGGAAGTAAATTATGGAAAAAAAAAAGGTTATACCTTTGTTTGTCTTGGCTCTGATGAAGCTTGTTTTTGTCAAGCGAAATATTAGCCAAAAAAAAAATCAAGATGAAGAAAAAAAAAAAAGGAAGGTATTTCGAAATATTTTATTAAATGTTTCGAAATATTTTTATTTTTCTTTTGATTTAATTACTCGCATCTAATACATGGTTTTTGAAGGCTTGTTAGCCTCTATATTTATGTTAATATATATATATATATATATATATATATATATATATATATATATATAATATAAAGTATATATATTTATACATACATATAAACTTATTGTTACCTGCATACGCCAGTGTTTTAAGCTTTCGCTCTCATCAATGTAGGAAGTGACAATTTCAGACGGTCACAAAGCTTTAACCTGGTTCAAAGATTAAACTAAGACTTCGCACGCTTTCGCTCTATCTTCAAGCCATCGGGAATTGTCACGTGATACAGAATATAATTAATTCATATGTATGTGTAGTAAATGTATCCGACTATAAAATTATAGAATAGTATAATTAGACCAAATCAACATCATATATATATATATATATATATATATATATATATATATATATATATATAATTATATATAATAATATAGATAATTGTTTTGGCTAAAGCCGATGATACAATTTAAAGAATTGTAAAGTATTTCAAAATATTTACAGATGTACGTTTTGAAGTACGTTTTAAAATACATAAAATACGTTTAAAGAATACATTTAAAAACCATTTTAAAAACACCTCCTCTGTTTGGCTATCGTCAGTACCATGTAGAAAATGTACAATAAGTAAAAACAATGAAAATCCACATTAGACATTTCATACTAAAGTATCAATTAATCAAGCAGCTGTTTTACTTTAAATTGCGTATAACTTTTTTTAATTTGTGATGCAGCATAAGAGGCTTCCTGCTACTTCAGTACAAGGTAGTACCATCAAATGGTTCTATTTGTTTATTAGCAAAAGTGTCATCAACGTAACGTGTGTAGAAAGTCGCTGATGCTTAATATTTTGTAAGATAGCTCTTGTCACGCAATAGAATTATAGCTGACTTCATGTTATAGAATAATCCTACATTTCAAGAAAATTGAATGTTAAATTAGAACACACACCTCCACACACACATACACACATATACACACACATATATATATGTCTCTCTCTCTCTATATATATATATTTATATATATATATATGTTTGTGTGTGTCTGTGAGTGTGTGATTATTTGAAGGCTTACCAAAGAATTCCATTCAAGACACCCATCATCACGACAAAAGTATTTATTAATTATATATATTCAAATTAAATAGTATTTCGTACACGTGTTTCACTACCAAGCAGGTCCTTGCTTAGCAGATCATCAAAAAGTTAAGTACCTAGAGTAAAAGTAACAACCACCGACAATATACAATGTTGTGTTGCCTTAATTGAGGTCACTAAAGAAGAGAAGAAAATATAAAAAGATAAAAACGTAAAAAATAAAATATGTCTCAGAGTAGTAGCTCGTAAGATTTTCGCGGTATTGTTGCTATATTTGAATTGATCTACCTGACCCAAATTCAATTTCTAATCATAAAACAACACACTTTTGAACAATTCCTCGTGTGATTCTTACTTATATTACAGCTGGTAGACAAGGCGACAGAAATAAACAATCAAATCGTTTATTTAATCCAGTAATTCAAAGATTGCTGCCACACTAAAACGGAAACATCCATGGTTTCCTCATGGGAACTGTAGTAAATCTAAGTTGATTATTTCTTATGTTTTTTTTTCTGTTTGATGTCTTACAATATATTTTTTTCTGGAGACGAACAATGGATTTCGGAAGAACATCATAGACGAAAGATCCTGAATTGAATTATACATGTTTGATTGTTCATCTATGTGCGAAACGGTCTGTCAAAATTCATGTATGTTGTTTTATTGGGAAGAAATATACAAAAACTTGCTCACTAGAATTTAGTGTATATTTTTAATAAATATGCTCTGTTGTTAAATATTTACAATCATCAATTATCTGGGCAATTTACTAAAGATAGATATGCACAAACATATATCATTACGGACCTATATATATATATATATATATATATATATATATATATATATATATATATATATATATATATATATATATATAAAGTGTAATAAAATCAACTAAACTAAGTATATAATAATATCACTTAATAATGCAACCGCTCGATATGATAAGATTCCGAACTATTCGTTTTTCTAAGCGTTTCTGTATTAATTCGACTGTTTTTGTGTATTTCATTTTAAATGTATAATATGGTCTGTTACACTGTGCCCGTTGATTAAGCATAGTCCATGGGTTAAATGTATTTCCTGTTTTCCCTGTTTCTGTTTGTTTCCTTTCTCATGTTAAACGTTTCATCTAATAACATGCAAATTTAAAGCCTTCAATTCTACTGATGTGTTCTCCGTGGTATCCTCATTCAATTAGAAAATAATCTCTCGTTTCCGTTAGCGTAAATGCATGGCTGTAACCCATGAAATAAGACATGCATTAATTGTTAAAGGTTTGGCTCAGATGTGTTCATTTACAATATTACGCAAACATTTTCACACGAATCACTATATTTACAACACATATTCAGAAATAGTTCAAGTTTGATTTCTTACCATATTTACATGTCTACGGTATTAAGATAATGCTGAACATCTAAAATGTGGCATCATTAGATATAATTGTGTATTTATATGCGATATATAATTTATCAATAAAGTATATAAATAGTTAGTACATTTAGATTATATATATATATATATATATATATATATATATATATATGTATATATATATATATATATAGATGGAGAGAGAGACAGAGAGATGTAGAGAGGGGGAGAGACCGCACAACACCTTCATCAAACAAACACACAAGGCTCACGATATATATATATATATATATATATATATATATATATATATAGACCGCACATAACTTATATTAAACAAGCTAACACGAGACCTACAATTCGTCTATGAAAGCCTACAATGTGTGAGGTAAGAGAGAGCGAGATTGACTGAGAGGAGGATCCCTGACACCACACCAACATGATCATGATCATTTAGTTGGTGTGGTGTCAAGAATTCTACTGATTCTCTCACGTCATCTCGCGCTATCGTCCATCACACCTTGTAAGCTTCCATAGGTTAAATTTGAGTCTTGCACATATATATATATATATATATATATATATATATATATATATATATATATATATATATATATATATATATATATAACTTAAAATATAATAACACGAAATCACATAATTGTCGATGCAATAATTTATTGCAACCGTGCGGTTTTTTCAAGCATCCCTCAGACAATTACATTTTTGAAGCTGATAGAAAATTTAATTTCCTTACGACAATTCAAACAGAACCAGAGAGAGTGGTGAGAGCAACCAATTTGATACATCTTTTAGAGAGAGGGGGAATTTAAAACTTATATTTAACTATGGCGGTCGAAGGGGAGGGATCTTTAAGTTAATCAAATAATAACTGCCGTGTCAGAATCATGACACTGACGACTTGCCGATATCATACATATAGTCAACTTTACTCATGCACATACACACACCTAAATACGCGCACATCCTATTAGCACGCACACACGTAACCTCATTCACACATTACCATAACAAAGCATAGTCACATACATAACTGTTATTCATATATTTTTAGCCGAGACCAAATGTGTCGGGCGAAACTTGTGTTCTCAAACTCGGTAGGAGAAAAGACAGAAAGAAACAAGTAGCCAGGCATAGAGAAGGAGAAGAAATAGATAAATTGCGTGTCATAGATTTTCAGTTCGTCTGGATTCCAAGAAAGAGAATCTAATTGAAATAAAATTATACGCACATACACATATGTATACATACAAATACATACGCACACACATACATATACACACGAATACATATATACATATATATATATACATATATACATATATATATCCTTGAATCTATTTGAAATATTAACCAAATTCATACGCATGTAGTTACATATACTCACACATGTAATCATATACATCCATATACATACACATATATACATATACATATACGCATATATACACATACATACATCCATACATACACATATATATATATATATATATATATATATATATATATATATATACATATATATTCACACACCTACACACAATATTTACATAACACTCTATATTCTTACTGATACAATATGAGTTCTAAAAATTAGTCTTACCTTATTTATATTTTAGATTAATTTGATAATCTATAGTTATGCCGTAATTCAATTGTATAGTACGCGCTACCGAACTAAACATTTCTTGGGTTTTGATTAGTTGAAATACACCGCTTATTTGGGATTTTGTCCCATCAAGATTTGATACATAAAGACAACTTCGCTGCTGCTTTGAACAATATAAAACATAAATGTAAATTTATCTCTATCAAAAGAATGGTTTAACATAACATACACATGGCTGAGATAAAATTAATAATTACTGTCATTTTTATTTAGAAAGGTTTTCTTTTTAAACTGCTTACATTTCACAAATGCCGAAACGCTTGTCATTTAAATGTTATGCAAGGATCCAGATTCTTTCATTAGTAAAAATATAAATGAAAATATGTTATATTAATAAATCTTCATCCACTAGTAAGACATCTATATTTAGCCAACTGTTTACATCTTATAACAAACGGCTGTGCCAGTATACATTAACCATAATTGTTATTGGTAATAAACATTTAACACAAGTTGATAGTAATAATAACACATGAGAAATCGATGAAACGAAACTTATATTTTACCAATATCGTTCGTAATGAAAATGTTTAAAATAAACATACGAAACAGATAGTTTAGATTTCGTTTGATTGATCACAATACATTCGCCGACTGCCATATAGAAAATAATAGATATAGACGGGTTTTTCTGAACATATATAACTTGCATCTTTATCCATACTAGTAAAATTACAAGAAATGATGTTTTCAATACTAATTATCTTGTTCCTAACCTATACATGTTTGAATAAAATATGATAAGATTTAACCTGTATATTTATTTTTTAAAATGAACAATACATGAAATAATTTACAAAACTTCTTCATATACAATATTTCTAGTGAAGGTAATATTTCGACGATTAAACCTTACTTTATAAATGCTTAAAGTTGGTTGCAATTGATGAGTAGCATACAACGATTCGGAAGGTAGTTGTTTTTTATGTAAGCGTGACACACAAAATCACACACGCCTCTTCGATGTGGAATAAAATTGTAAAGCTTGGTTGGGATCGAACTATAAACCGACGTCAAAATCCTACGTCGCTAACAGTTGCGCCAAATGGAAATACTTGAAAATAGGTTGAAAATTAGGTAACTTAAATACTATTCCTAATCTAGGTGCAACACGCATGCGCAGAGTGTTTGATATATATATTCGAAAACTGCGAGTAAGGAGTGAAACCTTTGCTTATCAAAACACGTGCATTTTTACTTTTAAATATAAACCAACTTAAAATAGACCTATGATTTCTGCTTTATTGTTAACTGAAGAAAGTAAAACTATTTATTTCGTCGCTATGTCTGTTGTTGTTGTTTTTTACTTTTATATTTGCCTACTACTGAATTGTTAACAAATTTTCTTTTCCTACTTTCTCTCTCTATCTTCATCAGCGAAGAGAGAAAAATAGACAAAAACAAACAAGGCTCAATAATAAAGTTTAATAAGTGAGTTGATTTTCGTTTTTTTTCATTTCAGTTGTATATTATTTATTGAACGAAGAACCAATTCATTTAAATGAAATGTAAAAAAAAAGTACGCACACACACAAACGGTCAATAACAGAGAGATGTTTGTACACAAACAGAGACACGATTTAAAAATAGATGAAGAAGCAATTGCCAATCTACGCTTTTGTTGCATTTATGTTAACTCACGTGATACGCAAAGGACGATATTGATTGGAGTTATTGACGAGTTGGTTTCGGTTATCGATATGCCAAGCTTATGAGACATCAGTTGTTGTATTAGTTACTAGAGAGTCTAAAATATATTGTAGGGCGGGAAGAGGAAGATTGTTTGTTTGGAGAGAAACAGAAAACCATGGAGATAGAAAAGGGGATATGATTATACATTTAATTATACGTAGCAACGTGTGCTTTCAGCAAATCTTATTTGATCAGATGTGGTGTGTGTGATCTGAATTTAAACTAAGCTAACTGCGACGATGAAGAACAGCAAATAAACAGATTCCCTTCGCTTGTTCAAACCCAGGGGGTCTACACTAGACTTTGAATATACACCTTTGAGGCATTGGGGGGCGCAGCATGTGGTGAACAGAAACTTATATAAGCGCCTGATTTTGTTTGTCTTCAGGCCAATCTGTTATAGAATGTGTACAGGCCAATCTCTTATACATATTCTATTCATTCCTATCTATTATACAGGTTGTCTTCAGACTTATATGTTATACATTTTCTCTACCGGCATATATGTTATATATGTTGTTCTCAGACTTATCTGTTATATGTTGTCTGTAGGTCTATCTTTATATAATATAGTTTTCAGGTCTATCAGTGTATATTATTGATTACAAAATATGATTATAGTATACAAATCAGCGTGTGACCAGTTGGCTCAGTATTTATAATATATATATATATATATATATATATATATATATATATATATATCATTAAATATATAATTCTTTATCTTTGATAATCATGTATTTCTAAGCAAGTATTTATTTGAACACAGATGGCGTCATAAAGGAGGAACATTTTGAAAAATTAAGCTCATACATTTATTCCATGATAATAGTGATTTGTTCTTCATCCTTTATCCTATTTTCCTCTATTTTCTCTTCTCTTCTCTCCCTATGTTCACACCTTTTTCGTTATCTACCTACTCTCTCTCTCTCTCTCTCTCATCTTCCCTCTTTTTTGTCGTTTAATTATTAACGTCATTCACCATTTCTTCATTCGGCGTTTATTTACACTTTTCGCCCGTCCTCTAACTATCGAACACATTTTTTGTGCAGATGAAGTGAACACAGTTCGAATTAAAGTATATCCACGGTGATTGGGAAGTCCCGTCCTATCCTTTTAAGTTCTTACTGAAATATAATGCTTACAAGAAAAAAATGCTGGGTGGGGGCAAGTGGTATAAAGTATGGGTCAATTTTAGTCCTCACACTCAATGCATATGTTATTGACAAAATGTTGTTTTCTGAGTCGGTTTCTGTTTTCAATACTCTCATATTATTCAGCAACATTCATCTTTCAATCGATCACTTTTGTTGACCCTAATCTTTAATTTTGTCTTTAGCCTTGATAAGTAAGAAAAAAAGAAAAAGACAAAAATGTTTCTTGTGAAATCAGTCGATGCGGTTTCCAGGCAGCTTCAGCTGGTGGCGATTGCTGGCATCTATATCGAATTTAAATTTAAAAAAAACCCTCCTATGAACTCTCTTATCATATTCATTTCTTGTAAACATTATATTTCAGTAATTAATTACGAGCATTTAATAATAAGGAGTTACTTTTCAATCACCCTATATATATATATACATACAGAAACGGAAATAACCCGATTGCATGTATTCCGATAGCAAGATGTATGCATGTGTGTATACATATATATATATATATATATATATATATATATATATATATGTTGATCAATTGAAAATATACTTACTCATGTTAAGTAGGTGTTATTTTGTCGATGGGTAGTAATAAGGGTGGGATAACATCTCAATATGAATGAGGTGAAAATAAGAGTTAGCAAAATAAATTGAAATGAAACTGACGCTAGAATTAGGAAGAGAGCAGTTACGTGGCATTAAGTGGGTGCTGAGTGGCACATTTTAAAAATATGTTGGTTCGATTGTGAGTGCTATTTCGTTTTAATCGTCGTCATGTTCATCGTATATAAATGTGAACAGTAGTATCTCTCTTCTTCATCTCTCCTGCTTTCTCTCATACACTCTCTCTCACACACACTCTCTCCCTCGGTCTCTAATATAAACTAATATTCTATATGCTGATCATATGAACAATTCTCTCTTAAATTCACGTTCCATCACAGTCGCATGTATTTCTCGGTTAGGAGACATGATACTGTTAGTTTTTTTTTCAATTCTTGCAAGGAAGTGTGACGTCCTTTTACATGACACGCCTGGTATTTTTAAATGGTCACCGATCTGGTACTGACCAGGCTGAACGTTAAATGTATTGAGTGTCATAATATGAATAAGGAATAAAACACACGTAAAAATAAATGTATACAATATATACATACAGTAAGAAATATGGATAATACGAAACCAAGAAGAGGGACGAATGAAAGAAATAATAAAAAACATAGAGTGTAAATCGAGTTTATTGCAAAGGAAGTAGACGAGACAAACAGAGATAAAAATGAAAATACACAAAGAAAACTTCTCAGAAAAAATAGAATCAATGTAAAACATAGATATAAAGGCGAAGAAATAAAGTGAAAAATAATCAAATAATAAAACCCCCAGAAAATAAAGAACCAAGGGACGCCATAAATGAATGAATAAGAATCTAAAGTAAAAGAAAAACACAATAAAACGAAAGAAGGAAATATAGAGAGAAATAGAAGGTTTAAAAGACAAGAAGGTGAATGATCGTCAATGTTGCCATACACTTTGCTTAATGTGATGGTATTTTCATCTTTCAACTTGGAATGCACATAAATCTTAAGAGTTGCAATTAACAATTAATTAAATAATCATCGACCAAGAGTTATGATCGGAGGCAAAATCTCATCGATGCAGAAGTGTAATTTTAGTTGAAAGGAAAATGTTTAATAACTTGCTGAACTATTTTGACACTTTGACCATGAATTCAAAATTCGATCAACCGATGCCTTCGTTTAGTGACGTATTTATTTTAATTAATTTCATGCTAACAACAAGTAATACGATGCTAATCATTTTATTCTATGGTACAGTGAACTATAATTATCATGTGAGATAGAGTGAGGTGGTATCTTATAGTAAGGTTTTTGCAAAGAACATTATAGCGACAGAATAGAAAATGAGTCTCCCTATGTAATATTTGCTTATCTGAATGTCGATGAGTTAATACTGGGACACGCCACTAATATCCAAATGGAAGTTTAGTTAGGCTGCCTGATATAAGGCAGGTGTATTGTAACGTGGACTCTCCCAGAACCTTTTACTCTTAAAATTCGAAAATTAGGCTCTTCAAAAACAGTTAGAGGAGAAGATGTTTTTATCCTTAGGACTTATGACAGTTAGAATATTTGAGACGTATTAGATTCTTGAGGGTAATTAGGAAATATAGGGGGTCGCCCCCCGCTCTTCCCTACACTTCTGTAAATCGTAAAAGCTTTCTTAGGTTACGATGTTTCTGACCCTCAACTCTTTCTCATGTTTCAGTTGAGATTCTTCAAATATCATTCCCTGGGAAAAATTTAAAAATCGTCCTCACTTTTTCCATGGAGAAGCGACTTTGTCTTTTTGGACGTAGAAAGTTGAGGAAGTGAAGAGTTTCTGGTTTGTGTCATTAGTGACTAAAGAGGACTGGCTCTCGGATTTTTAAAGTCAAGTAAGAAGGATTCATTGAAGTTTAGTAGGGGTAGCAGGATGGGTAATTTTCGCTGTATGCTGTGGGGAGACGAAAGTAGAAGACTTTAGAGAGTAGGTAGATTTATATTTGTATATGGACTTATAGGGTTCATTTTATATTCTAGTTATTTTATGGAGGTTGTAACATGTGGAGGTATGGCTTTGTAGTTGGGCTAAATCTTGTCGGTGGAGGGTTCGGTGCTGTATTCGAATGAGACTAGGATCTTGTGTATGAGACATTTCAAAGGTGGTGTCTTTTGAAGGAAAGCGGGGCCGGTTTTTTTCAGCAATTAATGTTTTGTCTAGCTAAGTCATTTCAGCATATTTACCTTTGCCCGGATCATTTGACATTTTAATTTCACGTTGTCTTCTCGAATCTGATCAAAGGTTTGACTTCCGGTCGTGATCTGCTCCTTTATTAGTGCCCACTCTCATTTATTCCGCTCATCTTTGAATCCATCAAGATCGAAGAGAACGGGAAACTCGTCTTTTTGTGGTGTCCTATCAGGGAGTATTCAAACAATAAATACTTTCTCTGTAATAGGCTTCCCGACTCTGTGATGCAAGTGATCTCTGACTTTCTTTGTGGGGGCATCAATCATGAGGGCCAATACGAAGGCGTACTACATGCAACGATGACAGGGATTTTTACTGCCAGATTTCCAAGTAATGGTGAATTTCAATGAAATCTTTCCTAACGAGTGTGTTCGTCGCATGTGACTGAGGTTATGTCTCCGAATTTCATAAATGTTCTCCGTCTACGTGGAACGGGAGATGAAATATGGGGACGGTGGTCTTTCCACGTCCCGATACTCCATTCTCAGAATGGTTTCATCTCTGATTACTACAATCTGAGACAACGACAGTCACTCCACTGGGTGTGCAAATATTGTATAGTGCTTTCGGATATTTTGCAAGTTTTGGTTAATCAATCATAAGTGCATTTTAGGTCACGAGGTATAAGCAATTACCAGTGTTATTCCATCCGCAACAATTTCTCCACTCATTGACTGAATCTTATATTCAATTCTCTCTAAAATTCACGTTCCATCACACGTCATATAGTCCATCTAGGTCATTCGGCGGCGTCCTAGTGAATTGTACTTGACGCAGCTTCAAGTGATCTGATAGTTTGTTTTCTTTCATTGACAGCTATTGTAGAGTTTCGGTGGCACAACACCTAAATTGTAAATTTAATCAAAAAACAAAATAATGTGAAAATGTCATTTACCCTGTTGACTAGAATACATACTCCATAATTGATATTACTATTTCAATAGTTAAATATTTTTCTAAGCACTGTCTTTTTCGTTATGCTTGATCCACATCAATGTTATATCTATTAAATGTTCTGATCTATTTAATAAATAAAAAGAATGAGGTGACGACAGCTGATAGTTTGAGTGAGTGCACCTCCGAAATAATTAATGTTACACTACAGAATGTGTCCATGTTACTACAATGCGCGTTACTGAGAAAATATTTTCTGAACGGAGCTATGCAAACTTGATTAAAACGTTTGTTTAATATATGAAAGGCATTAATTACACATACAGCATTATTAGTTTTTAGTAAACCGTCTCCCAATGTAATGCTGTATATGTTTTAAAATGTCCAATTAAACTGGAAAAATGTGGATCAAACCAATGCGTGCATAAGGGTCATATTCATTCCCATGCAGACGTGGGGTCCTCGTAACGAATAAAATGGTTTATGTTGTTAAAGTGTTTCATAAGATCCTGCAAGTAATATTAATCGGAGGAGTATCGTCATTATTTACTCCGTTCTTGTCTACACAACAAAGGCCGGTACAGCAAATATAAATCTTCACAAAAACCTTTTATGTATCGAACATAAATAGATTTAAATGCGTCACATTTATCTGCGTTTTTTTAATTTTTAGATTCATTCTTATTAAGAATGTTGAGACTTATTTCATTGATATTGGTTGTTTCCGACCTTCTCAAAGTCATTTGTTCGAATTGACTTCCCTTTATGGGCGTTTGGAGACGTGAGGGTACACTGTTGCATTCCATTTTTCTGGAATCGTGACACTGTATGAGTAAGAAGCTTTCGAAATTGTCTCGCTACTTTTCCTGAAGATTGAACTCAGAACCTTAAGATCCCATGCACAATGTAACCAACGTGTTTGTTGTCTCGGGAACATTTATTTAAAACCCGGGAATCGACTCACCTGATGAAAGAAAGATATTACATCAACCGAAACAGTTGGGAGAATAAAAACCAAGGTGAGAACGGTAGTACGGATAATAAAATAATACACGTTGCTATTCCTCATGTCCAAATTCCCGAAAATGATTGCTTTATTTGCGCTAGCTGCTGCATCGAGAGGTGTCTCATCAGTATATTGATTGATGTTGGATAACCTCATCGCGCGTTTCATATTTTGTAGCCGATTTAGACTTGCTATAAACAATATTCGTCATGTACATGAAACGTACGTGTTTATTCTATAACTAATTTCGAAGATAATCGACAAGATTCAAAAGAGATTGTATAAGTATACACTCATGTTCAAATTGTATATGAATTCTAAAAAGATATGTTGCTGAATGTGAAAATGATTTTCAGAAACAATTCGAAGAAATGTGTTCCTTCTTTTATTACTACTTTTAATGATTTGATTAAGAAATAACATTCAGTGAATACTTGTATAATTGTAATCGTACGTAAATTAATGGCGATATGTGCGGTCGATGACATCGCAACTAGTCCGAAGGGAAACTAATTATCGTCACGTAAAAAAGAAAATCGATGATGAAAATCTCATCTCAAAAGCAGAAAAAAATTTCGCCGGAAGAGAAGGAAAATGTAATTACTGTTTTCTTTCGCATTTTGTCGTGGTATACGTATACTAGTTCGAGTGTCCGTCTACACCGGGTAATAGATGACAGTATATTTCGTACAGATCTTTATAGAGTTTTACTA
>OY744515.1:268090611-268198111 GCA_963556195.1 Sepiola atlantica | reverse complement strand
CTGTAATCGACTCGGTCATAACGAGGGATTTAGCACCATCCAGGACAGAAAACTAACCCATTATAGGCAAACAATACATAAGAGGTTACGACAGCAGCACAGAACAAAAACAAACAGTCTGCTAGCAACTTTTCTCTCAGACCAGAGATCCAAACGAAAATATGTTGCAGTATCATTGAATGGACACCCTATTCAACTGCAAATCGATACAGCATCAGATATAACTATTATATCACAAAAACTATGGGAAGCCATAGGCCAGCCTTCATCGACACCAACAAGTCAGGTAGCACAAAATGCTCCTGGAGATTGTGTTTACATCAAGGGTCAATTACCTGCTACCATCAAAATGAAAGTGAAAACGGTGTCAGGTAGCGTATACATAGCAAACTCATGCCATAATTTGCTGGAGCTTGATTTTATCGAGATACTAGGTTTTCTCGACATTCCACTCAACCAGATATAAGAGGTTGTGTCCAGATCGTCACTTCAGAGCAGCATTATCGACCAGACCAAAGACATAATACAACAATTGTCTCTAGTCTTCACAAACAAATTGAGACGTTGCACTAAGGCAAAGGCTACACTGTTCCTTAAACCATTTTCTAAGACTGTATTTCGACCCAAACGCCCAGTGCCATACGCTACATTGCCACTGGTGGACCAGGAACTAAAACAACTTGAGGAAATGAAGGGCATCATACCAGTAACATATTAACGGTGGGCAGGACACATCGTGGTTTTAACGAAAGCCGATAGTTCAATTCGGTTGTGTGCTGATTTTTGCAACGGTGCTAAACGACCACTAGAGGATCATCAATACCGATTGCCAATCCCCGATGATCTCTTCACCGCACTTAATGGTGGCATCAGCTTTGCAAAATTGGACCTCGCAGAGGCTTATTTGTAAGTCGAAGTGGCAGAAACCTCCAGGGAGCTGCTTACTATAAACACACCCCGTGGATTTTTCCAATTCACTCGTGTACCTTTTGGGGTTACAAACAGTCCCTGCCATATTTCAACAGATGATGGACACAATGCTCACTGGCATGGAAAGTACAGTTGCATACTTGGATGACATCATTGTTGTTGGGAAATCGAACCAGGAGTTGACAAAACGGATCAGCAAGGTTCTAACCAGCATCCAAGACTTTGGTCTCCATCTCCGACCTGAAAAGTGCAATTTTTATTTAGCTTCCATAAAATACTTGGGATTTATGTTAGATTGTCAGGGTCGTATCCCAGATCCTGCTAATGTGGCAGCCATTCAACACATACCACCGACATCGGACGTCAGCGGTCTACGCGTATTTCCGGGACTGGTTAGCTACTACGCTAGTTACTTGCCTTCACTCCATCAAATCAAATCACCGCTCAACAACATGGTCCTGGCCCGAGGACTGTCAAAAATCATTTGACAAAATCAAATCACTAATTAACTCGGACCTAGTGCTCACACATTTTGATCCAAATAAGAAAATTGGGGTAGCAGTTAATGCATCAAATCATGGCGTTGGAGCCGTAATCTTGCATATATTCACAGATGGAACTGATAAATCTATCATGCATGCAGCCAGATCCCTTACACCCGCTGAACGCAATTACAGTCAAGTGGAAAAAGAATCACTGGCACTGATTTTTGCTGTGAAGAAATCCCAAAAGATGTTGTTCGGGCGTCACTTTACATCTGACAGAACATAAGCCACTACTGTCAAAATTTGGCTAAAAAGGGTGTTCCGGTATATTGAGCCAGCGGATTACAACTGTGGGCAATCATTCTACTGGGGTACGATTTCGCTTTACAGTACCGCCGGACAACAGAATGTGGCCAAGCTGGTGCCTTATCACGACTCATTAGTGCACAATCAGTTCCAGATGACGACACTGTCATCGCTGCCATCAACATCGTGGACGATTTTGAACGCACGCTCACAGTGACAAGAAATGATATTAAGCAAGAATCACAACAGGATCCAACGATACAAAAAGTGTGCAGATTTATTAAACATACATGACCTCCTATCCTCACGGGAGACCTCTAACAGTTCAAACGGCGCACTGGCTCTTTTTCTGTCATTGATAGTTGTTTGACGTTTGCAGATCGTGTTGCTATTCCCACTAAACTCAGACAAGCAGTCCTTAAGCAACTACGATCTGGTCATCCAGGCATTAACCGAATGAAATCACTAGCCCGTAGCGTGGTCTATTGCCCTAACATAGACACAAACATTGAGCATACTGTTAAACGTTGTATCTAGTGTATGGAAGCGCAGAATAATGCACCTCAGATTGTTGATTCTCTCTGGACATACCCAGAGCGACCATGGTCCATGGTACACATAGCCTTTGCTGGCCTTATCAATGGCTTTAGTGTTCTAGTGATTGTGGATGTCCATTCCAAATAACCAGAAGTGTTTCCAATGCAACAGACTGACACTCAGTACTTAGGCGGCTATTTAGTCAACACGGCTTACTCGAGACTTTAGTCTCAGACAACGGATAACAATTTACGTCTGAGTCATTTCAACTATTCTGCAAATCGTGTTGCATAACACACGTTCGGTCGCCACCATATCATCCTCAAGCTGATGGACAACCCGAAAGATGTGTAGACACATTCAAAAGAGCACCACTAAAAGCAAGCGGGGAGGAAATAACAGAAGAGATACTGCATGCTTTCCTCCTTTCATATAGAATAACACCAAATGGGGGGTGTGAAGAATGGTCTATCACAAGCAGAGGCACTCATGGGACGAAAACTCCGTACCACACTGGACGCTTTACATCCCCAGCCACAAATGCAACAACCAAGCCCTAACAAAACAAAAGCTTTTTTCAGTTGGCACACCAGTGTTTGCTCGGAATTACAGACCTTGCCGAGGAAACTGGGTACCAGGCATCATCCGCAAAATAAATGGACACTTCCTGTATAATGTTCAAGTAGGGAGTCAATTCTGGGCACGGCACAAAAACCAGTTGCGTCTCAGATACTCTGTAGACAACTTAGTGGACAACAGAAAAACTATTCCGTTTGATTTGTTAATGGACACATTTGAACTGCCATCTCCATCACCTCCTATGCAGACAAATACAAATGAGAATTATCAAATATCTCACAGGAGTTTGCCAACACGCCTTCGCACTAGAGTAAAGCACCTCCAAGTTGATCCCATGTGCGCTCGATACAGTTAAAGTCTAACACGGTGAGATGTTAGGGCACCTAACGAAAACGGAATTACCTCCCTTGAACCATTACGGGAGTTAAGAGTTATCACCTTTGAGAAACGGGTCGTGTGCCCGGAGAAAAAGAAAACAACGACCACGGCGTCAGACTGTGAATATATCAATCGCGTCCAGCGGCCAATTAACTCATTAATTCATTTTGTTTTCAGTTTTAATAAATTTGTTAAACGTTTCTCTTGATAGTTCATCCATTTATTTACAAGTTATTATTCATAATTAACCAAAATTACGAGGTTATAAAAGTTTCTCACTTTGATAGAGAAACCAGCATGTATGTCTCATTTCCAATTGTCTTAATTGTCGAGTGAGTAAACAATACGCAATATGTATTTGGTTGAATGACTGTTCGTCGAAATTATTGACATATAAATAAATATACAGATATATAACAGCTATGATTATAGCATGGGTAATTATTATTATTATTATTATTATTATTATTACTATTACTATTATTATTATTATTATTATATTTTGAGTAGTTGTAATTATAATACTAATAATTATAATAATGATAATAATAATAATTTGTTGTGGTACTGCATTGTATTTTGCGATGGCTATCGAAAAAGATGGAGAATACTGGAAATCTGGGGGGACTTGTTGCCACTCAGACGGTTGTTGTCGGTGAGCAATGCTGATGACCCGTGTAAAAACTCCTAGTGAGTACAAATACTAATACTAATGACGATGATGTTTAGTTTGTGTAGTAATAACGAAGGTCGCAAATCACTGTTAACCTCCAAAGCAGCTCTCACTGCTCGACATGTGCACTCGTTTCACACACTCCGTTTCTCTGAGACGGTACAAGACTCGCTTTTTATAATATCGAGTCACACCTAATTTCCATACGTGCAACGAGACTTTGCGAGATTTTGCGTGAACTGTATGTAATAAACATTCAGGGACGCCATGTTGGATTTCTTTCTTTCTTTCTTTCACTCGCAGCGCACAGGACAAGCAAACCCGAGGACGTTTCGCAAGTAAGCGGTCTTCATGTTCATGTTCCCTACAGTTTGGTATTACTGAGTTATTTAATAGCGACAATGTTTTGATGTTTTACAATTTCTGCGCCGGATCAGATTTTATATTATTCACCCAATGTATTCTTTTCTATATAGCAAATAACGCGCGTAAAGAATATAAGGTGCCAGATTACTAAAATATGAAGTTGGAATATTATAATGAATTATTTAAAATACACTTTTACATATTGCTCTTCGTATCGATTGGTGAAAAGTCAATTCTTCTAGACTTACGCAATCTTAGTTATGTCACAATCCAGAGTTCCCCATTTGTCGAGATGCATTTTCGTCTACATTACAAATCAGGATTGTGTCTAACTGACGTCTCGTAGGAAGGAAAGTAAACAGAGAGTTTACTTAATTCATGAATTGAATCCTTACATCTTGCCATCAGATGCCAACTAAGTGTATCTGCACATTCTCTCAAAGATGCCAAATAGGGGACTTGCCATGAGACAACGTAAACAGCAATATAGAAGAACACACTTAATTTACTGATATCTGAAAAATATATCGAAAGTAATGAAAAAGGTTTATCGATTCATGGAGACATTTTTCTAGTTATATAATTGCTTACCTTTTTTATTATTTGCAAAACTTTTATCATTCAGTGCAAACACTGATACGTCATGTGTAACAATCTAATACACTTAGGTGAATTGCATTTCAGAGACAGAAGCATTTGCCAACGGTGAAGATACGGGTCGATACAATCAATAAATAACTACAATTAATCATCGCTATTTTAAAATGTTATTTTAAAGTGTGTATTCATGTTATGATCATTCAAAAGAAAACATATTTCTATTTAAATCAAATAAAAAATAAAACGAATGAGAGAACTTTAAAATCATAAACTGGCAGCAGTAGAGCCGTGGAAAAGTAAATAGGAAAATGAAGTAGGAGTTTGGTTTGAGGAATCAATTACAGGTAGGCAGTCTGACGATGTCGTGACGTGGGACGACAGACGTGGCGAGACCGAAGAAAAGTGATGAGTTTCGAAAAATGAAGCGCCAAATTCTAAAAGAAGTGTATTGACAAGGGTTGTAAACTAATACGCGGCTGAATACGATTTGCTTTCGAAATATCGAATGGCAAAATGTCTAGAGATTTACGAGAAATATGGCGCGAAAAAAATTAATATGCTTATTCTTTGAGCATTGGAGAAAAATAAACATATCTTTTAATAATCGCAGTGTTTTAGTCTTTTTAGAATCGTTGTCGCATGCCCGGCATCTGGTTCGTTACGCTTCATACTGAAATTCATTTTCCTCACTAAAAACACAGATTGAAGGGACGCATCTTGCTTAAGATGCGTCCATTCATATCTGTATAACGGTAAATCTGTCAATGTTTATTTTGAATGGTAATGGCCGTCAGTTTTCCACGCACACATTTGAAGGGCATAAGTTGGTGTGTCACGCTTAAGCCTGGGCAAGCATATAGTATGGCTGAATCTTCAGGATATTTGTTTGGGGTTATGTCGCAAATCCTGTGACTATCTTTGTGATAGCTCGTTTTCAAATAAAAGAATAGATTTCTGGAAAATCTAAGAATGTGAGAAGCAAATCGGATGACTGTCAGCGGTTTTTGACAATTTAGTAGCTTTGGTAACGACGTCGCTCGAGCGGAGATCAGAATAAACGGATGACGACATAACAAATGCATATTGACAAGAGAACAAATTAAATCGGAGATGGCACGAGGTTAATTGAAATGCAAACAAAAATAGATCACTATTTAGAAAAAGGTACGGTAATATCTAATTTGCTCAAACATAAAAATCTCGCCTTCTCTACCATCTATCTCTCAATATATATATATATATATATATATATATATATATATATATATATATATATATATATATAATGATAAACTGGAAAAGTGGAGATCTAAAACTAGACATTCCATCTGAGCATTTCGATCAACTGTTATGAGGGATTTATCAAGAGTAAATTTGAAAAAGTGCCTAATGATGAAGACGGCTTGTAGTTTTCCAATTTATTTATTTGATAATTAACTATAAATCTGGCGGCTATCAAAGTTTTTCCTTACACTTGAGTGACTAGTTGGTGTTTGAGGTGAACAAATGTAAAAATAAATTCAAATAAATATATCCTTAATTTTCGAATTACACAAAAAGTAACATTCAACTTAATTAAATTTTTGTAGTATTACTTAATAATTCGAATTAATAAGAAGACTTTGTTGAATTAATTAATTGTGTTGTACTTATTTTAATTATTTATATTCTTTTTTATTCACCTTGCTATTAAGATATAAAGGACTTCTTTTAATTAACGGCTATTCATACAGATGCATACTAAGCAGGGAGTTGTGCAGCATTTTTTCATTACATGTAAATTTCAACATGTTGATAAAGGCAAGTAAAACGGGGGCACGAAACAACCTAAAAGTCTAGCAGTTCGATGGAAAGAAGCTATTAGAGTAGAAGCCCTCGACAGTGAAGAGGGATCTTACTAATTGCCAGAGTTGTTACGTGTATTTGGACATCAGAGCAAGTTCTTCAGATCACATTCCATTGAAGTAATTGCAAGACCAGCACAGGGATTTAACATTGAAGCGATGGGACAGGAGCTGACGCTTAGTAGACACAGTGATACATTTGAGATGACAGATTATGTGATGGACCCTGTCTAAATAGGATACACAACTGGTTGGTGCACCACCCCAGATGTGCCAACAATACGCCATGAATAGGCGGATGATGGCTTTGTACACATATGGAATACTGGCTACAGCCTCTTAAATTAATGTAGTCAAGTTCATGCTACATGTGAATGTAAAGCCCAGAAGTTTAAATGTTTGACTCTCACGTACTGCGCTATAAACCATGCAACTGATGGTTAAAAAACCTTTGTATAATTGTGGAAAAAGGAGCTTTGCCTTAGTAGCATTAAATGTTACCACTAATTATGTCCCCATTCAACAACACACTTAGGTCATCTTTCTAAGGAGTTTGGCATTACCTTGGACATATGTGTGTTTGTTTTACCCACATGTCGAGAATAGAGCGTAGTGTAATCAGAAAATATACCTATCTCGGACACAATTTGATCAAGAAACGCGTTTCTGAAGATCAGGAATATAAATATCCAATGATTGACCCCTGGAGTACACCCGCATAAATGTCCTGTTCTTTGGATGTACGCCCATCAAATACTAATTGTATCTTTTTTTGCATAGTAATCATCTAATTATATTAAATATTCGTCCAGTAATATCATACAAATCGATTCTCATAAATAGTCATTCATAGCATACCTTGTCAAAAGCTTGAGATACGGCCATAGCTTCACCTTCTTGGTCCAGTGTATGGTATGTGTTCAGGGATGATCATTAGGATACTCAAAGTAGAACGTGGTTACCTAAATAAATACTCATGATTAGAAAAAAGTTAAGAATCACCGAAGATGGAGACAGATGAGGCGATACGTTTTAGGATCAGCTCTTTCACAAGAATTTTTGAACACTAGGACTTGAGAGGCAATTCACCAGCGATCAAGGAACCTGAATCCAGCAAAGCATTTTCGTAGAGTTTGGAGAGGACAAAGGCCAGCAGGAGCAAATTCAAGCACACATGCTTTGGAGGGGTAAGTGCTTTTTAATGATATCCCGGGCAAAAGGAAGATGTGATAACCATGCCATCAAGTGTGGATTCAGTTTACAATGAAACATTTGTAAGGAAGTTGTTTGTTTAGTTCAGGGTGAATTTAAAGGTGAACAGCTGTGCAAGTAATTCAGCCCCATCAGTTTCTGTGCAAATGATATCATTGTGGTCGGATAGCGGGAAAATTGTTGAGTTTCCTATATTCACCACATTATTATAGAGTTTCAAGAAATCGCAAGTGTTTAATGTCTGCGACTCGACGCCTATTCTAGTAATCTCAGAAAGCTTTGTCCTGACTGCGGTTATTTCAATATTACACTTATCTCTTGATGCTATCAATTTCTGTCTATTTGTAGTTGTTATCTTATGAATTGGTAGAATTCTTGCTGCCTATGAGCAATAGTAGCTACACACATTTATTGAACCATTGTAGGACTTGTTATAGAATGCCTGGGGCATGTGTTTCAATTCCTGCTCTTCCGTTCAGTTATCACATTTGCGCACTCATACAACAGAGAGATAAACAATTACGTATCTGCTTGTATCTCAGATGTTTTGTGCCCGTTTGAAGTCGCTCGTCAGTTTCAGCAACGTCTGTTTAGCTTAGGGTCGATACATTAGTTTGATTTTATTTATTTGTGTCATTTTTGTCTGTTTAGTGTTTTCTTTTATTTTCTCGGGAGAAAAAAAAACAATCAAGAAGGGTGTATATTAATTTTGCATGTGGGGACAGTCTGGGTAACAGCGAGCAAGGACTAAACTTTAAGGACAAGCGGTTCGAGGATAAGGATGTTAAATTAGAAATATTCAGGTATATAGGTCACATCTACTGTGAAACGGGTGCGATTTTGCTTATTGTCGAGTAAGTTGGGAGTATTTACGTATAGCTTGTTCATCAGAGCACAATACTTTGAAGTACTTGTAAAGCAGTCAAAGGAATGCAGCATTGCTGCGATGGGACAGTGGATCGAGCTTGGGAGACAGGTTAGAGACTCGTTTTTGCACCATTGTGTAAAATGTAGAGATTAATAGTTAATGATTCCGCCCAGATTTTATAACAAAAGTTCAGGATAAGCGAATATTCGTATTGCCCGTAATGAAATCACCCGCATACAAAATAAATGCTCATCTACTGCCAATAAAATTAAATACACCAAAGACTTCCATCAAACCTTAATTACCAACGGCTACCCCACTTCCACAATAACCCACCTCAGCAGGACCAGATCACGCAGACACAACACACTCTCCAACACATGCTTCCTAAAACTACCTTTCTTTAATGACAGAATCACTAACGCCATCCGCAGTGCAATACATAAAGAAAAACTAGACATTCAACTCACCCACACCGGCACCACCTTACGTCAACACCTTTCCAAAAAACGCACTACACGCACCCAAGAACCATGCTCCCTAGCCAATTGTCCCATTCCTACCACTGGACTATGCCACCGCACTAACTGTGTATACAATATATTATGCACTATTTGTAACCACTCCTATATTGGATATACTACAAAACAATTACACCAGCGTATAAAAGAACACATGAACACAAATATATCTTCCTTCTTCAAACATACTTCCTCATGCAATACTACACAACAAGACATAAACGTTTCCATTCAAGCCTCGACCAGGAACCTAGGCGACCTAAGACTGATGGAAGCTATTCTCATTTCCAAACATAATCCAGTTTTGCACCAGAGACACGAATTAATTCTACCTTCGTCATATAATCTACTCCCCCTAGAACCCATCCCCAGATAATACCCCCCATAATAAACACTATTTGCACAAATAATACCCGTTATACTAAGAATTGACCATTACATTAGTTAAATAAATTCAACAAACAAAGCCAATTAACAGAATTCCCTTTATAAATTAATACCAAAAATAACAGATTTGTCTCCCTTTAACCAGCAAACCGATCAGTTTCCATACCTAAAACTGAAGACACTTAAGAGGTAGATTAAAACCAATAAATAAGGATTAAACTAAACCAGGCATAACTAAATTATAATATACTGCTCAGACAACAAATAATTAGCATATATACAATCTAGTGCCGGAATCAGCCTGTTGACAAACATATATATTATAACTAAAATCAACGTTTTATATACGAAAAAAAAACCCAAAAAACAAAACAAAAAAAACAATAACAATAATAGTAAATATATAAATAGAAATAAAAATTAAATAAATAGAAACAACATACAAATACACACATATATATATATATATATATATATATATATATATATATATATATTAAAAAATTAAAAAAAAAGAATCTATTTAAGTTTCCTCTGAATACCTTACCCTGAACACTTCCGGTTAAACGCCCCATCGCTCCTGGCATTTTCTCGGAATCCGGGATTTTTCTTTTATTTATTTTTGACAAGGAGAGGAAAAAGAAAGAAAAAAAATCTCTCGAAATATATCAAATTGATTTTTGATAATCCGGATATTACAAACTTACACCCTTGCTGTCTAGAAAAATAAACAAACCTTTCGATCTATATCCGACTTATTTCGGTTTTGTTTTTGTTCTTCACAGCTTCCAGCAATCCGGATCTTCGCATTGCCTTCAACCTTTTTAAAAACTTTTATTATTACTCCCAGCAATGCTTCCAGCAAACTACCAATTTATATTATATATATATATATATATATATATATATATATATATATATATATATATATATATATATATATATATATATTCATTTATCTATTGATCATAATAAGAACTATTAAGTCTGATGTACTTTTATTACAATAGATACAAGAATAGTAAAACTACAGCTCGAGAAAACTAAACGTACAACAAAGCAACAAAGCTTATTTCCAGTGGATTGTGTGTCTTTTAAATTTTTAATACTAGATGACTAGCAGGGCTACCCGGCGTCGCTCGGGGGCATGAAAACATAAAATAGAAGATAAATCTCGTGAGTAACATCTTTATATTCAAACTTCTATTTCTCTTCCTCTCTTTATAGCCGTCTCTTTATCTTTATACTTTTCTCTTTCCTGGTCGCTCCATTTCACTGCTACTTTCTCATTTTGCTATTTGTGAAAGCTGTTTCTTCCCCACTATTCCTCTTCCGTTGCCCAGGACAGTAGTATGACATATTTCTATAAAAAGTACCACTTCTGTATGCGCCTTCTATATAGGTACATATCTCCGCCCCAATGTGCATACTATATACGTACGTATCGCCGCCTCGGTGCGCATACTATATATGTACCTATCGCTGAAACAGTGTGCATACTATATATGTACATATATGTCCCCCGGTGCGCATACTATATACGTACCTATCGCCGCCCCGGTACGCATACTATATACGTACCTATCGCCACCCAGGTAGCATTCTATATACGTACCTATTCCCACCCCGGTGCGTATACAATATACATACCTATGTCCTCCCCGGTGCACATACTATATACATACCTATCACCGCCCCGGTGCAGATATTATATACGTACCTATCGCCCCCACCCGGTGCGCATACTATATACATAGCAATCACCGCCCGGTGCGCATACTATATACATACGTATCACATCCTCAGTGCGCACACTACATAAGTACCTATCGAAGCCCCGGTACGCATTACACATATGTACCTATCGCTGCGCCGGTGCGAATACTAAATATGTACCTATCGCCGCCCCGGTGTGCATACTAGATTAATACCTATTGCCGCCCTGGCGCGGAAGCTAAATACGTACCAATCACCGACCCGGTGCGCATGCTATATACGTACCTATCGCCGTCCCGGTGCACATGCTATATACGCGCCTATCGCCGTCCCGGTGCGCATACTATATACCTACCAATCGCCTCCCCGGTGCGCATGCATAATACGTACCTGTCGCTGTCTCGGACACATGCTACATACGTGTCTATCGCCGCCCAGGTGCACATGCTATATATATACCTATCACCGCCCCGGGGCATATGCTATATACGTACCTATCTACACCCATATGCACATACTATATATGTACCTATTGCAGCTTTGGTGCGCATACTATATACATACCTATCGCCGCCCTAGTGTGAATACTATATACGTACCTATTACCGCCCCGGTGCGCATACAATATTCGTACATATGCCCCCCCCCCGGTGTGCATACTATATACTTACTTATCTCTGCAAGGGTGCGCATACTATATATGTACCTATTTCCAGTCCAGTTCACATACCTAAGAACGTATGTTAATGTGCTTCTGTCGTATCAAAGAATCAAAATTGTGGTTGTTCTTGTTTTGTAATTATCATAAAAAATAACTCATATTAATACGCCTCTGTCGTATCCAAGTTCATTCATGTAGTGGCACTATCATAAAAAGAACTCATATTAATGAGCCCTGTTTAATTTCAATAGAAAAAAAATTGCCCCACCCCCAAAAGTTGTTACCTTCCACCCCTACCCCCAAAAAATGTTTTACTCTTCCCCTAGACTAGGAAGTGTTTTATATTCAAGAAAAGAAATAAAAAAGAAAATGTTTGCCCAACCCCCCAAATTGTTTTACCCTACACCCCACCCCCACCCACACCAAACTTTGTCTTACTTTCCCCGAACCGTGAGAAATATTTAAAGTTTTAAAAAAAAATTCTCCGACCCCCCCCCCCCCCCCCTGCCACACACAATTTTTTTGAAAGAGAAGGTAATCAACATTACAACACAACGACGCACGCGAATATTCCCCTGGAGAAAGTTCCAACACTTTTGAATGTCGACGATAATGATCAAATACTGTACGAAGATTATGTCATGGAAGTGAGGTATTCCTGTCGGCACAAGCCTATGACTTGAAAAACAACTAGAAAAAAGCAATGCATAAACAATTGAATTTGCATAAAATAGTTAATGTTTTTAGAGAGCTTATTTCACAGTTATATATTCCCAAATTATCATGCTAGATGATAACACAATTCGCTTATTTCTCTTCACTCCATAATTCACAAATCACATCGAACCGTCAGACCGGTTTCTTCTCATAACATCCCATATTTTCAAATGCCTATTTTTCTACTATATTCATATGTATTTATTATTTGATTCTTAAGCTTGTTATTGTAAAGGTTTAATTTGTTAAGTGTGTTTTCAGTCACAAACATAAGCCACAAAAATGGTGTACTTACATAATAATCAAGTTATCTATGTTCTGTTTAAGTTATCAAAAGATTTAAGGTTTAGTGGTTTTCTTATATCGATATTTGACCTATTTATTACCGATAATGTTTCTCTATTTTCTAAACTATGATAAATATTTTGTGATAACTTACTCATTTATTTATGATCTACTGTGTATGTATTTTTATTAACATATATATATATATATATATATATATATATATATATATATATATATATATATATATATACAAAGAGAGCAGGAGCGGAAGAGAGAGAGAGAGAGAGAAAGAAAGAGAGAGAGATTGTTATGATGGGGTTAAAGAAATCGAATAGTTCGCTTGATTATATTAGAACAGAGTAATATTTGGTTATTTATGATTTTGAAAAGTTGTTTATCTCATGTAACTAATGAGAAAAGAAAATGGTTGGTGTAGTCCGTTCTAACGCTTGTCAGCCATTTTTAATCTGCAGGTAGAGTAAAATAATGAAACTGAATATCCTTATAAGAACGAAAATGCAATGGAAAAGAAAATTGAAATGTTATAAACTTTTCCATTGTAAGTCTTTACCCTATCTGCAAATAACACAAATTGTGACGAATAATAAACGGATTACACCTGGCAATATATTGCCAGGCTCCAGTTCGGCACAATTAGATCTAAATTTCTATAAAATATTATATGAGGATAAGAATGGTGACGATTATATTTATATATATATATATATATATATATATATATATATATATATATCATACTCATCCAGGTGTTAGATCACTCGTGAATGAGGAACCCTTTTCTTGTTCCAAACACCTTATTGTTGAATGTAAAATTAGTATGTTTGCTATAGTTGTCACGCTAGGAACTGCGGGTTGGCGACGCTATTTACCCATAGCAATGTACTAACACGTGAGAAAATATATAACTATATATATGCATATTTATATATATATATATATATATATATATATATATATATATATATATATATATAAACATTCATTTTTTAAGCAACTTGCGATATTCTGTCCTCGTCAGCCACCAACAATGGATGTTAACACAGTTTCGGTAGCAAAAACGGTACTGCCTCCTGTTACACGGTCATTAGTTTTGTTTCTACGGGGCAGTGTAAGAAAACAATGGTTTCTTATTATTACCGATTAATATTGGCTGCCTATACTAAAACCGGCATCTGACCTGTCTCGTATTTCTGTTAGGATGAGTTGCCTGTTGATATTTAAGTTTCTTAGAATATTGTTTTCTTTTCACTTTATAATATTGAATCCGGTTTACGTTTTTAGCATTTGCATATATTTTCAAAGTGTACTCGTTTTTACTGTTCCTAGTTTGCAACATTCTTAAACTAGCCATGTCTATTTTTATATTGTTTAGAGAAGGTCCACGCATGTTGTAGTTTACCATATGTTTCTCCACCATTATCTATATAGGTATTTATGTGTTTTTTGTACGGCTCTCCTTAACAATTTCGTTTCTTTGTTTCGTTCAAGTTTCCATTTTCCTTGCAATGTCCATCTTTTCTCGTTCACAATTTGTTTTCACCGCATATTCAATATAATAGTAATAATAATAATAATAATAATAATAATAATAATAATAATAATAATAATAATAATAATGATGATGATTATTATAATAATGATATTTATTATCATTATTTTTATTATTATTATAATAATAAATATAGTGACAATAATAATAATAATAATAATAATAATAATAATAATAATAATAATAATAATAATAATAATAATAATAATAATGATCCTGATAATTAAAAGAATAAAACAATAAAAAAAAATTAAAAAGGGAAACTTGAGACAACAGAAATCATGGAACTCCCACACCAAGAGAAAATGAGGGCGCTAGGCGAACAAGTTGCTACAACAATCTTGGAGTTCTGGAAGCAGACACCATCAAACCTAAAGAAATGAAAGAGAAGATTGGAAAAGAATATTTACGAAGAACAATAAAACTCCTAGAAACGAAATTATATAGCAGGAATCTAGTAACAGGAATAAACACCTGGGCAGTAGCACTAATAAGATACTCTGGACCATTCATAGTCTGGACCAAAAAGGAACTCAGGAAACTGTACCAAAGGACTAGAAAATTAATGACCATGCACAATGCACTGCGTCCAAAAGACGATACGGAGAGACTCTACATGAAAATAGACGAAGGGGGAAGAGGGCTTGTAAGTACAGAATAGTGTGTGGTAGACTAAAAAAATAGCTGGAAAAATACATAACTCAACTCAGGAAAATCCTTATCACCGCAGCAAGAGACACCGTTCCAACGAACAACTTGGGAAGCATCGAAACCAGAAACAAAAGGGCAAGGAAAGAAAAGTGACAACAAAAAAAACTACATGGACACTTCACAAGGCTGACAAGAGAAGAAACCAACGAACATAGCTGAGCATGGTGAATAAAAGGACACTTGAACAGAGAACCGGAATCTTTACTGATGGCTGCACAGAACAATGCAATTATGACAAACTACATTAAAGCTAAAATACATAAAACCCAGGAAAACAGTAAATGTAAATTGTGTGGACAAAGAGACGAAACAGTAAATCATATAATAACTGAATATAGCAAACTAGCCCAAAAAGAATATAAGAACAGACATGGCTGTGTAGGGAAAGCAATACACCGGGAACTGTGCGAACAATTGAATTTCAAATACGCAGACAAACGGTACAAGCATAAACCAGAAACATTTTACTGGAAAACGATGAACACAAAATCATCTGGGATATGGATATACAAACAGACAAACTTATACAAGCAAGGAGACCGGGTGTTATAATAATCGACAAGAAGGAAAAATCTTAGAAAAATCGTAGACTTCGCCGTTCCAGCAGCCCACAGAGTGAACATCACATACACGGAAAAACGAAGTAAATACACGGAAATAGCCTGAGAACTGAATGTAATATGGAGCATGAAGAAAGTCAACAATCGTAGGAGCACTAGGAACAATCCCCAAAAACCCGGTAAAAAGACTGGGAGAAATTAGAATCATGGGATCATCGGAACTATACAAAAGACAGATATAATCAAAACAGACACAATCTTAAGAAAAATCATTGAATACAAAAACTAACCGGCATCAGCTACGAAGGGTCACACGGAATCTACTACAGGAAGAAAACAAAACCACCGAAAGCACACATCACAAACAAGGAAACAGACAAAGCAAGAAACATCGCTTCATAAGCTCCCCCCAATAAATTGCACCGACCTGAACTGACACGACACAAAAATGAACCAATGAACCGAAATAGCAAGACACACCATCACTTCCCCCCAAAATAAATAAATACATAATTAAATAAAAGATATCACCCCCCCCCTCCAAAAAAATAAAAATAAATAAAACTATTTTTGAAAAAAAAAAATATAAAACAAATAAAATAAAAAATTTAAAAAAAAAATTAAAAAATGGTACCAGCCTAGGCTGACACCACACAAAATATGTTCATAGTGTCAAGGAGGATGAGAAGACTGAGAAGGGGCAGCACAAACCAGACCTCCACTGGAAGTGCAGAGGCTGCTGGGACCTTGCTGAGGATTATTGCCCCCCAAATCCCAGAGCAGACTAATGATCCTTACCAGCGAGAAATCAAGTTTATTTGCGGTGGGTATCGAAAAGAGGTGGAGAATACTGGAAATCTGAAGGGGACTTGTTGCCACTCAGGCTCCAGGGAATACCACCGGTTGTCGGTGAGCAATCACTGATGACCCGTGTTAGAACTCCTCGTGAGTAAATAATAATAATAATAATAATAATAATAATAATAATAATGATAATAATAATGATAATAATAATAATAATAATAAGAAGAAGAATCATAATTATAATAATAATAATAATAATAATCATAATAATAATAAAAATGTATAATAATTAGTACGTGTTCATCATTATTAAAATAAATGTTTGCTTCGAGACGATTTGTTTGGAGAGTGAATGAGTATGACATTAGCTTTAACGTTTGTGTGCGGTAAACACGGTCTCACTCTGCTATTTTTACATATATATATATATATATATATATATATATATATATATATATAAATATAGTTTTTGAAATTTCTCAACTATTACAACTATATTTAAAAAAAAAAAAAAAAAACTTACGTCCCAAGTCGTTCAGTGGAAAATCACTCATGTAAGTCAATTTAACTCTTTTCAGTTATTATATTAGTTTGCTTCTAACATTATTTAAGGGATCATCAGTTCTTAACCATGAAAAACTGTTTCGGGAATTTAAAAACAAGACAGTATTTAATTCCATGGCTTCCCAGCACAGTTGATCAGACCCCCACTTCCCTTAAAAGATAAAAACATAAACGTTCCGTATACTAAACCTTAGTTTTTTTCCGTATAAATGTTTTGCTAACTTATATTAGTTATTAAAAAAAGAAAAAAGTCCCACTTACCTGTGTTGTTCGTCTGTCTAATAAAATGTATCCGTTACTTACAAATATGTTGCTGCATTTTAAAGTATGTAGACGAATCCATTAACATTTTTTAGTTATATATATATATATATATATATATACATACATATACTTTTAGTCCTTTTTTCTCCCCTCCTTCTCCTCCTCCTTTTTTGTTGTTCAATTCCTTGACATCAATTTCAAATACATACTAATTCTCCTTGCCAACTCACAGCGTTCATATGCTTAACTGCCGATTTTTCTCTTTCTTCTCCTTTTTTAACTCACAACGCATCTAACCGGCGTTCATAAGCCAACTGTCCATCATTTCACTCTTTCTTCTTCTTTTTTAAAACTCACATCGTTTCCAATCGGCTTTATAAGCTAACTGTCGATGTTTTCTCTTTCTTCTTCTTTTTTGTTTAACTTTTTCAACATTTCTTTCTTTCTTCATCCCTTTCTACTGTCTATATATATATATACACATATATATAAATATATATATATATACATATATATAACTTATATTGTTAATAAAATAAAGTTGATCGACTACAACTGGAATGCTTGTGGTTTCCATGTGTCACACTTGCACGTTTCTATTTCGATGTTATTTTATCTGGCGAGTTTTCGATAGAATACATTGCAATCAGCAAATTATTTAATTTCCATCAACCTTTCAGCATTCAGCTTTACTTTTCATATCGCTATGTCTGATGAACTCCCTTGAGTGTGTTATCAACATCATGTAAGTGAGAGTATCAGCCTTATGTTTATACACTTCTATTGTCTTCCATTAAATAGGTATGATTTATAGTTCAAATATATTGACCAAATCAATCGTCCATAATGTTCGTGGTGTCAACCTATGCTTGCGCCTCTTTCGTGCAGTTGTATTTTCCTCGGTTCTGTTTTCTTGTGCTTCCATGTGTTTGTTCTCCATTCGTTGCTTATGTGGGTTGGTTTCCGCATTCGAGGACATTTCTCAGGATTGTAGTTGTTTTGATCATTACTGTCCTTTGTATGGTCTCAGTTATCCCTTTGATTCCTATTTCTCCTTGTCTTTTCTCCATGTTTTGGGGGACTGTTACTAGTGCTCCTATGATTATTGGTGTTATACTGACTTTCTTCATGTTCCATATTCCTTTCAGTTCTCTGGCAAGTTCAGTATATTTGTTTCTTTTTTCCGTCTCTTTGATCTTCACTCTGTGGTCCGCTGGAACGACAAAGTCTACGATTTTGCAGGAGTTTTCTTTCTTGTTGATTATTATCATATCCGGTTTTTTTGCTGTTATGGGTTTGTCTGTTTGTACATTTATATCCCATATGATTTTGTGTTTTTCGTTTTCTTGTACAGTTTCTGGTTTGTGTCTGTACCGTTTTTTTGCATATTCGAAATTCAGTTGTTTGCACATTTCCCGGTATACATCTTTCCCCACACTGTCATGTCTGTTCTTGTATTCCTTTAGGACTAGCTTGCTGCATTCACTTATTATATGATTTATCGTTTCGTCTCTTTGTCCACATAATCGGCATTTGTTGTTTTCCTGGGTTTTATCTATCTTTGCTTTAATAAAGTTTGTCCTAATCGCCATGTTCTGTGCGGCCGTCAGCAGAGATTCCGTTACTCTGTTAAAGTGTCCTTTTCTTAGCCATGTCCAGCTATTTTCATTGGTTTAATCGCTTGTGAGTCTTATAAAGCGTCTATGTAGTTGTTTTTCTTCCAACTTTCCTTTTCTTGTCTTTTTGTTTCTGGTTTCAGTGCTTCCGAAATAGTTTGTAGGGCTGGTGTCTCTTGCTGTGGTGATCAGTTTTTCCGTGTTTTGTGTTACATATTTCTCCAGCTCTTTTTTGGTGTCTTCCACACAGTCTTCTATACTTACAAGTCCTCTACCTCCTTCGTTTCTTTCATTGTAGAGTCTGTCCGTATCGTCTTTTGGGTGCAATGCATTGTGCATAGTAATTAGTTTTCTAGTCCTCTGGTCAAGGTGCCTGAGTTCTTCTTTGGTCCAGCCTATGAATGGTCCAGAGTATCTTATTAGTCATACAGCCCGTGTGTTTATCCCTTTTACTAGGTTTCTGCTACATAGTTTAATTTCTAAGAGTTTCCTTGTTCTTCGTAGATATTCTTTTCCAATCTTCTTATTCATTTATGTATATTTGATTGTGCCTGCTTCCAGAACTCCCAGGTATGTATAAATGTATTGTTCTCCTAGCGCCCTAATCTCTTCTTGGTTGGGGAGTTCTATTCCTTCTGTCGTCTCCAGTTTTCCTCTATTAATCTCTAGTAGTGCACATTTTTCTCTTCCAAACTCCATTTGGATATCCTGGCTGAATATCCTGGTTATATTTATCAGCTTTTCCAGTTCTTTCTTGTTTTTTGCAAACAGTTTAAGGTCATCCATGTACATCAGGTGTTGTATTCTTTGTTCTGTATCCGTAAACCTGTATCCGGCATCACACTTTCTGAGTATGTAGTTGAGTGGCATCATGGCTATTATAAACAATAGTGGTGATAGAGAGTCTCCTTGAAAAATTCCTCTCTGTATTTTTATCTCAGACAGGTGTTGTCCTCCGGCTGTCAGTTTAAGTTTCCATGTTTGCATTGCTTTCTGGATGAGATTAATAATCCTGTCTGGTATCTGGTATATTTTTAAGCATCCACGTTTGGGGGATTCTGTCGTAGGCTTTCTTGTAGTCAATCCATGCCATGGTTATGTTCTTTTGTCTGCTCTTCACCTCCTTCAGGGTCTTTTGATCAATGTATAGTAGATCATGTGCCCCTCTTTGTCCTTTCCGGCATTATTATTATTGTTATGATTATTATTATGATTATTATTATTATCATTATGATTATCATTATTTTATCATTATTGTTATTATTATTTTTATTATTTTATTATCAATATTATTATTATTATTATTATTAGTTTACTATTATTGTCATTTACTTACTAGGAGTGTTCACACGAGTCATTATCATTAACCATCACCATTGTGTGTGCCTTGAGTCTAAGAAACAAATAGCGCCTCTTGATTCCCAGTACGTTACGCTTTTCGGCAATCGTTTCAAAGCATTTACCATTATTGCAACAACCTTTTACCATTGATTACTCAACTAGTAACGAACGTTTATATTTACTAAAATGTTAGTTTAATAAGCCCCACCCCCAGTATTGTCCGATCCTTTTCAGTAGACGTCTGCTTGGTCTTTCAGTTCTTCCTGAGCCTAAACGACATTTTAGTGTGACATTAAATTAAATTCTTATTCAAGAAAGATAATCTTAGTACATAACTTCGTATTGCGCACTTCTACACAACTATGAGTCAAATAGCAACTTGTGTTAAATGAATCATTTACAATAGACATTCAATTTGCACATTAAATACCGGACTATGAAATCGGCCAAACCAAGTTCAAATGTATTTGGACCGTTTGCATTAACTTATCTTTTGCAAATGTGTGTGTATATGTGTGTATGTATGTGTGTATGTATAAATATATATATATATATATATATATATGTATGTATATGTATGTAATTCAACCTTTATCCCCCTCTCTGTCACTATAACCACACGCCTGTGTGTATGCGCGCATGGGTGTGTGTGCGTATTTATGTGTGTGTGTGTGTGTGTATGTATCGCTCACCTATTCACAAAACTCAAGATTAGACCACACGCATACGGGCGCACACACGCACGCAGACGCGACTTCATTTTTGGAGACGACAAAAGCAATAAAAAGTATTCAATTTCAAAAGAAATTCTGCGCACCCTAGAAGGCTGGGATGACTGATCGGTCATGGATGGGTAACACGCACTTGACCAAGAGAAGCAGGAAAAATGGCAAATAAAAAATAAAAAATAAAAGATACCCACACACTCGCAAACCCACGCATGCGCAAAAACAATAACAAATTTCCTCAAATAAAACAACATTCTCTCAAATCGAAAGACATTTCTTCAAATGGATTTTCATATTTGATGAAAGCGGACCACTGCTTGAAACGCGTTATATAAAATTATAAAATGGTAAAAAAACAAAATAATAAATAAATGTTGAAAAAAACATTCTACAAATGTTGGTAGCCTTACTCCTTTACATATATACTTTTCTCTCGTTGGAACTGCACTAATACTGCACTACCTTCTGTTCGTCGGAATGAAAGCAAACAGAGATTGTACTTAATCCATGAATAGAATCCTGATAAGTAATACCTCTTGCCATCAGATGCCAAATAAGTGTAACTGCACATTCTCTCAAAGATGTCAAATAGTGGATTTACCATCAGACAATGTAAACACTCAATTTACTGATATGTGAAACTATATCAAAAGTAATGGTAAAAGGTTATCGATTCATGGAAATATTATGCTGGGTATATAATTGCTTATCTTTTTTATTAGTTGCAAACAATCTAATACAATCAGGTGAATAGCATTTCAGAGACAGAAGCATTTGTCAACGGTGAGGATTCGGGTCGATACAATCAATAAATAACTACAATTAATCATCGCTATTTTTTAAATTTTATTTTAAAGTGTTTATTTATTTTGTACTAGATCATTCAAAAGAAAATCAAATCAAAAATAAAACAAATGAGAGAACTTTAAAATCAGTAACTGGCAACTCATTAGTAAAGAACCAATAACAATTATTTGTATAAAAGTGCATACTTTTTGTCTGACATTCAACTTTGTATGCAACGTCAGCAGTAAAGTCGTGAAAAAGTTGGTAGGCAAACTGAAGTAGGAGTCTGATTTGCGGAATCGATTACAGGTAGACAGGCTTATGATGGATTGACGAGGGACGAGAGACGTGGCGAGACCGAAGAGAAGTGATGAGTTTAGAAAAATGAAGCGCCACATTCTTAAATAAGTGTGTTGACTAGGGAGGGAAACCAATACCCGGTTGAACATGTTTAGAAACCGACGAGAAATATGGCGCGAGAAACATAAATAAGCTTATTCTTTGAGCTTTGGAGAAAATAAAACATATCTTTAAATAATCGCAGTGTCTTAGTCTTTTTCAGAATCGTTCTCACATGTCCGGCAGTCGGTTTGTCACGCTTCATATTGAAATAAATTTTCCTCGCTAAACACACAGATTGAACGAACACATCGTGCTTCAGATGCGTCCATTCATTTCTGTATACCGGTAAATATGTCAATGTTAACTTTGAATGGTAATAGTCGTCGGTCTTTCACGCATACATTTGAAGAAGGACATTGGTTGGTCTTAATTCTAAAAGAAGCATTCATATATAGAATGGCTGAATATTCAGAATATCTGTGTTGTTTCATGTCGCAAATCCTGTGGCTTTGTCTTTGTGATAGCTCATTTTCAAATAAAAGAAAAACATTTCCGGAGAATATAGGAATGTGAGAAGCAAATCGGATGATTGTAAGCGGCTTTTGGCAATTTAGAAACTTTGGTAACGACGTCGCTCGAGCGGAGATCAGAATAAACAGATGCAGACATAACAAATGCATATTGACAAGAGAACAAATCAGATCGGAGATGGCACGAGGCAAATTGAAATGTAAACAAAAATAGATCACTATTTGTGTATGCGCGTATAGAGAAGAACGTACGGTAATATCAAATTGGATCAAACATAGAAATCTCGCATTCTCTGGTATTCTCTCCCTCACACTAATATATATATATATATATATATATATAAGATACAGCTGAAAAGTACCAAACCTTGTAAGAAGCTTGAGACACCACCATAGCTTCACCTTCTTGGTCAAGTGTATGGTATGTGTTCAGGGATGGTCATTAGGGTACTCAAAGTAGAACGTGGTTACCTAAATAAATACTCATGATTAGAGAAAGTTTAGAATCACCAAGATATACGACTATTTCTAGATTTATTAAAGATTCAAAGAATTTAGCAGAAAGGGAAGGAGGGGGCAGATGAGGCGATACGTTTTAGGGTTAACTCTTTCGCCAGAATTCTTGAACACTAGAACCACAGAGGCAATTCACCAGCGATTAAAGAACCTGAATCCAGCAAAGCATGTTTGTAGTGTTTGGAGAGGGCAAAGGTCAGCAGGGGCAAAGTCAAACCCACATGCTTTAGAGGTGTAAGTTTTTTTTAATGATATCCCGGACATAAGGAAGATGTGATAACCATGGCATCAAGTGTGAAATCTAAACCCCAAAATAAAATTCACACTAGAACACAATCACACAGAGCTACCCTTCCTAGATATACTATTTAAAATTAAGAACAACCATATTATCACAGACATCTACCACAAACCCACGGACACCCAACAATACATCCACTTTAAAAGCCATCACCCCAAAAGCTGCCTACAATCTATACCCTATTCTCTAGCACGCAGAATATGAACTATAGTAAGTGACAAAGACCTCCGGATTATCCGACTGGAGGAACTACGTAAGACATTATCAAAAAGAGGATACCCCGCACAAATAATACACAAAGGTATAGAATTAGCAGAACAAATACCATTAGAACAACTACGAATTCCCCCAAAAAACGGAACAAAAAACACATATTAGCATACGTATCTACACATAACAAAAACAACCCAGAATTTTTCACAGAGATAACAAGAAACCTAACCTTACTCAATCAAAATAGCAAACTAAGCAACATACTTAAAACAATGAAGATAATTAAAAGCAAACGCCAACCGAAAAACCTCAAACAAATTCTAAATTCATCAAAATTCAACCAACACGTATCACAAGGGGTCACAAAATGCAACAAACAAAGATGTGGAGTGTGCGACAGGGTAACACATACACATTCAAAAATCACACACAACCCCTCAAAATAAAGAAGGATCTTAACTGCACCTCTAAAAATGTCATATATGTACTTGAATGCATAACATGTAAAAAATTATATATAGGTGTACCAAAAACATTCAATAATAGAGTGGCCCTCCATAAGAGCAATATTAAAATTCAAGAAAATAGAAAATTGCCTGTCTCCAAACATGTACACTCATGCAGCAGTGGAAAATTCCAGATAAAGCCCATTTTCCAAACTCAGGACTACTCATACCTCCTAACACAAGAAAAAATCTTCATATACAAATTTCACCCCCTATTAAATAAATCATAAGACAAATCACACCACAGACATACACACAAGTACGAACACATGTATAAACAGGAACCCATCTGCACTCGGACATGTGTGCATTTGCACACCCTAACACATGGAATGAATACATACCCCATGTGAGTGTATTCATACACACATGCAGAAAATAATATGAATGTGTGTATCTATCTATCTATCTATATATCTATCTATATATATATATATATCTTTCTATAATTCTATTTATATTTCTATCTACCCTCAATCTTCCTTCCCCCTCTCTTACTTTTTTCTCCCCCCTACCTATCTATCTACTCACCCTTCTTTTTTTCTTCTAATCTCTCTCTCCAAACCCAAGCAAATATCTTCACCTCCAACCACCCACACATCCACATTCATGTGTGAACTCAGCAGGGACACCGTCATGAATGACCGGGAATGACCACACCCACACATACCATACAGATTCGACCGACAGCAATTAAAGCAATAAAACCTAATACACAAATGAACTTAAATGACAAAACACTGGCCAAACTAAATATATTTTTATCTCAACAAGATAGCATTTTTTCTGTCAAACGGAACAAACATTTTTTCTGTAAAATGGAACAGACACTTTTAAATGAAAGAAAAATGAAACGTTTTCTCAAATGAAACACTTTTATCAAATGGAATTTACATCTGAAGAGAACATAATGAGTAAACGATAAATGCTCGAAACGCGTTATGAAATTATATGTAAAAACTTAAAATGTTAAAATGATAAGATAATAAATAATTATTGAAAAAGTTTTTTACTAGTGTTGGTGACCACAATTCTTTAAATATATATATATATATATATATATATATATATATATAAATTATAACGTTTCTTTGTTTTTCAAAATACTATAATACAATTAAAAAAACCTTTTCTTAAAGATTGTGAATTCCCTTCTAATTCATATAAGCGTAACCGCACCAATACACACATTTTAAATGTTTAATTTCTTCAAACGTAAACGACACAAGACGAAAGTTATTCTCTGGGAGACACGTGTTGATTTACTTGCAATTATGACACCAGCAAAATGAGGGAAAAAAAGAAAGAAAGTAGATAATATTCGTAATGGCGAAAGTCTCACAGGTATATATTCATGAACACTGATGTTATTCATTTAATATATATATATATATATATATATATATATATATATATATATATATATATATAACGTTTCAAAATTGTATATGCGATTTCAAAACGTGTTCTTAAGGATGAACAATGATCGATTAATTATTTAAGTGAAAGTAACTTTTTTACAGTTTCAACTAAACTTTAACACAGCACGCCGTGGTGACACTTTGTGGCAGTAATCGTATCACCACTTCTGTTATAGATTACTATAAAGTTATTGAATCGTGCGATTCTGTAGTTTATTTCTGAAAGTTATTATACATAAAATGCTCCCTAAATGTTCAGTTTTTCTTTATTTATTCGTACATTATTTCTATGAAACATTTTCCTCTTTATTTTAATGTTAATCTTAAATCTCGAGTCTAACCTACACGAAAGTATTCATGAATATCCAGACTATCATCCATAGATGTAGATGGTCTACACAACCGACGATGTGTTAGATGACCTCGACTCAGTCAAATAATTCTGAGCTACTGCATGTTTTTGAAACCTTTGTTCACCCAAAATAAGCCGGATTGACACTGAGACGTAAGGACTATGAGTGAGTATCGGCCATACCTATATTAACATACTAAGTTGGGGCTGAAGCGAGGGGTTTGCTCACATTACATTTAAAGTCGTGCATGTTGGGGCAGTCAGTGAAAACTAGGAGCAGGGAGAGAATTACAAAGGTTAACAGTTCGGAGAAAGACGCTATTAAAGTAGAAAGCACTGAGGCATTTAAGGGCATCTATAGTGAATAGGTGGAGTTTTGATGATTGTCGGTTCAGTCGAGGGTTTTACGTCAAGGGGGCAGTAGGGCAACAAGTTCGTCGAAGCACATTCCATTAACGTATGTGTAAAACAGGCACATAGATGCAACATTGCGGTGATGAGACATGCGCTGGTGATTTGTAGATAGTGTTAGACATATAAAATCAGTGGCTCCTTTTTGGACCCTGTCAAGGAAAGAGAGGTTAATGGTTGGTGCACCATCTCAACAATACTCCATGCATTTGCGAATGCTGGATTGGCAGAGATCCTGGGTACTGGCAAGTATGAGACCTTTTCTAGCATTGTAGATGGAGGCTACATTCCGATCAGCAGCGTTGACACTGTCTTCTATGTATGTGTTCCAATTCATGTTAATTGCACATGTTGAACTGAGTAGATTGAACGAATGTCACTCGGGTAGACTGCTATTAGTCATTGAAATCGGTGGTTAGACATGTTTCCCATAATTGTAAAATAAATTAGTGTTGTCCTATTAGCATTAAATGTAACAATCCATTAATGTCTCTATTCTACTGCAGACTGGATGTCATTTTCTAATGAGTCAGCCATTGCCGCGGGTATGTGTGTGTTCGTTTTGCCAACATGTCTGGAACAGAGCGTCGTATCATCAGCAACGATACCATCTCGGAAGCAATTACACCAGGTAAGTCGATTATGAACATCAGAAAATTAGAAAAGTCTAAGAATCTACCCCTTGGCACACCCGATTACAATCAGTATATCGATGTAGAATGTAAAATCTATATTTCGGTAAAATCATAAAAAATCATGAGTAAAACTTGTGAGATTAGAACAACACAAACAAGTATAATAAATAAAATAGCATGTTCATTAGCTTTGTATCATTTTCTGTACATCGATAAATTTATCTCGGAAATCAAAGAAAAACAATTCCATTAATAAAATTAACTATTATGATTCGAAATTGTCCTTAGCAATCGATTACATATCACATACACACTAATGGTGGCGCATATTCTTAATCAAAAAAGACCCCCACAATGATGTCGAAAGTAACACATTTAAGGAAACACATCATATACACACAAAATTGCTAAAATGGTGAAGATTCCCAAGAAAGGAAACATAATGAAGATCAACAACTAAACGAAGAATACTCGACAAATACAAATATAACCTATATACACTTTAATGGTCTATGTTCGATTAGAGTATATATATATATATATATATATATATATATATATATGTATATCCATGTATATATATATATATGTATATATATATATATATATATATATATATATATATATATATACATATGTGTGTGTGCACATCTCAAAAGTTCTGTGTACGTACGCATATGCTAGTCTGTTCAGTTCTTTCCCCTCGGGATATCAACTTTTTTTTTGTGTTTAAAGCTCAACCTTTTGATCCTCCCCTTCATTTGCGAATTCAAATGTGGCAAAGCCTTCTGAGGCTTGTAATGGCTTTTGCATTTCAATTACAATTTTCTTTTTTCTTTTTCTATTATCTAACTTCCTTTTCTTTCTGTTTTCTCATTTAAGCTTTTCTTTTCTTTCGTTCTTTCTCAATGTCTTTCGATGTTCATTGTTGAGTCCCATTTCATTTATTTTCCTTTTATTTATTCTGCCATTTCCATTTTTTAAAATTTCTTTTCAGTTTCTTTCTGTCGTTCTTTCCCATTTATTGTTATTCTTTTATTTTATGTCCTTGCTTAATTCTGTTTTATTATTTGTATTCTACATTTTGTGAACGAATGCATCATCATTTTACTGCCATTCGGTTTTCCCTTTTTGTTTTCCCTTTTTTATGTATTTCTCTTCTATTTTCATTGTGTTTTTCTCTTTAATGTATTCTTCTCTGATATGTTAAAACTTATAAGTTGCTCAGTTATTTTGATTACATATCACATTTTTATACGCATCTTTCATATTATTTTCTTTCGCCATTGTCTTTCATTCTCTATAGCATTCGAAATCGCTTTTGTCATACGTGACATTTCAATAAGGTGGACACTTCAATAAGTCAGACACTTCAATAAGTCGGACACTTCAATAAGTTGGACACTTCAATAAGTCGGACACTTCAATAAGTTGGACACTTAAATAAGTCGGGACTTCAATAAGTCAGACACTTCAATAAGTCGGAGACTTAAATAAGTTTGACAATTCAATAAGTCAGACACTTTAATAAGTCGGACACTTAATAAGTTGAACACTTCAATAAGTCGGGCACTTCAATAAATTGGACACTTCAATAAGTTAGACACTTCGATAAGTTGTGCAATTAAATAAGTCGGACACTTCAATAAATCGAACACTTCAATAGGGTGGACACTTCAATAAGTCGGACACTTCAATAAATTGGACACTTCAATAAGTTGAACACTTCAATAAGTCGGACACTTCAATAAGTTGGACAAATCAATAAGTCAGACACTTCAATATGTTGGACACTTCAATAAGTTGTACAAGTGGTCAATCATTAAGAAGCGACACGTGAATCTTATCTCAAAATATAAAAGCTATTTTTCTTCCCAAATGATTTAATGCGTGCTTAGCTCAAATGTTTTCATTCTCTCTGAAATATCTCATCTTAAAAATAATGTTTGCTATTTTTCGATGTTGAGTTTAAACGTAACATCGTGATTTTAATGAATAAGTTAATATTTTCACTGTTTGTAATTTTGAAAATTACATCATGTGTATCTAGTATTTTACAAGGATAAACAATAAAATGGAAAGAAGTTCTTAATGTGAAATTTATATTCGTATATGAAGAATTAGAAGACAGAATAATAATTAGTCATGATCATTTGTTAATGAATATATGTATAAGGACAGGCATTCAAGTTTCACAAGCAACCCGATATATAGTTATATAGGTAAATATTTTAGATCATATTTGTATATATCTAGTATTGTTTCAATGTGTGTTTCTATGCATAGCCATTTCCATTTTTACCATTTTCTCAACACAACCCTAAACAAAATCATTGCAAAGAAGATATATATTGCTAATACACATATGAAATTATATTACATATGGTATCCGATAGTTCCAAAATGATTTAGTCTTTACCATTTTTCTGAATTAATCCATCTCTATATTATAATTTACTATACTATTAGCTTATTTTTGTTTGCTATTGTTTAAGTATATTTATATTACTTTATTGAGATATATATATATATATATATATATATATATATATATATATATATATATATATGTATAGTATACATTTACTTATATATATATTATACAACTTATTTATATGAATAAAAGTGAAGTCGAGATGTATTATACCGGTTACCCTATCACATAGATATTAGAACGATATTTCAAGACAACATACATTTGAAAAAGGGTTACACTTTCACGCATCTACGTTTATTACAATTTTGGAATAAGTCATTCAACACATCAGTTTAGCACAAAATGATCATTCCATTTAATAAAATAGGCTTAATAGTTATGCATATATAATTATATTTGGTGTTCTTATGATTTAGCCTACTAAATATTTTTAAGTATATATGCACATATTTATCATATATATATATATATATATATATATATATATATATATATATATATATATATATATATATATATATATATATATTTATATATATACCTGGTTTTGTCTGGCATCTAAGCAATTTTTGAACAACCCATAGTATAACATACTTCTTGATTCGTATTTTTATGTATCAGATATTCAATTTTTTAGGTGGGGCTCAAGTATGTACTCAGCATTTATTAGTTGGTTAGCCGTGTATGTATATTGACATGTATTGAAATAATTGTAAGTAACGTAACCATCTAATATAACACCAGGCGCTTCTAAAAGATCAGAGAAAACCACGTGGCCCACAGCGATTTACTATAAATCCTTTACTAAGATTTATATTCTCATTGTTAATTCCTTTAATTTAAAAATAAAAATATCAGCTAGAAATGATAGGAAGTAAGATGTTTTACTTCATTTCCTATCATTTCTAGCTGATATTTTTAATTATTAATGTAAAGCGCGAACGATAAGCCGATGATGATGCCGTATTTCCTTATTCACATTATTGATTGTGGGATGTTTATGTAGAAGACTTCAAGAATTGTTAATCTGTCGGTGTTAGTAACGTGGTGTATTATTTTTGTATTGTTAACTAGTTTGTGTCTATATTGTAAAGGGTGCAGTCATGTTTTTTAGGTGCTGGCAAATACATCTAGTGTCAGAGAGATGTCAGGTTAATCTTCGGGAAATTGTTGTGGTTGTGAAACCGATGTAAGAATTTGTTATATTGTTATTGTCGGAGATGCATTCTCCCATTGGGCATTGAAACATAATATTTAAAAGTGTCTAGCATACTAAATTCTGAGCCATTAAGGAATTAAACGTGTGAATATTGAACACGCTCAGAACGTAATCAAATGCTTAACGGTGAAGCAATCAAACTTTTGTATCTTGCACTCTCTTAGAACGTAATCACGCTCCTATGTAACATCGTAACATTATAGCCGGTCCTTTTTAAGTTGTAAATTACTGGCCGTTATAATGATTAAAAAAACTCAACAATAAATACATCTTTTTAAGAAACCAAAATGTACACCGCTTGAACATCATTTGACGAATCAAATCGAAAGTACCAGCAAAAAAAGAAAAGAAAATGGAACAAGAAACACATGAAACTTCCATACGGCAATTTGACTGAAACACTAAAGGTACCATTCAAGAAAATTGAAAACATAAAAAAAGGATTATCAAACAAAAACACTCTTTGTTGTTTAATAATGTTTGTCTAAATATATATGCATATATATATATGTATATATATATGTATATATATATATATGTATTAATATATATATATATATTTTTTATTTTTAAATACAGATTTTAATCAGACATGGACCAGTGGTTACTGACAAGAAACGGGTTGAATTCCCGATTCCGTCTTCTTCAGCATAGTCTGAAATAGTAAATGATGGAATTTCTTCAAAAAACACATATAACTGTTATGAAACGCTATGTACACAGAATTTTGAAATGGAGAACCGACGAGAAACGCTTAGGTCAGAAAAAGCCGTTAAAAGATTCTATATTTAGAAGTGAAGCAAGAAAGAAAAGAGAGAAAGAAAGAAAGAAAGGAGGGGAAAAATAAAATAAAATTAAATTTATAATAATAACATTTTATTTTTATATTTATATATATCATTTTCATATATATATATATATGTAGAAAATAATTAAGGGTACGCAACTCTAATTAATTAAATTATCTAAAAAAGGGGAGGTAACTATTTATTATTATATAAAATATATATATGTATTTATAAATGTTGATCATTTTAATTAATAAATCTCAATTCAAAGTAAAAACATAAATATAGATAAATATATAAATAAAAAATATAAATATAGATAAATATATAAATACATGAATCAAAAAATCAATATATACATAAAAAATCAATCAATATATAATTAAAATATCAATATATAAATGAAAAATCAATAATCAATATATAAATAAAAATCAATATATAGATACAAAATATAAATAAAAAAATCTATATAAATAATAAAATATATATAAATAAAAAAATCAATATATACATAAAAAATCAAAAATCTATATATAGATAAAATAAAATAAAATAAAAAAATCAATATATAAATAAAAAATTCAATATATAAATATAATCAATATATAAATAGAAAATAATAATATGTAAATAAGGAATCAAAAATCAAAATGTAAATAAAAATATAAATATATAAATAAAAATAAAAATATAAATATATAAATATATATAGATAAATAAATAAATAAATAGATAAATTAAAATATATAAATAAATAAATTAAAAAAATTTTTTTAAAATAAAAAATATATAAATAAAAATATATAAATAATATAAATAAAAATAAAAAAAGCTCTTAACTAGGCACTAGATTACACAGATATAAGTCAGTTAGAACGAGATACCATCCTAAATGCCAGACAAGCCCTCCATTTCTTCGAGGGAAGGGCCTGGGTAAAGAAATCAGATCCTGAGGACCCCTAAGACGTTGCAATGGGCGCCCACGATAGTGCGGATATATGCGACCTAGTAGGACTTTATATCTTACACACACTCAAAATTAAGTTTCCCGACCACTTCATCGGATTATACCGAGATGACGGGGTCTGCCTTTCACACAATAAAAACGGACAAATACTAGATACATTTAGGAAAGACCTCATTCAAACCTTCAAAAGTTTAGGCTTTAAAATCACTATCACTACTAATTTAAACCAAATAGATTTCCTCGATTCTACTCTTAACCTCGAAAATAATACCTACAAACCCTACCATAAACCGAATGAATCACTCCAATATATCCATAAAAGCTCATGCCATCCACCATCAATCCTCAAAAACCTTACTAAAAATATAAGCCTTAGAATTTCAAACCTCTCCTCCAATTATGTAGTTTTCACACAGGCCGCTCCATATTATAATAAAGCCTTCCGCGACAGCGGATTCCACGATGGAATCTCATACATCCCAAACCAGAATATTCCACAGAACAACAGCCGCAAAAGGAGGAGATCGATTATCTGGTTTTCGCCGCCCTTCTCCAGCAGAACAAAATCAAGAGTAGGTCATATTTTTCTCTCATTATTAAACAAACATTTCCCTCCAACAAACAGTTTACATAAGTTTTTCAATAAAAACACGATCAAGGTCAGCTACTCAACCATGCGGCCTATAAGGAGTTACATCACCAGAGAACAAAGCACGGCAGTCGACACCGGATGCTCATGCCAAAATAAAAATTCTTGCCCCCTCGAGGGAAATTGTAAAGTTGACTCAGGTGTATACAAAGCTGTGGTTACGAGTCAAACTGATAACAGTACAGATGTATACTGCGGCATGACACAAGGTTCCTTTAAACAAATGTATTATTCACACCTATATTCCTTTAGATACAAAGATCGCGCAAACACATCTTTGGCTAAACGAATTTGGGAATTAAAAGAAATATAAATTGGAAAATCATAGAGAGAAAACCCATTTATTCACCTATATCTAATGTTTGCCATTTGTGTAATGCTGATAAGCTCCATATTTTTAACGCCCATCATGAACCCAAACACCAGATGTGCGCGCTGAGGTTTTTAAGGGCTGTATACATCGTAAACAAGCACTCCTTATTTATTGGATGGATCGAGTGACTTAAGCCTTCCTAGAACCCTACATACATTTTTCAGACATTTACACACTTCCACTGCAGACTTCTCGTTCTACGAACCTGATCACAACCCTTTGTTCCTTTCTCCATGTTTCCCTCTTTCTTATTTAAATTTGAAATTTTTTATATTTTTATATTTTTATATATTTTTAAATTTTTAAATTTTTTATATTTTATTTTCCAATTTTTATTTATTTATTTATTTATTTATTTATATAAATTGTATTTATAGATTGTGATACGGCATTAAATAACCTTTAAACCCTGCTTTTCTAAAACAGAAACAAGTCAAATGATAGATAAATCAAAAGAGTTCATTTGGAGAACAGAAAGTAAATTAAATGAAATTTAAACTCAGAATTGCAGAATACTGAAACTGAAAAAGAATTGTAACGAATGTAAAATGCGAAAAAAATATATACATTTAATATATAGGTTGATACAGATATATGAAAAATACATTTCGTATTTAGATTCACGTATATGTGAAATTCATTTATTGATTGAAACTACTAACCCTCTCTTTAGCTAGAATGTTTAACGTAGCAGTTAAATTGTATATCTTGAAAGTTTGATTAGTCGATTAAGTCGATTTACAAGTAAATAATTAGTTTAGCATGATCATACTTCGATATATGTTAGGCATAGATTTTCAGTCTGTGTAAGATTAGTTAAAAATGTCTTGATAATATAATTTTGAGATCCGTTTACTTTTATCAAAGTTCATACAATTAGAAACATATTTAAGCTTAAAACTTAAAAATGTCTTTATTTAGTTTATGTCCATCGGTGTAGAGTTACACACAGGGTCTGTTTTTAAGATGCAAAAAATCCAGTACCCCACCTCAAGACACTCTGAATTGGGACACAAATAACAATTGCCTCAGTCTAGAAATATTTCTCTTTTACTAGCCAAAAGCAGAAAAGATGAAGTCTAGTATCAGAACATATACTACACCTTGACTTTTGCCAAAAGGTTTAAACTACAGTCATATATCTATAAACAAGTCATATTACAACAAATCAGGAAATTATACGCCTTTTTATGCTAATTTTTTTCACTAATTTTATTTATAATGAATAAGTTTTCTATTGGAAAATATCAAGTAAGTTTTGGTCACGAACCTTCTTCTATTTCGTTCGGACTTTCTTTGATTCAAACCAAGTAAACTCTCAAAAATATTTAGAATGAGAAACGTTATGAAAAGAAAATCTAACTCATGGAAATCTTGAATTTCCTTTGAAAGTGAAAACTATTTGTTTAATGGAAAAATGTATTTGTTTTAATAATTGAAGCTGGTATTATAATAATTGTGTTTTTGATATTAATAGAGCAAGATAACTATTGGAGATTATTTCTAGTTGTACAGGCTATCATAAACAATGTTGACACTATTAGCAAAGGAAAGAACAGATGGCATATTTAAGATAATATAGGTATTGTCGAAATACAAAGTCCCTTTCTTAGAGGCTCTTTTGCTGAATATATCTTACTAGAAGTAGCCACTTTGTGCCTCAACCATGATGCCAGGCCGTAACTTTACTTGAAGCACGCTGCCTTCACAGTATCTTTCGAAAGAGGGCTGAACATAATAATGTGCAAATACATAACAATCCATACGTTTGCAATCAGGCGAGTTATATGGTGGAAATGGTGATGTCGTGGAAGATCTCAGATACTCCTTGGTTTTCTCAGAGAAGTAACACGCGGCTAAGTAATGCTGCTACACGTATGCCCTTTGTAGTAACACTCTCCAACCAGCTATGGAAAATTGTGAACTAATATGTTCAATATGTTTATTTAAATGAAACGCTTACTAACATTTAACTTTGGAAGATCACTGATAAGTATTTCAATTGATGTCATCAGATTTCGTACACAAAACAACTTTGATCTTCAATAGCAGAATGAATGTAATTAGAAGTAGGACATTAAAATTAAAATAACTATTTCTATTTTGGTCAGTCAAATATTTCGGTTTGTTGTAAGTTAAAACGGTCAATATATTTGACTTTGTATGATGAGATCACCATTTGAAATTTTCATTAAAAATTAATATCAGCCAAGTTCTCATTAGTTAAACTAACAAATAACGAAAACGATCATACAGAAATGAGATACACAATAGTCTAAATATTCTAAGATATTTCTATTAGAAAAATGAACGTGCAGAGATGAAAATCGGAGTTTATATAAATATCTAAGTTGCAGCACTCATATCAGCTGACAAATACATTTTTAAAGTATATCCTTTACTTTTATGTATAGGGTTATCGAACTTTACTTACCCACACACACAAGTAGTATGTGATAGTAAAGTAAATTTAATCTGAGTGAACTTACATTCTGCTTGAAGGGCTGGGTTATTTTTATAAATAATCTTCCTCCTCCGGCTTGTCTCTATTTATGACGAGCAAAAGAAGGCGGTATCAGTATATATAAAACAACATGCAATATGTATATTAGACTGCAGTAACAATCTGAATGATGTTTAAAAATGCTTAAACGCTCTTGAATGAGTTAATATATTACATACTGTAAAACCACAACATACTAATATAACCTAGTCTGTTTCTCAACGTCCACCATTGGCGTGTAATTGGTATACTCAACTCGCTAGTTATATTATGCAGTCGAAGTTGTAATGTGGCAGCCGAACTTTCCATCTACTTCTTTCTCTCTTTCTCTCTTTCTCTCGTCGTTAAAGCCTGCTTCTGCTTCGTCTCAATGAGAGCTCGTGTAGACATCACAAAAGACCTTAAGCTTTTATAGTTTTTGCATAGTATAAAATAAATATATCAGTATATAAATAAAATACCCCATTCCTAATATTGCTGAGATCAAACACCCATCTGTTCTCTCTCCCTGATGTTTCAATGACAAAAAAAACATAACTTACCTGCCCATTCGCCTGTTTGTGAAATCATTGCCGGGCTATAGGATTGCTACCAGACTTCTAATAAGGAAATTCCACTTCACTCTATTTTACTATTACGTGACAATTTTCAATTCGAACCTAATTTTTATACTCCGGTATCTTCCTATTGCAACATTAAAAAAACATATGTCCATCGGCAAAACCTTGTTAAAATAGAGTGTAGTCAGCTGACGTGTTGGGCTTAGAACAATTTTCATGTTAAATAAAATTATTTCCAAATCTTCACTTTTTCTGAAGACGTTCGGCAACACGAACGAAACCGGTCAACTCCCTTGTTTTTGTTTTTCTCCTACACTTGAACTTGTTTTCTGTTTGTCATTTTTAACACCCACACACACCCACACATATATATATATATATATATATATATATAAGCACATACATAAATTTATATAATTTTTAAGATTACAAAGTACTAATGTACCAATGCCACCCAGCGTATAGCTTTGAAAATAGGAGAGTATTATGTACATATACATATTAATATGGACACATACATAACTGTATCTCTCTATCTCTCTCCTTATATATATATATATATATATATATATATATATATATGTATATATATATATGGATATACATATATATATATATGTGTGTGTGTGTGTGTGTATATACTTTTCCGAAATTGAATACACTAATAGGATTTAACACAGCTTTTCACAGATTGAGTTCATCTTCCTCTACTAGAAATAAGATATATATATGCTGCTAAAATATTAGAATTATTCTTCATAATATCAATGTGTTTATAATGCCAGTAACAGCAACGGTACCAACAAAGGATCCTACCCGTACAGATTTTGTTTATTTATATGTTGGAAACTTCCAACAGTAACCGTCCTTGCAGGACTGAACATGTAGCCTCATTCTACTAGTCGGGCAGTTCGAACTCATTCGACTATTGGCCGGGCTAACCATTCTAAAGTTCTCTTTCATCCGTTCGTGTCCACTAATAACACCCCAAGGAGTTAGTGCACACACGACATTCAGCTACGATTAGTACGTCTTGTAAGATACTATTCATTATCATATAGAGAAAACCAAACTACAGAATACGTGACGTTGTTATCTACGAGGTTAAATATCGAGTACGGATCGCTTAGAGTCACTAGAGCTTCAACATTGCCGTAATCTGTTCTAAATAGCTTAATGGCAAACCCTCTTATTTATTCGCTTATATACATGTTTCTCATGCCAAATATAACAACTAATTGACACGATTATAACTGTAATTTTTTTTATTGAAAACTGTCTTCAAATTCCTAATTAATTTCTTGCTTTTACACATTCTTGTATTTGAATGTGACATATCTGTTGGCCGTTGATTTTTCGTTGAGGAATAGATGTCTTCTATTTTTATAAACACGTCGATTGTAAGTTATCAGGTTCGATTAAATTTTGAGTCACGAATTGTCTGGAGCCGTCATTTTGTGCTCATCGGGTGAATTATTACAAGGACATTGCTATTTTGATGTAGGGTTCAACTCTATTTCGCAAAATAATGAATTGTGTGAAGAGGTCAGAGGTCGAACGTTGAGCCTTAACATATTCGTTGTAATGTGTGTTTGCCTCGAGAGGCAAAACGCTCATGTACATTTCTTTCACCTTTACCAGAAAACACGTATATTTACACCAATAGACTACTTCACATCTCGTAGCGAATCAGGTTATGTGGGCGGTATCATTAATAGTGTTGGTCTGGATATGCCATGTAACGTCAGTATTTACTGGAAAGTATCCTAAAGCAAATTGTAACGTCTATTAAATTTCTGATGATCGCGTTCCTTCGATTGTTTACTTGCAAATATATGTTACTTCTGTTGCATTCAAATACTAATATATAGTGAAATGGTTTCGAACACTTCATTCCAACGATGGAAATTATATTTTTAGAAATCAGCTGGCAATAAATTGTTTACGTTAGGCATTGTAAATTTATATTACGATATTCAAATTTATATGTGTAAACAATGCAACAACTCCAAATCGGGCTGACTGAAATATACTTTAATATAAGTGTTGTGTAATTCGTGTAGTGAGAAGAGCGGTTTACATTAGCGATATTAAAAATAGAAGTCATGTTTAGTTACTAACGAAAAGTAAAACAATGTGATGTTGACATTTCAAAGTGTTTATGGATGATAGAAGTCGAAAAGTAAATGAGTGGACATAAATGGTCACGTGATCACATTCGGGCGGATGCAGATAATAAGAAAGAAAACTAAAGTCGAATCGTCCTCCTTTATCTTCAGTACCAGAAATATCGGTCACCGAACTCCGTGTTATCCCTTGTTCGTCTACACTAAGACACAGATCAACGAAGATGGACGTTAAAAACGTACTAAAAATAAGATCAGTTTAATTTCGCAATACTCATTTCGAGTGATTCTAAAGGCCATCACGAAGAGTAGTATTACACATTACAATGAAAGATAAGTAAATGTGTAAAAGACAAACCGTGTTATAATTGAATTATTTAACAAATATATAGAATTTTATATTATATATATATATATATATATATATGTGTGTGTGTGTGTGGGTGTATTATTTAATGAACAGTAAACTGGTGGTTAGTAGATTGGTCATTGCGTTTTATGGAATGTCAATCGTCGTTGTTTCATTTCGAAGTTAAACCCATACATTTATAATGGATAATATTGATTTTTAGGTGTATATTTTCTAAGCAAGTTTCTATATTACCCAATGGCAGGTACTACCCTTCCTAGCCTGAGTAAAACGGAGGATAGGTATTAACATATGCTGACTAAATACTCCCCATAACTCCCAAATTGAGCCTCCCAAATTGGTGCAGGTTTGTGTCATATGCAGGATGATTGAGTGTTAAGCTTGAATGGTTAATAGTGTTGAGAAATATAGCAGAAAAAAACAGTGAGATAGGCTGGAAATACTGTATATCGCGGTGGGGGGTGGGATAGTTATGAACACCGTATCCAATTGTTTCCGTAAAATGTTTCTGTAGCCGGAAAATGGTACCAACATTGATGAAAACAGTTTAGGTTTAAATAATTTATAAATATCCTTGGATAAAATGAAAGTCGACGGAACCGGAAAGTTTTTGGAAGGCTCGTTATTGCTAATTAAAAATACGAGAATCTTTAACTGATACCGACACGGAATCAATACATCAATTTTATTAATGGCCACTACGAGAGTAATGCCAACAGAAAAACTAACAATCGTTCCTGCAATTATGAGCCACTCGATTGAGCTCAATTTCAGGAGAACATTTGAATATGTAAACACACATACACACATACACACAAACACACACACCCATATATATATATATATATATATATATATATATATATATATATATACATATATATTAATTTATTAATTTTATACGTACATAAAAGTGAGACAATCGCAATAATAGTAACAAAACAAACAATTAACGCTGTAATCACCAATGAAAATATTTACATATATATATATATATATATATATATATATATATATATATGTTACATAGCTTCGTTCGAACTGACGACCCTACGTGGCCGACGCTTTCCAGAACAAATACGAAATCATACGAAAATCCTTCGGAAGCGCCGAGCAAGGCTCGTCCTATAAAATCGATACAAAGTTACACTCTCAATGAAATTATTCGGTTCGAAACCAAAAGTTTCTTAAACGGTTTTCAAAACACGAAAACAATACGAAAAGTCTAGAAACGTTTTCAAACTTTTTAAAAACTCATTTTTAAACCTTTAAACTGACATTCTGTCTAAAGATTACTCTTGTAAACACTGCTTACTTTAAACATTTCTGTCCAAGCATTTTTTTACATTAAGCATTTATCTCGTTAAAAATGTTTACTTTAAAACATGGTTTTCTTTTTAACACTTTTGCTTTCTTTTCCTTTAACACGTAACATATTTTCTTTTCAGTTTTTCAAATTATATTCAAATTAAACATTGTTCACCTTAAACATGGTACACATTTCTTCTTAAACATTGTTTTTTTAAACATCGTACACTTCTTTCCGTTTTAACCGTTTCAGTTTATCAGATGAGGACCTTAAGATATGCAATACAAAAAGTTATCTTACAGTTTCTTTCGGCGTCCACTGGTCGTGATCGCCATCTGTGCCGTCGATTTCGTTGTGTGCTTGGCCGTGATCGATCTGTGGATAAACTTTGTTTCCAGGCAGGAGACAAACGCAGATACAGTTTTTGTCACAGAGAGATTCGATTCTTTTATTTGACGTCTTGGTTGTGGGGAGAGGTTATCCGTTTGTTTCTGCCATGCGTCTCATTCATACCTCTTGTGAGGTGCGACGATGCACAGGGGATCTCTGCGGGATCTAATTCGTGATCCAGACGATACGACGAGCGACTACATCTTCAACTTAACGCTCTAAGCTCCCAAAGCGAACTCTTTTTATCATTTGAAGACTACATAGATAGACAAGTCGACTCTTCGGTTCGCTTCCCAAACCCACCCTTGTTTTTGATGAAAAAAAATGACGTAAGAGAACTTTCTCGGGTCGTCCAATCAGACATGACATTCACAATCGAACAACATCTGACCTTTTCTGACCCGAGATTTCCTGTGTCGGCGTCGAATTTTAACTGTGTAATCGTCTGACAATACATGATTTACTCATAACAATCCCCTTCAGTGCATGTCAGCCGGACCCGCACTCATTGCCTCATTTGACCCCAACCATAATTCACACTAGCTAACTTAATCGTATCTAAAGATATTGGGCCCTATCCATTATATATATATATATATATATATATATATATATATATATATATATATATATTCATTTATTTATATCGTAATATTTTTATTTTCAGTATATTAGGAATAATGAAAGTGCTTAATTACATGAGTAACAATATATTATTTTTATTTCAAACACTATACCTTAGTTTTGTAAACCATCGGTACGTCTGGTTTATACCGAAATATACCAAGTATACCAGATGTTTACCGAAATATACCAAGTATACAATATTTTCAGTCAATAATATCTCCGGTTAACATCCACAGTAGAAATAGTACACATGTAATGTTAAGCCATACACCATTAACTCATAGTGGTAGATGAAACAGTAGGTATCGATGGGCAACCAAGCTAATGTATAATGTTTATTAAATGTTTATATTTTTTTCACAAAGATAACTTAGCAGATCTTATATATATATATATATATATATATATATATATATATATATATATATATATATATCATACAGAAAACATGTAAACATCAGTCCAGTCGGTTTCAAGTTTGGAAAGCGTCTGATCTTCCAAACTTGCATCAACTTTTGCTGATACTCGAACAATGAGTATCAACAAAAACTGATGAAAGTTTGGAAGGTCGGACTCCTTCCGAACTCGAAAGCAATGTTACGTATGTTGTACTGAGTTTCTGTATTAAATACACAAATATTTACGCTCTTCATTTTGAATGGTGAATGTCTTAATAAATCGAGCATTCTGCTGTGGGTTTTTCCACTATGATCCCTTAAAATAGTGTTAGAAACAAACTAATATAATAACTGTAAAAAATAAATTGACTTACATGAGTGATTTTCCACTGAAAGACTTGGGACTATAAGTTTCTTTTTTTTAAATATAGTTTTAATGGTTGAGTAACTTCCAAGACTATATATATATATATTGTGTATTTAGGCAGCATATTTTCATTTAGGCAAACATTATTAAATAACACGGAGTGGTTTTGTTTGATGCGATTTTTTTTGATTTTTTCAATTTTCCGAATTGTCCATCTAATGTTTCGGTCAAATTGATGTAAATATGATCCATGTGTTTCTTGTTCCATTCTTTTTTTCTTTTTCGCAAGTACTTTCGATTTGAATTGTCAAATCATCTTCAGGCGGTATTAGTTTATATATATATAGAGAGAAACATCCTTGTTAACAATACAAAAATAATACACCATGATACCAATATCAAAATCTTAAAAATACTCGAAGCCCTCTACATAAAACTAAACATCCCACAATTAATAATGTCAATTATGAAACTAGTCGCAACATTTTAAAGTGTCTAGCATAATAATTAACATTACCAAATTCTTAGCCATTAGGTTGTTATGCGTTTGAATTGTATGCACTTTATTTAACGTCATCAATTTCTTAACGGTTTAAACAGTCCAACTGTAAATCTCTCGTATGTGTAGAACGCCATCACGCTCTCATGTACATTTCAACTTTAGAGACGCGTTTTTAAATATAAACTACTTGCCGTTATAATTCAAAAATGACCACAAAAGTAAAGACACTAAAACTAATACCGCCTGAAGATGATTTGACGATTCAAATCGAAAGTACTTGCAAAAAAGAAAAAAGAGTGGAACAAGAAACCCAAAAATTGAAAAAATAAAAAAGTCGCATCAAACAAAACCACTCCGTGTTATTTAATAATGTTTGCCTAAATATATATATATATATATATATATATATATATATATATATATATATAGACATAACATGACAAAGTCACAGTATCCTATAACTCTGTGTGTTTTAATCATATATATATATATATATATATATATATATATATATATATATATATATAAAGTCTCTATTTAAGAAGCAATTACTACATCACAAGTAACTCTTCATCACATCGGAATGCGCCAGAGCAAAGCCAGTCTAGTCACTGAGGCTTAGCAGCTAACACTGCAGTATAATGCCAGGCTTACACGGCGTTGATAGTGTTATCTGACTGACTAATAATTGATCGAGGGATAGAAGCAGTAGTACACAATAGTATATGATAATAAAATTTGCTTATTTAAACCTATTTTAACCGCTATTCTCAAGTATTGTGGGAAGATGACGCTGGGTTTGCTTTCGGCAGCCTCATAACTCTCGTTTCTTTTATGTTGTCTTAAGTCCTCACATTTAATAGAACGACGTTTCTGAAAAAGTGGGAAGACTTTCTCTGTCATGGGTCGACACATATCTATCTAATATTTATCGTCGGGTAATTTTTTACTTTGCTGTAATATTTTTTCAGATTTTTTAGTGGCTTCATGTCTTGTCTGTAGCAACTTCTATAAAAAATGAATTATACATAAGTGCTTTAATAAATTCCAAACAGTTTAGTATTTTCTAATAGAAATAATTTCATTTACATTCAAATGTTCATGAATATGATACAACAGTTTTGCAGAATTGATAAACCATTAAACTGTAATAAAGTGTTTGGTTAAACTAAATGTATGATTAGTTATTATCGCTATTAAGCTCTATCAGACAAAATGATATGCTTTTTACATGTACACTGTCATGTCGTATAAGACACGATTGTATGTTATATGTGCAATATCTTGTTTTGTGCAGTGGTCCGGTGTAGGATTTTATATTTGAAAGACTTATTTTTAAGAAATGTATGCTCATGTTGTACATGAATTTTATATGTATATATATATATATATATATATATATATATATATATATATATATATATATATATATATATATATATATACATATTTATTATTATTACTCGATAATTCGTTGTTAGAATTATTCATAAGCCTACGTTCGATAGAATTCGGAATATGTTTTATTATTGGTGAGAGGGATTAGAATTTTGTTTTACGTATATTATGTCATTTTAATGTTATCTTACAGACTTGACGTCATATTGAAAGGTACATGATGCCATTATAATGGGTTTCGGTAACATGTTTACGCCATGGTTACATTATTATTGTTTTATTACGTTTCTCCTCGGGCTATATACCTCTGGAGGCCTCTTTGATTTCATATTTATTGAAGTTAGCAATGTAGTAATGTTCTTATCTGTAGTAATTTGTAAAAAAACTGCAAGAAAGTGAATTCAAAATTAATAGACGCTGATTGTTTCGGTCTGAGTCAAGTTTTAGGAAGAAAGAAAGCCCACTCTCCCAGGCTCTACCAATTTCATTCCTACGACTAATCCGAAAATGACGTCTCAAGGAGGTGGAGCGGGAGGTAAGAAACAAGTACTTGATGTAATTTTAATATACTAACCACCTCTGGAAGTGTGAAGGTACAAACCTTGGACTGCAGCCCCGTCGCCATTCTCTTGTACGGTCGCCTCAGAGGATTAGCAATACACTACCCCTAACAAGAAATTAGTCATTTACCGGGAGCATAGGTTCTACTCGGTATTGCCCAGGATCCAAAATTGTTAGATTACAGTATAACTGTTAGTGAGAGAGTATAGTAAGTATAATGGGACTATTGAATTCATCAACATCATTTATCTTCTGAATAGGTTCAAAAGTGGAGGGAAAATTAATTAAAAATTGAATTGGACCGTTTGTGCTTCTCAGCGTTGTCCGGGACCAATAATTGTGTAATTTTAGTATTAATTTTGGTAACTGTTAAGGTAAACCGGGGTATTAGTCACCCCCCTTTTCACTGACTGAGTGTTTCATCTCAATTAAAGTTAGATTTCAAACTTTATCTGGACTATCATGGGCAGAATATATGTGTGATACCTTGTTTAAACAAATACCAGTTGACTCGAGTCTATCAGAGTAGAAAGTATTTTTATTGAATCGTTTAAAATCTCAAGTTTGCTTTTAACAAATTTCAGTTACCTGGGGCAATAGGCACCATCTCCTGGGAGCTACTGTTTGCAAAAATCACACAGCCATTCCTCATTTTGGAGGTCTTCAAATGAAATGTTGATGCTGGTGCACTGTATGTGATACCAGGAATCACACATATCACACTGAACCCAGTAAATGCCATTCCCTATACTACATTTTCAACATTCATCAGTGTCAACATCCCTTGATGTTGATAGTGGGTTTCTTGATCCTGGTGGTGATGGTGTTGCCTGCCTTGGTGTTTATTTACCCCTGCCTTTCCCCTTTCCTTTCCCTCGGCCACATTCTCTGGATGCTGTAGCAGCAGATGTCTCCATGAGTCTCATGACACGTTCATCTGCTGGGAGGCTTTCCCCATATCGGAATCGCTATATTCTAGCTGACCTCTTTCTTGTGGGAGTCAGACTGAAAGTGGGGAGTAAGTTGTTTGAGGAAAAAATATTTTAATGAGGCGGATGAAGATGATGAAGTCGAAGAGAGAACATGCACGTCTGAGCGTGAGGGTCTTGGAGTAGGGGCTGAGTATGAGGGTCCTGGAGTGGGGGCAGAGGATGAGGGTCCTGGAGTAGCGGGCAGTGCAGACATTGGAGCAGCTGGTGTGAAGGAAGATGTGGAGGGCTCTGCTTGAGCAGTGACACGAAGTTGACTTTCCAAATTGACCATTTGGGCATTGAAAGGAAAGATGCCTGTGGAACTGACTCCTGATTTGATGATCTTTTGCTTGAGGGATTCATCTATGAGTACCTTAAGCATGATGGGAAAGTCCTTCTTCCCACTGGCCCTGTGTGTGTTCGGAAAAAAATTGCGGAGGAGGGACTGCCACTTCACTTTCACAGGCCTAAACACGGCACGATCAAGTGGTTGTAGGTGGTATGTCATATGAGCTGGAAGTCGCACCTCACACCATTATTTGCTATTACCTTTTACAAAAGGGCCAAAGAGATGTGTGACGCATGACCAAGTTGTCATCACGTGTGTGGTTCAAGAAAATATTTTCAAACCAGTTCAAGAAATGCGGGGTCTCCATCCATCCTTTTGAACTGACTGTATAGGCAGCACCTACAGGCCCACCCTGTGCCCATGCCTGGTAGAGTTTTTTCCCCTTTGTAAACAATATAGGGTGGAAGTAGCTTGCCACTAACAGATGCAGCACAGTTAACAGTTATATGATCCCTTCCAGAACCCCAATACTCTGATTAACTATCTTTGATCCCTTTTGCTGCGAAAACAGTGTTTGTTTTGGGGTCCGTTACAAAGCCTGTTTCATCTGTGTTGAATAATTAAGCCGGCAAATCTTTTATCCCCGCCTCTATGAGAACCTTATCAAAAAGCTCAAACCAGTGGGCGATGACTTCAGGGTCATCTACCTATGTACGAGCAGTGCTGAGGTGCTCAGTCTTACGAGGCACTATGTCTGCATGACGGTGTAAAAAGCCTTGTAGCCAGTCATACCCTGGACGACCATTTACAAAAAGAGTCTCTATGCTGTGGGTTTGAACAAACTCCATTACAGTGTCTTTGACCTCCTCAGAAGTCAATCCTCAGCCCCATCTTGCGATAAGCTTGATGCCCTCATGAGTAGGAGACAGTACTGCTTCCCTCCCAACATGCGCATTGATGAGGATTTTCCCAGACGTTCTCCTGGGCAATGACTTTTTGTTCACTTTTTAATACTTGGCTGCTTGATTGGCAGACACCTGCTTCTTCATGACAATATGCAGCAATCATCTCCTCTAGCTGGCTTAGATTCCTCCTTCCACTCTCGATCTTCTTCCGATAGTTTCGAACCATCTGTGAACAAAAAAAAATTAGCGGGGCATTAGGCACCTGTGTACCCAAGTATTATTGGAACGATTTAATTTTTTAAAAAAGTTGACTTGTTATTACAAATTTCTGGTTTTATATAACTTCCTCAATAATAAAAACAGGTCGAACTTAAATAATAATCATGTTTCTAATTACTTAGATCACTGTAAGCGATTTTAAACTCTTTTCGTTCAGAAAAATACAGACATGGGGCATTAAGCACACCCTTCTTTAAAAGATCGACACATTTTGTTAACAAATAAATTAAATACAATTATGTGCATTATGTTTAGATGAGTACCAGTACAAAGCAATTAACATGCTAAAAGAATACAAAAAGCATGGCAAGTTAAATAAGTTTTTAAAATGGGTGTGGAAATTATGAAAAATTTGATAGGATGTGGATGCATACCACAATGACACACTTTCTACCTCTGAAAAATACAAAATCTGAATTAAATCAAGTGTAAAAATGTTATGGTACTTACCTTTGATATATTTCAATTCTTCAGCAGCAAAGGTACAGTTTGCCGGCTCAGTGGTTCCGCAGATAAACTAAGTTTTGTGCAGTTGCCCTTCTGGAGTAAAAAGTTGTGAACTGTGTTTCAAAATGGCTGCAGACGTAGAGTGAAAACAGCTTCTGAACTTGCCACAAAAAACTACCTTTGCTTGGCTAATTAAATCCTACTCTTGAGAAACAGAGCCTGTGATTGGTTAGCGATCAGACGAGATTATTGCTTATTTTTCTATGAGTGTCATAGTAATGCTATAGAGAGGTTTGTGAACCTTACCTAGTTGCTGGTTCCTAATACCCAATGGTGCTTAATACCCCGGTTAACCCTATATATTAACTATTTTCGGACTATTGACGTCATCAACCTAACGTATTTTCTCCTGTTAAAATGGATATGAGGGCAGATATTAGGAATTGTTCGGGATCATTGTAAGATAACAGTATCAATTTTTGTAATGGTTATATGTTATATCTGTCGTTTTCAACATCATTTATCTTCATATTATTTTGAAATTAGGACTTGCCCTGGAATAATAGTTATACACTTGTCCGGGGTGAATAATCATTATATCCATCATTTCTCTTCATACTTAGATTTTAACAGTATATATATACACTATAATACATTGTTGATTTGACTAATCTTGACAATTTCATCCCATTTGATGGCTATCTATTTATTAACAATGTTTTATATTTGTGTTAATTCAAATGTATAACAGCGTTTAGGTTTATCAGACCCAGTTGTGTTCAATTAGTAGCCACACAACTACAATAAAATGGTTATATAACTCAAATCAATTTAATGATCATAGTTATGAACATCTACCGCTTACTAAGCTATTTTGGCCTACCACCAGTATAATCCACTGTAGTTCTGGGAAAAATTACGTAAGTAATGAGCTTGGATATCACTTTGTGAAAGTAGTCATCTTTTGTTTTAGTTCAAGTGTCGGATAACGTGTGTTAAGTATTTTGTTGACTAAAAAAGTGTTGATTTAAAAAAGGGCACGGTACGTCGGCAGCATAAATTAAACAGGTAGATAAACCATACATTCAAATGTTATTTCAAATAATGGAAACTTTACTTTTGGATACACTTCATTTCTGATCCATAAGATATCCAATTAATTTCTCATAGTTCATACTAAGGTCACAGTTATTGAGGAAGACTTGTACTTTATCTAATAAATAAAAGCATTGCAGTGCTTACCACTCTTTTATAAAAGTACTCGATTAGAAAAAGAAATGTCTTTTAAGGTTGCCAAATACTTTTCACTAATAAGTAATATATATATATATATATATATATATATATACAATCACGTTCAAATCTCAACGGGTGCATTTGGTTCGCTTACATATTAATACCTTTGATGAATATTTGATCCAAAATGCATTCCAGCGATGAAGACACCCATCATGTTTACTTCAACTTTTAATAGCATATGTTAAGAATATTCACAACATATGGTTAAACATGCTGATATATTTTTTCTCATTTTTATAGAGTTACGTTTTATCCATCAGAAGGTAATAGTTCGGTGCAAAAAAGCATATCTTGAGTAACGGCTAATGGAATCCATTAAACTGATCACGATGTTCGATTTAGAGATTAAAACTGACAGTATTTAACATGCGTATGGATTGTTAAAAAAAGGACTGCACACTTTGACGAGGAATTAGGCGTAAATAGATTTTTAGGAGATGCCGTTCAGTATTTGTAGTTTCTTTCTTTATTGTGATATTTTATCAAATGTATGATGAAAAAAAAGTATAATAAAATATAATGAAAATGCCGTATAAAAAAATAATTAAAATAGAAATGATGTAAAAAAAGGATGAAGTGAAGAAGAAAGAAAATGATATGTAATCAAGAAAAAGAGAGAAACAACTTTGCCATGAGATGCCAGTTGATACCGACACGAAACTCCGCTAATTATTGTAGAGAAAGATATTATAAATATCGTTGGTGAAGTCTGGCGGTTTATAATTTTTCTGATATGCATAAAATTATGTTTTACAAATCAATGAATTGCTATTTTAAAACTTTATATGAATTGCTTAATGTTTGAAATTTAGGAATATATAACCAAATATAGCATTCTAACAAGTGTAATATTTTTACCTTACATAGTGTTTTATGGTTTTAAAAGGCAAGGTTCGTAACTGTATTACGTTCTATCACTAAATACCATCAAAACAGAGATGTGTATACACAAATGGAACATTTTTCGGAAAATGTGAATAATATATATATATATATATATATATATATATATATATGCAAGTATACATTTATATATATCATATTTTACCTAAGCACGACATCATCAACGCAGGGAAATAACAATGTCAAACGGCCACAGGGAACGAACCCGGTTTACATGGCCACGCTGACTCTGTAAGCGTTCGCTCAATCCTTTATGCGACGGATGGTTGTCACGTGATAACGGAGAACATATTTACATTAAAACAGGCGAGTGTAAATATAAAGACCTCTGATAGAACTCTACGATAGAATCGGAGTATTGCACTTAGGCTTCAGGTTAATGTTTATTTTTAATCTCTCCAACAGCGCTCTACTTCAATTTTACTTGAACTGGATTATAATACTATTAAATTATATATTTTTTCAATATATTACATACGTACGACGTTGTTTCAAGCTTTGCGAACCTATCAGCGCAGGACGGTTCAAAAAGACACCTTGAATCTGGAAGCGTTCGCTCAATCCCTTAGGTCACGTGATAACGGATAAATTAAGTTATATTTGAACTGAGAGCAGCGACTATATATATATATATATATATATATATATATATATATATATAAATATTTGTTATTGTTTATTTATTTATATATGGCCGTATACGTTTCGTCTCTTTTCAATCAAGACTCATCAGAATAGAAGTACGACTATTCACCACCGGTCACACGATTCGACCCAATCCAACATGGCTAACCGATAGGCTAGTTCTAAACAGCTTATAAACAATGATAAATTTTACACTTTTAGAGGCGGCGAAACGTACAGGCATTCAACTTCTATAAGAAAAGGAATGATGCATATAAAGCAAGTCCCGTCAATATATATATATATATATATATATATATATATATATATATATATATATATATATATTATAATATAAAATGAAGTAATAAAATAAGGTGTCAATCAAATTTTATTAGAATTCAAAATTCAAGAAAAGTATCTTAAAGTTCTTAGCTCATGAGTTTTCAAAGATAATTCTTCTCTTCAGAGGACCATCACCGCAGTTATACCACTACAGGTAATACATTAAACTTTGAAAATATATAAAAATATACACAAAAATACATAAAAAATATATAACATCAAATATATCAACCTAAAAATATGCTTTTTTGTTAAATCCATCCAAGCCATACAATTTGAAAAACATTACAAGGAAAGACATCCAGAGGGTTGACTGAAGATTAATCCAGGTGATGAAGTACCAGTCCAAACACGAGAAACTGAAAGAGCTGACAAAGTTATCCAGTCGCGAAATGCGTCAACAATCGATGAAGTGAAAAGTATCCAATGTTTATGTTTATGTTAATTATTACAACGATAAATAAATCAAATCAAATAATATAGAAAGTTAAAAAAAACTAACTTAAAATTCCAAAGTCTTGATTTGGGCAACCCAAATCAAATTAAAGTTCATTTGCTAATTAGAGCGTTCATTAAATCCGAATTGAACAAAAATAAGATAAACATAAAAACTGGATACATACAATTGAGGACTCGTCCGATTAAGGGCGAATTCAAAAACAAAAAAATCGCCCATTTGCCTATTCTTAAATAATTAGAAGCAACACGTTTAGGTTTATGAAAAAAAACGCACCGTAAAGAATACCAGTCGCTATCGCTCCAAATAAAAACAAAAACAAATAATCTACGTAACATTATGGGCGATAAGAAGTCGTACACAAATGGGTATGTCATTCTAGTCTACGGATATTCTTGCTGTGTGTTCGGTTGATCACTTCTACTGAAACCACACATTCTGATTGTGATGGTCGTAACTTTTTGCTTCCGGAAATGTCTGCAACTTCTGTACATATTGGCAAAATAATACGGAAACACGTGTTTTCTTTCACGAAAAAAAACCATACACTTAATTTCGAAACCGCGCACCATACAGCCACTTGTTAACTGTGTAGAGGTGTTTTATGTAGATGTCTAGGCTTACTTTAACGTTAATAAGGAAAATTTGCTTATTCAGGAAATGTAAGGAGATTCAATACTTGTAAGAAGATCATCATTAACAGAGAATGTTTGAATTGTGTTGATCTTGTTTTTGAACAATCATTAATTTGTATGGATTGAATTTGCGATCAGTTCGTAGAATTCGTCTGGCAATCTCATGCAGAAGTGTGCTCGCTAGATGAACACATTGTCGAACAGCAGAAGGTCTCACAGCATCACCCCTGTCTGGGGTTCGCGCGATTCGAGCTCTTACATGTAGTGTTTTGAATGCTGATCATGTGACTTTTAAATATTCATCAAATAAAAGTATTGGTTTTCCATGCGTAATATTCGTAATCATTCTGATCAGACATGAGGTCGAGAATTGATTCATCATTAAAAGAAAAACGGTTCTAGAGCAAAAGCACGATATGAAAGAAATATATTAAATAATTTATGTAGCTGAAATTAATGGTAAGTAATAAGCCAAATGAACATATAATTAGCACTTCCATTCACGCATTAGCAACACATCAGAGATAGGTTTAAATATTGGACATGTTTCTGCTGCAGCATTAATATATATATATATATATATATATATATATATATATATATATATATATATATAAATGGGAGAGTAATCAAGAAAAACAAAAAATGTTATTTATGTATCGTCTTTATTTACAGACCTTTTCGTTTATTTTTTAATTTTGCATTACGTTAGAATATTATAACAATAATCTTCTTTCCAAATATTATCTAAGGTTAAGATCGGATTCTTAATCTCCCTGATGAGATCTCAGTTGATAATACGTGTTGATCGATAACATCGACATGCCAGTGTCGCAGATTTTGTACATGTCTGTGTAAATAAAAATAATTATATATATATATGTATATATATATATATATATATATATATATATATATATATATATACTTCAGAGGCAACATTTTTTAATCAATGAAACAGGCTGGTGGAAATAAAAAGAAAATTGTGAAAAAAATGTCCTTAAGGCCTTATTGCCTGACCCTCAAGTACAAAACGTCAGAATGATAAATTAAAAACTAAGAAAATCGAATTAGATATGAGGCGAAAAATTGTTTAAATTGGAGAAAACAATTGAGAAAAAAAAACGTAAATCTCTCAACGTTATGGTGGATTTCAATCATTAAAGATCTCCAACTGATGCTTCAAAATAGTTTGTCTCCACAGGCTAAGCCGAGAATTGTTAATAACTTACGCCTCAATAATATTTAGATAGTAGTTCGACCTGGCACTTTGTAAAACAGAAAACCACCCATCGGAATATTTGTCAGAACAACTTTTGTATTGACCAGGTTATAACCGATGGCTGATTCATGTGCCTGAAAGTTCCCGGATTATCTCGAAACCTTGTGTAAACAAATATCACGTGGTATGTGTTTGGATATTCTAATTGCTAATCTTTGGGATGTCTCGCCAACGTAGTCAGCTCAACACTGACACAGGAATTGATAAACAACATAATTCTTTTGAATGGCTGGCAAAACATTCTTACGAAAAGAAAAGAAAAAAGTTCGACTCGTTTTCTGGGAACACACTTTCTAGATATACTATACTTTTAGTTAAGCCATTTTCTTGCAACGGGTTGAATGGTATTTTATTAAATATTCTATGTAACTGGTTATTCGCGCGGAAATGTCAATTTAAAACAATTAAGAAACATATGGCACAGTTTTGAGTTGACTAGCAGGTTGAACGGGGGAGTATACCATATAATTTTCGTGTTTCTTGTTTTCATTCTTACATTTCTATATTTTTCTCATTGTATTTAGTGTTTATATAACCACTATTTTGTAAAGCATCATTATTAAACATGTCCTCATTAGAGATAGTATTGTTTATTCTATCACTGATTGAAATTGGGATATACTTCATAACGCAATGTGGATGATTCGACTTAGAATGACCGAAAAATAGCCGTTAAAAATTATAATGTGCGTTAACAAAAAGGAATTAGTGCTTTTTGTGTATTCTTGGATTAATTTATTTGTGTATCGATGTATAACGTTTGCTTAGGGGTGTGGTGTAAACAGTTAGCTATGGTCTCATTTCAAGTAATATACGGTTAATATAAATTTGCTGATCAAATGTGATACATTGTACAACCCATTATTTAATTTAATTTTGTTAGAGTTTATCATGAGTGCTGATTCAATAAGTTTTCATCGGGAGTTATTTGTTATGCATGATAGAAAAGTGTATTTGACGGGAAAACAATCATTTCATTTGATAAATGCACCATAAAATGTGCATTCTGGCGTAATTATCGCACCACCTTTTTGAATGCGAACAACTACGTTACATTTGAAGGTAAATCATTCTATTCATGTCAACATCGCACCACACATCTTCAACTATTGCATTGCTGTGATAATTCTTCAAATCAGTCATCCCGAAGAAGGCTTGAAATAAAGACGAAATGTCAATGTATATAACAAATAATTATGGTTTTTCCTTAGTCATTTTCCATCGCATTTAATATTATTTCTATTATATATATATATATATATATATATATATATATATATATATATATATATATATATATATATATATATATATAGGTCAGTCTCCAAGCACTAGTATGACGGTGAATCATCATGCTTTGATCCGAACTGCGCCGAATTTATTTTGATTATAGAAACCATACCTTGTTTTCAAATATGAAGCTAAAAAAAGTAATACTTTCAACAATCTATGTTAAAATTCAATAGCGAACATTAATTCTATTTAACTAAAAAGACGTGCAACAAAGAAAACAAAGGGATGGATATTTGTCAATCAAGAGTACATTTGCAACAAAACCGCAGAAATACAAAGCAAACTAAAATAAACCAATAAACAATCAAACAAACAAACAAAGGGGAATAAATAGACATTGTATTTTTGAACAATTGATTACAAAACTTTCTATGAAATTTTACTGCCGCAAGAAAGTTCTGAGGAAATAATCGGGGTCAAAGTAATCTTCTTACTAGAATGAAGCCGAATCATTGAATTAGAAAAGAAAGAAAAACGAGACTTATTTGACATGTAAATATTTCGTTAGTAAGTACCTAAGCTACTTCAGACTGCGATCTTTGTTTTCTAGCTCGGTGATTACATAGAGAGACGGAGGTCTAAGAGATCCGTGAAATTTGGGACACAAAACTACCGTTTTGTTTTCTTTGAAACATTACGATAAAAATCAAGGCTTTATTACAATGAGTCGAAATCTTGTACGGTGCTCGTCATATCAAATACTTAAACATATTTTGAATAAAGTTATTGCTGTTAACTTTATATTGTATATGTGCTGATTAATAACATTCAGAAATGCAGAGAAGTTAACATTTTATACTTGTTTTACCAATCTGCAATTAAATGTGTTTTAATATGTGTGTACGTTTGCTTGACATATTTATTCATCTTAATTAAAAGAATCAATATATGTAAGTAGAATATTGACGGAAAATAAGAACATATTTAAGCTTTTAAAAAGGTAATAAAATATTGAAAATCAACAAATGAGTATACTTTTAATTTACTGTCGATAAACATCACTTATTTCAAACATTTCTCTATAAATAATTTTGTGAACATACTATATAAATATACTATATACATATACTATATACATATGGTAGACAAATGATGTACCAAAAATGTAATAGTCCTGGAAACAATATGTAGTAAGTAATTTACCCCTTCCCTTGTTAAACAAAATGACTGGCTTCTAGGACTCCACTTGTGCCCCCCCCCCACATTTTTTCCTAAACTTGTCACTGGTCATCATTTAACTTTTTAAAGTTTTTAGTCGTCATGCTTGAATTATTTCCACGTATTTACTCTAATGAGTGTGGACGAAAGCCGGCTTAGCATATTAATATATTGTTGTTTTTCCTCTCATTGTTACACTTTCATATTTCCTTCCACCCCAAAAAATGTCACACACGTCTATATTCCTTGATTTAATATACTATATAAATATGCTATATAAATATACTATTGAAATATGCCATATAAATATACTATATAAATATGGAGTAATATAAAAAAACAATATTACCCAACTCGTCATTTTTATTTCATTTCTATTTCGCTCATTGACCGTCATTCGTCATTTCTCTTGATTAATTTCGTTTTAGAAAACATTTACATTTTAAAAACGATAGTTCAATGTAAGAATATGTTATTTTCACACAAAAATATAATTCAAACATTAATTTCACTGACACATACAAAACGGAAAGGCTGTTATTAGCGAGAATACACTGGTAAACGACTGTTGTAAAAACGGATGAAAACTTGCAACAGCTATCAGCTGTTTATCATGAAATTGTTTACTCTCTGGCAATCCATTTTAGTGAATTCTCTACACAAACGGGGTTTTCCTTTGGTATTTATTATTTTTGACAAAGGAAAGTGATTTCCCCAAAATATTAAATAAATGATTTTTAATAACTATCCGGACAACACACAAACAGCCAACACCAAACTTGCTGTTATGTAGGATTTTAAGAAAAATAAATAGTGAGTCCCATTTCGATTCATTATTTTTTTCGTTCCAGCTTAAAACATACCGGCACTTTGCATTGTCCTCAGCCTTGACTATAGTAAAATTATATCGCAGACCTCACTTTGAGTTAACCACTAGACACATAACATAGTTGATATAGGAGTTGGTACGACAAAAGCCATATAAACATGACAGGAGAGTACAACGATTGACACGCTATAAACATTAGTACAGTCATGATAAGGGCAACGGTCTGATATCGTGGGTCTTTTATTCACTAATGAAATAGGAGAGAATGAATGTCTAGTCTAATGTGTTCATTACAAAACACGATTGGACGGAACAAAGTAAGCAGTGACCATTTATTTAATATGAGAGCTGATAGATGGCGACAAACAACGTTTTCTTTAATACTGAACCGTTTCTCGCGCTCACAGGAAAGTGAATACTTTAAGAAGATCAAACAGTAGTCAATCGATTAATCATCAACCTAAGGACCCGACTTGAAAAACATATGATGGGATGCGTGGGCGAAAATTCGTTTCATTCAAATACGTTTTTGTCAATATATTACTACACTGGTATTTGTTGGCGAAAAGCTGATGGATATATATATATATATATATATATATATATATATATATATATATATGAATTCATACGTCTTACTCTCTCTCTCTCTCTCTATATATATATATATATATATATATGGTTTAAATCTGAAACGACATCGTCTGCTAGTATAAAACACTTTGATATTTAAAATATAGTGATCATTTATATATATATATATATATATATATATATATATATATATATATATATAGAGAGAGAGAGAGAGAGAGAGAGAGAGAGATATGAGAGACGGATAGACAGACAGACCAGGAGAGAGAGAATTCCAGTTGTAGTTCTATTCATAGAGTGGCAGAAACAATCATATGAATTTTACTACGTTTGTATAATAGTACTCAATAACACGTTGTGTTGTGAAAATGTTTGTATGCGTATACATATTTAGGTAAGGCAAACTATTTTACGCAAAAAATTATACAATGAAAAAAAGTGCATAACATTACATAAAATGACAGGAAATTGATACAAATGTTATTACATCGACCGTTCAGATGCGAGGAGGTACAGCAGTCTTTAAACATTGTTTTTCAAAGATAAAATTCTTCTCGGTAATGTTGTACTTATCATAAATAAATATTACCTAGTTCCATTTCACTTTGTAAAAAATTAAGAATGACAAACAGAAAGGTTTGGGGATCAAGAAATAAATGGACGAGAGGGAGAATGGTAGCAGTATTGAGTAGCCATTTTCGAAGACAAAAGGAGACGATATGGTGTAGGTAGCAAAATAGAAAAAGTTTGTAGATTTGGCGAAAAGCTTGTAGTTTTGGAAAAAGGTGTTTGACAATGTTTACAGGGTTTCAAATAAAAGGCAGACGGTTCAAAAATATCTCACTTGGTCCGTAGGGATTCGTGTCTCTGTTTTGCGTATTGTTCAGTAGAATTACAAGTAAAAATCCTAACCAGAAGAGTTTTATCTCTGAAAAGCCATGGTTTAACGATGAATGTAACTCCTTGCATCTGAACTTTAGATGTAATAAAATTTAAATCAAGTTCATGTAATGTTATGTAATTTTATGCAATTTTTAACTTTCATCTTTCCTTTTTTAAAATTGATTGCTCTACTACACGTATTGAGCTTCATCACGATAGATCAATTTAACGATACTTCACGTTAATTCTATTATATATATATATATATATATATATATATATATATATATAATAGAATTAAATTTGTATCAATTTTATGTAATGTTATGCAATTTGTTATCTTCATCTTTCCTTTTTTTAAATTGATTGCTCTACTCAACGTATTAGGCTTTACTTTATCACGATAGATCACTTTACGAAACTTCACTTATCGTTAATTCTATTATCATTTCATATATATATATATATATATATATATATATATATATATATATATATATATGCATATATTTATTTGTTTACCCATATATATATATATATATATATATATATATGTAGACAAATAAATATATGCATATATATATATATATATAAATTGTGAATATATACTGATGCATACACGTTACACAAAACACTTGTTTCACTCACCCTACGAAATCAGTTAGAATCGAATAGAAATATACGCTTATTTAATATTATCGGCTAAATATATGACACTAAACTATCTCCAATGTGCATCAGGTATTTTATTATTACATTACTCAGTTGGTGTAATTGAACGGCTGATCTAATGATTCGTTGAACTTCTCGGGCAGCGATTAGTTTCATATTACAAGGCTAATTCGACAAATTTCAAATTCTAGATGATTTTGTAACAAATCGGACAGCCTCGACTGTTTTGTAAAACTCGTTACAGCTATAAATTGAGCAAATGCTGAGCTGCACTATAAGAAATAGAGTGATCTGAATTAATGGTATATACTATTAGAATTCATAAAACACTCATAGATTGCTGAATTATTGTCTCATCTCAAGTGTTGTCTGTCCCAAAGATAATCCAATCATTTTTCTTTTAAATGTTATGTCATAGCCTGAAACGTTTAGCTCTCCAGATATTTTCCCTAATAAACCTATTATTCTTGACGTCTTTTTGACAGCATTAATGTTTGATAATGGCCCTGTGAGATCGGGGCTCAAGGGAGTCAATCTGTGACGAATTCACCTCCGCAGAAGAGTTCTGTGACATCACGGGTTCTTGTGTGGGAAATTGAGTTCTGAGAGTCTGTTTTTTGGAGGCAAGCTGAACAGACGTACTCCTCCATGTAGTCAGCAAATGAACAGGGGAATTTATTTCCCTAAAAGAATACAGGCGTAATTAAATTCCTTTGACCCCCACTCAAATGGCTAAGGACTTAATGGACCATAGATAGCTAGGAATTACCTACGATGAAGTAGTAAATTGATCTCTCCCGCAACGTTTAGTAAAACATCTCCAAGAGTGACAGAAAACTGACGCCTGATTAAAAGTAATCAAAATGTAAAAGATTGTTCTCCTCCTGAATCGTGTTATGAAGGTTTTTGTTGCAGTTGTTGCAGACACAGCGGACGGCGATACTCACGGCAGTACATAAGCGAAGAAAGTACTCAACCACTTAACGACATCGAGACGACACTCCTCTACGACAAGGAAGAAAAGGTACGAATAATTAATATAAACCACACAGAAAGCATGCGACTATTTCTATTTTCCAATTAAACTATTTCGGTTGACGTCGGTCTGACAGTATTACGACACCACCCCTTAGAATGCATCGCAAGCAAACCCCATTCCTTCCACGATGAAATAGCCGGAATTGTCGGAGCTAAGTGTGCGCAAGCTGTAACCCGAACATTCTTTATTAAAATTAGTTCTCGCAAAAGCACGTATTCGCAAACCTCTAATTCTGTATATAAACTATTTTCTGTGGTATATCTTTTTTATTACTTGGCCAAATAAACTTAGTAAACCAATACATATTAGAATATAATTCATACTTTCTCACAGGTTGATGACATGCGAAATGACCGTGCTTGAGAATACTACCTCTCTCACTAATCCAACAACATCTAAACTATGGTTTGTATATAAACTCGTATGTTTAGAAGTGGAAGTGCCTGATTAGTCACTTTTTCAATATCAGAACAGACATAATAAATAATCACCCCCCATGTTTTTTGTTAAATAAGAGTGTAGGGGTAAACGTGTCAGCATTAGTAGAACAACTGATCTGGAATTAAACACCCCAGCCGATAGTGGACATTGTCTATTTTTTAGGATTGTTCAATTGCTGCTTATGTCTTCTTTCCACTTAACTGAAACGATGTCGGTTAAGATGAAGTGCAGTTATGGTTTGCGCAACCTTTGCGTCATTTTATGATCTTCATCGTACAAAGATGGTTTGCAAATAAAGATAAAGAAGTATATCAAAGGTATAATATAGGTGTGTGTTAAAGCGTAAATTATGGTGTGTGTAATTCTCTTTCTTATAATAAAACACACATGGTTTACGTAGGAAGGGCGCCAATAAATACACAACTGTACATGGAAAATCAATACTAAAAACACAGTCATTACGTACAAGACTAAGCGAGGACAGCATTATATTATCTCAGCAGGTTTACCGTCGTGCGGCTGACGTAAACATAATCGCACGTATTCTATTTCTACGTAAACAAACAACCGGTGCATGTAAACAACATTTCTAAAAGACTGAAATACATGAAGCAGGAAAGGAAAACCACAGAAGGCTAATACGGCCAACAGGAAGATCAGCATCAAATGACGTCATCAATTTTCACTTTGCGTGTCAGCCGCCATATTGTTTTTCACGTCAACCAACCGGCCATCCATTTTCCCAAAATCTGTATTCATTCCATCAACAGAAATGATTAGGATGAACTTTAACGTTCAATAAGAATATTACCCAGTTTGCAGATGATTCTAAACGTTATTCGAACAGACGAGAAAAATAAAAAAACATTCTTGATGTTTTGATGAAATATATTTTGACGCAGCACATCGATAATATTATTTATTTTTTAAGGTTAATAACAAAATAAAAATACCTCGGGTGCATTCGTTTATAAGGAAAAGGGAAAATAAATGAATACATGTATAATATAATTATTTTATATGATCAGCTTTTCAAAATAGTGATTACATCATAATGCCATATTTATTTTGTCTATGTATTTCAATGAATATCATCTCATAGAACTCACCAGAGGCTAAAATTGTCATATTCAGTTCTGAATTGAAAATTAATATTTGCTAATCGAATGTATGATTATGCTATGTGTAAGATTCTCATATCATATATGCACGCCAAACATATATAGATAGATAGATAGATAGATATATAAATATTAATACTAAACTATGAAAAAAGGCATCACTTAATATTACTCAGGAAACTTAATTACAAGGAAAATAATTAATATTTTTAAAGATTCTTTGAAAACCGATTTTTTCTTATTATTTCTGTATAAGTTTGTTTTGTCATTCTATACCACTCATACACACGGTGCCCTATATAGTTTCGGATTAGTCAACATTCTTAATTGGTGTTTTGTATAATACACACACACACACACACATATATATATATATATATATATATATATATATATATATATATATATATGAACAATATGATCAAAATAAGTATGTTAAATGCGAAAAAAGGTATTAAAATATAATGTATAAGTGAACTCAACACGTATGTAGTCAATAAAGAAATTATTAGTTAATAATATCCATAACCCCACACTGATTCTTATAAACACACGAAATGCCTCGTATGTGATCGGGTTAGCTTCCTTCTAACTCTTCCTGTAATGGGGATAAAGTACAGGTTAAATTTCAATAATGAACTAAACCCGCCTCTAAACGCAATATGGGTGTATATGGATGTAATCAGTCGATGAAAAATGATAAGCAACCAAGTGAGTGAAAAATCAATAAGAAAATAATACGGAATTAAAATTGTAGTTACTAATTCGTGCTGAGTGTATTGGATAATTTTAGAAGTGACTTTTTTTGTATTCCTTTATTGTTGAATAGTCTGTAGGAATTTCAGCCTTCAATTAAGTGTAACCAGAATTTTTGAAAAATAATATTTTAGAATAGGGACAGCATGGGCAACTTATCGCGCCAATATTTGTAGGCGTTCGGTGTATGTTTCACGGAAGATATGAATAGAAAATGAAGTGAAACAGATGAGAAATAAAAGAAAACAGGTGTTCACTAAACAAATCTGTTTGAATGGTGTAAGTGGGAGGTGTTGTCTGTGGTTCACGAAGTTTCTTATGTGATGGTGTAGGGTGTCTATTTCATTTTCAGCAACGAACGAAAAGTAAGGAGAAGATAAGGAACACGAATGTTTTCTAGTACCTAGTGTAATCATCTTCATATCATCCATTTATAGCATCAATGATTTCTATTTTTACCTCCTGTCTGTCTGTCTCTCTCTCTGTTTGTCTGTCTGTATGTATGTCTCTTTCTCTCTATATATATATATACATACCTCTCTCTTTCCCTTTCGCTCTCCCTTTTCATGATTGTATACGTCGATAAAATTGTGGAATGAGTAGTAACCATTGTATTAACATTTTCAAATTGTATTTGGGCAATAGTTTCGTCGATATTAACAGTAATTAATTAAAGGTGGGTGATGAAAAAAAATTACTAAAAAACTTTTCTTTACTTAAACTAACATCGCACGTTAGAATTCTAACTGAGACACTTACTCGAGAAGGGAAAGGGAGTGACAGGTGGCCGACTTAGTAGACTTGAAAACTGTGTTGGCTAGCAATCTTCAATTGGACAGTTCTAATCTTCGAAGGTCGGCACATCTGTCTGCGTAAAGTGAGTATTTCAAATTTTACACGGAGATATAAGATCGTCATATCCCTAGTTTCTAAATATCTTCCGGGAAATATCAACACGAGTGTAATCATCTTCATAGCATCGATTTATAGCATCAATGATTTCTATGTGTACCTTTTGTCTCGTACTCCCTATATATATATATATATATATATATATATATATATATATATATATATATATATATATATATATATATATGTATATATATATATATGTATATATATATATATATATATATATATATATATATATATATAGGCCTCTTTTCAGTTTCGAGAGACAATGGAGGTGATAGTTACTGCGCTGCGATTCTATTTTGAAGCACTTCTTGTGCAATTATCAACTACAAATCTTATTGGATAAGCAAATATAGACGGGTCTTTATATATATATATATATATATATATATATATATATATATATATATATATGATGGACTCTCTCGTTGATTTCGACGTATGAGTACCCCGCCAGGGGCTGCCCGCGCGTGAATTTGTAATTGCAAGAGTTGCGCAATTCCAACAACCGCTCTCCTGAGTCGGCATTGCTTGATTTCAATGGCAAGTAGTAGTACAAGACGACTGAAGACAATGCCGAGAGCACATACAGCACCTGGTATTCCTAAATGGTCACACATTTAGTACTGGCCAGGCTCAACACCGCTTAACTTCGGTGATCTAACGGGAACCGGTGTGTCAACGTGAGTGTGACGTGTATATATATATATATATATATATATATATATATATATAGAGAGAGAGAGAGAGAGAGAGAGAGAGAGAGAGAGAAAGAGACAGAGAGAGAGGAAGTAAAGTAAATATATAATGTATACGTTTAAAGTAGTAATTGTAATAAACAACCGATGCTTGATATACTAGATAGAGCAATAAATAAACAAGTAAAAGATGAGAATGGCGATTGTTAAAATACAATATCTATTAAGTCATCAGTTCCTTAAAACAAGAGTTTTCAAATTATAGAAAGTTATTTTTCTTTTCTTTGCCCTTTTGAAAAATCCAACGGATTTTACAATTTTCTATTCCAATCTTCCTGTATTTACCGCTTCTGAACCTGCTGCTCTAAATTCCCATGACACTTTCAACGGTGAACTGTTTTCTTACATTTTCAACCCATACTTCTTGCATTGGACTTAAAAAAAAATATTTGCTCTTATTTCATATAATCTTTATATTTGTTCAAATTATTACGTCGGTGAATTCCTTTACCAACTTAGCCGTTTCGTCTTTCTCTGACGATAATATTTATTCTTTTGGAAGCCATGAATTAAGGAAGGAAAAATACATTTTCTTTATTCGAAACACTTTTTTTAGCAACTTAGGACTTAATAGTTGTTGTTATTATGCGATCTTTATTCTCATCTTTTTTTAGGTGTATATATATACATATACACTTATTTATGTTTATATGTTTGTTATTACAGAATTCTACACGAAACAAAATGAACGACCATTATCAATTGTCGTAAGCATCTAAAAAGCGTAAGTGGTGGCAATATGCTGATATTTAGTATGATTTAGTTTTATAGAAAATAGATTAAGAAAGGGATCAAATTATTCAAGTAAATAAAAAAGCAAGAATTCTAGACATAAGGTTTTGTATTATTTCAAATTGACTAAAATCTACGTAAACAGCCATACAGTTTTTTAGAAACTGTTCTATTGGGGAGAATAAACTTAATTTGCTATCAGTCGGGTATAATTTTAGTTGAAATTAATACATTTCAAACTTTATTTTTAGTTATCACTCCTATATAAGCATTTAAACAGGTTGCTGCTATTTTAATACATAATAAAACACATTTTTGAATACTCTCCCACTCTCTCTCTCTCTCTCTCTCTTTATATATATATATATATATATATAGTATAGAAGAGCGATCTAAACACAGCTTTAGTATATAGGCAATAATTTCGTCGATATTAATAGTAATTAATTAAAGTGATTAAATAAAAATAGATAACTCATTAAACTACGTTTCTTTATATAAACTCACATCGTTCGCAAGAATATTTAGCAAGAGGGGAGTGACGAGTGGCGGACTAACTTACTCACTAGCTGACTGGCTATCTCTCTCTTTCTGGCTGACTAGTTGTCTCTCTCTCCCTCCCTCTCTTTCACACACTATCCCTCCCTTCCACTCTACCGTTAACGACGACATATTGTTTTTTTCAGTTTTTTCTTAATTCAATGGTGTTTTGGAAAGAGTTGTTTTTCGAACGTCTGATTTTGCTAGGATGCTTTGAATAATTTATTTGCAGAAAATATAAATTTAAAAGAAATTAGGCACAAGCATTCAAAAGTGTGTCAAAAATGTGTTTCGGTTGTCATCCTTGGCTTATAGTGATAAACATGGCTATACTACCCTTAACTAGAATCATCTTAGTCACCACAGTACCACATTTACACTAGATACCGTTTTGACGTTAGAAAATTCATAAATGTGCATAGGCGCAGATATATCGAAATATTGCCTAGAATATTTTTCCAATACCGAACGTTGTTGAAAGAGGTCGCATAGCACCAGCTTCTAGTTGAGGATCTTTGCATCTCACCCTTTTGGCTTCCAAAACGGCATTTCGTTCACAGTTTGTTAATTCGTGATATTTACGCCTTTGTTTACCTTGAACAATATTTTCTGCTTCATTTTCCATATTTATATGTCACTGCGGGTAGTCGGAAAACATCCTTTAATTATTTTTGGTAGAAACAGTCGTGTTTATATTTATTGGTGTATTTGTTTAGTTTCAGTATTAATGTTTTTTTCTGACTGTGCCCCAACTGTTTCTACCCAGAAGGCACAATAGAAGACATATAGAAGAAGATGAATGGACTTAAAAAACTGTCTATTCATTTTTTCTATATGTCTTGTGTCCACATTTGACACCGATATATATGTGTGAGCATACAAACTTATAATCACTGACTGACACATATAAATACGCATACACACACATAATTTTCATCGTAACGTCGTGCACAATATGTGTAAAGCGAAAAAATCCGATACCATATATTTCTGTTCTTGGGTGAATGATTGTTGAATGATGGGGCGAGTGAAGTGTTTACGAATAAGGAGACAGGTATATTTAATATTCTTATTAATTTTTAATGTGTTTATTATTTGTTTAGTTATTTATTCATTATTTAACAATCATGCATTTATTATTAAATTATTCCCAAGCACATACGCACATGTACACGCTATATATATATATATATATATATATATATATATATATATATATATGTGTGTGTTATATGTGTGTGTGTGTGGGGGTGTTTGTGTGGGTGTGTGTGTGTGTGTGTGGGTGTGTGTGTGTGTGTAAGGGAGTGAGGCAACCGACATTTGTAAAAAGGTTTTTTATCAACATCTATTAATTATTTGGTTATTTTATGATTTTATAATTTTATATAACGCGTGGTCCGGTCCCATCAAATATATAAATCCATTTGGAGAAATGTCTTTCTATTTGAAAGAGTGTTGTTTCATTTGAGGAAATGTGTTATTGTTTGGCGTTTTTGCGCATGTGTGAGTTTACGGGGGGGGGGTACGTGTTTTGATATTTTTATATCTTTTATTTTCATGTGTTATTTTTTTTCTTTTTTTTACTTCTTTTGGTACAAAGTCGTGTGTGTTTATTAAGTGCGTGTTATGTTGTCCTTTATTTTATCGGTTCTCCATTTCTTGGTGTGCTTAGATATTCTTTTGAAATCTATTGGTTGTTATTGCCCTGTCGCCAAAGTGGTTCATGTATTGTTTTATGTTTTGTTTCACCCCAAAATAAGCAACTGTAAGTTTTTTCAAGACATTTTAATCCAGTAACTCTTTTTCTGATGATTTTCCATGTTGCAGATACCATATTAACGCAAACATGTTATTTGTAACAAAACGAATGAAACACACAGTAAAACATATATCTCACAGAAATGTTATGTTATTTTAGAAATGTGAAAAAATAAAATAAGAATGATAAAATAGAAACATGGTTATTGGAATATAATATGAACGTGGGTGTATGATAGTATAAATCATTTTATTCATACATACACCATTGGCTTTATTTGTGCATGCATTATTCAGCTGCAATTTTATTCAGGCCTCGTAACAACCTAAGATATGACTGCTAGAGCAAAACACTTTTTAATGGAGTAGGATGAGGAAGGGCTGAATATATATATATATATATATATATATATATATATATATATATATATATATATATATATATATATATATATACACGCAGCCACACAAATTATCTGGGCATAAAAAGAATACATATGAAAATAAATCTGAACACATAAAATATGATTAATTAGTTAATTATATATATATATATATAATTAACTAATTAATCACTTTTTATGTGTTCAGATTTATTTTCATATGTATTCTTTTTATGCCCAGATAATTTGTGTGGCTGCGTGTGTGTGTATATATATATATATATATATATATATATATATATAATGATATTTTTAAATGGTATTTGACAGATAAGCTCGCTGGGAGACATATGTGCACCATTTTACTATAATGAAAAACGCTTTCACAATACATGTATCACTTTTAAGCCTCCCAGCTTATCACCGGTGATATGCGAAGGCAAGATCCCTATTAATCATTTTGACAACTCGTTGTATATCATAGTTTCTTTCCTTTTGAGTAATTTGGCATAGACGTATAATCATTCTTACATGCGCCGATTATAAACTAAAAATGATCCTTCTCATAGTCGATGTATAACACAAACTATGTCACCCGGAAGCGTGTACGAAGACAGTAACGCGTATTTTCGTTTGGCATAGTTAAACAGCTGGCGAGAAATTATATTCAACAGTCGTGTCGATAATAAAAAACTTTTAAAACAATACATACATACATAAATCCTAATATAAAAATATGTAAAAACGTAAATAGACATCCTAATCATAATAATAAATGGCTACTGCTATTAGATGATCCTGATAAGCTTAGTCAAGATGATAGTAATTATTTCCTGTCTCTGAGGAATTGGATGATAACTCACTTTACAATAGAGAGTTGAATGCCGAGGATTTACCCGATTTGAGGCTTATTTTTTCTTGCTACCGATTAACCTATTATATGGCGTTTCTGAGACTGAGAATGCTTTTTTGCCTGTATTATACTTAAACGGTGATACACGATAAGTATATTGATATCTGAAACACAACCACACAAAATGTCAACTAGTATGAAGTATGTTACTCTGCTTTATATAGCTCTAGGGATGGCCATCAACAGAGGAAGCAGAAGACATAGACATGTATAAATTATTGTGTGGGCTGTGTATTTACTTATTTCATATCTGTATGAATACATGATTATGAATAAGGTAGTAGAGAAAAATACGATTACAATTTACCATAATAGCTACACACATACACACCCACACACATTCATTTTGTGACACTAATATTACAAGAAGGGGTATATTCATATATAGATATATTGATAGATCGAGAGATTAATAATTAGATAGATAAATTTAACAGCGCTTTAAGTTAACTCTTTATACTAAACTCACCATGCCATTATTAATCTGCAGTGAGGCATTAGGCGATAACTCTGACCGCTTTTAAACGGTGACTGAACACATTTGTATGGAAATAATTTGTGGCAACCGTAGTTTCATTCAAAGCGTTACACCGACGATTTCATTGATTGCTGTGTTTATAGTCCGTTAGACTTTAGTATCGGTGGGAATAAACGCCTTTCTTTATGACTCTAATTTGGAAGAGAATAGACATATATTATATGCAACATGAAATACGGAAAGGAATAGATACTAGGCAAGTTATTAACCCAATTGTTAACTGACAGATCGTTTTCAGTTGCAGAATGCTGTCCTAGACAGCATGAAGTCATATTTTGTTCAAAGCTGATCTAGTCTGAATCTGTTAAGTATTTGACTGTATATATATACGAGTACTAGTTAATATATATATATATATATATATATATATATATATATATATATATATATATATATATATATATATATATATACATTACTATTCCATGTATCCACATAACCTTTTATAAGTAGATATCGCATTTCACTCTAGGGTGGAATCCTCAGAGTATGTATATATATATATATATATATATATATATATATATGTATATCAGTAATAGCATCATATTTCTGGTGAAGCATCACCACTTTGCAGTTCAACGCCAATCTTTTCTGGTCACACTGTTGTATTCAATTTACAACGCAATAGATATTTTGCAGTGCATTCGTCATGTATCGGCTATATTTTAGATTAAAATACTGAATGATGCACCCCTCATGGGTAATGCGGAGGAACAATGCAGCAAAATCATCACCATTTGGTAACTCGCAGGCATCACGTGTATTTTGTAGTACAAAGAATATTTCCTATAGATCAATACCTATAGTTTATTACCGTGCACACGCCCATCTCCAAGGTATTCTTACACTTGTGTTGTCAAATTTTAAGTAATTAAGATTGTATGGCAAACCTTGCGCATCTGGATCATGTTGACGTGCAATTGGGTTATCCTACTGTGACTACAATACTAGTGAGCAATTTTAGAAACATCTTGAAAAACTCATCATGTCTATCAGCGATTGGTAGTAGTGATGCGACATAACACATATATGTTGTAAAAGTATATATATATTTGTATATATATATATATATATATATATATATATATATATATATTTATAATATACATATACTTTTTAATAATATATATATATATAATATTTGTATACACAAACACTCTAGTTTTGTCTCCATTAAGACACGCAAGTTTTTTCGCCGACTGGTTAACTGGAACCTCGAACCACATACTATTAAGATACAACGTCTTAGTCGATTCGCTTATTGCAGAGATGAGAACGGAATATAAAGCTTATATATATATATATATATATATATATATATATATATATATATATATTCCATGATAAATGCCAGTATACTGAAATCATATGCTCTTAATAGGGTTAAGATGAAAATTCATATACACTAAATGTACAAAAGCAAGGAAATTTCCAAATGTTTACACTTTTATTGTCATTAAGGGTATGCGAGCACAACAGGGCTATGTATTTTACTGGTAGACATTTTTCTTCAGCGCACTTCACACACTTCATCCTCTCATGCATAGAGATGTATACTGTAGTTATGTGATAATTAAATTGTTTGCTTGATATGTAGTCATACCCTTAATGACAATGAAAGTGTAAAAAATTGGGAATTTCCTTGCTTTTATACATTTAATGTATATGAATTTTCATCTTCACCTTATTAAGGGCATTTAATAATTATTCTAATTATATAAGGATCTGTTTAAGTATGCTTAACGTGTCTTTGTGCAACTGAACTTCCGTTTTAAATATGGTTAGAACAAATAACAAATGGTTCTTTTCGCGCTCAATTATACTAGCTAAAGTACTCGCTTATAACGGGTTTCTATACTCGAAGGTATAATCCAATATTAGAAGTTAAAATATGTATTACATATTTTAAAACCATTCTTTATTAAACAAATAGTCAAATTTATAGTGATGATACATATCGGCTAAGAATTAACTGGGACGTTATGAACACAATAAAAAGCAATAAAATGACGTGTATTCTTGCCTACTTGAATACTTTCGGCGCAGGGATTTTTTTTATTTATAACGTTCCAGTTAATTCTTAGCCGATATCTATCATCATCCTAAACCTGACTGTTTGTTTTAAAAAAACGCGCGTATACGGAAAGTGGCATATTTGAATCTTGATTCCTGGGCAGGGTTTAGATCTTTAAATCATAATTCATATGTTTTAAACTTTTGAAATATACACTATTAATATATCGATGATATTTCAGATCATCATCATCATCATGATCATCATCATCATATTACAGATTTATACTAAGGATCACTTATTGAGCTTATTTTTTACTGCAGCTTTGAATTATATCCTTGAGGCTTCATATGTGTTTTTTTTAACACATAAAAATGAATTTAAATTACTAAAATAGTATATAGATGCGTGTGAAAATAACCCATGGACAAACTGTAGTTTTCCCATTCCAATATTTTTTCGATTCTAATGCATTTTCTCATCTTTTTTTGTCATGATTCTATAAACTGCTAGAAAGTTTCTTTTTCGTCATCGTTCCGACTTTCTAGCCGCCTTACACGACGTATACACGGGATTTCTTTATCTTCTCTTTCAGCTTCAGGAAAAGTAAAAAGCTGCACTAAGTAAGATTATGTGAACATGGTGGTTATTCCTGTAAAGCAATGCCCTCTATTTTCTTGAACTATTGGATGCTTAGGGCGATGTGAGCAGATGTCTTGTTGTATTCTTAAAAAAGATGGGGGTGTAAAGTGTAACGACAAGCATGTGAACAAATAATACAATATGCGAATATTTAAAAAGAGAACAACTATATACTTCTGTAGACTTTCAGGCTAAAAATGGCATTATTCTGCTTGGTAGTAGGAAGACATATTTCTAGGCATCATCGTCTCCTTTAAAATACGATATTTCAATCGCCCGAGGTCACATGGGTCAACTTTAGAATCTCAGCGGTGTTGCCGACGACATTGTAACATATTCGCCAAGTGTAAATGCCATTAAAGCCATCTTAAGACGTTTTTTTTTTAAATAAGGTGCAGTATGTGACGTCACGATATCCGAAAGGTCTCGTTTAGTAAGAACTGAAGATAATCGGGAAGAATTTGAGCAAAGTCTGGAAGTAGATCAAACAGTTTAAATCATAAGAAAACTCCTACATTTGGTAGTTTCACGTTTCTCTTTACATAGGATACTGCATGGCATAGTCATGTTTCCATACACAATTCAGCTTATCCAGCAGCTTTAGCCTCAGGTCTATGAGCAAATACTGGAATTTGCTGTGAGACTTCAGGATTGTGTAGTCAGTGTAAGTGACATTTAGACCACTATATATATAAGAATAATGCAAATTCATTATAAATCCCCTCAAAACATGGCAATACCCCACATATTACACATTAAATACAAAGAAAAAATGAAAATGTTCCTCAGACGCAATAAAGAAAACTGATATACTCCAAACACTTCTCTAATAAACAGACCCTTTTTTCCTATCAACGCCAATAATACAATAATTACAACACTTTAAATAAACAAGAAATTCTAAAAAAATGTGCTACATCCACAAGCATAAAAACACTAAAAACAACAAAACATTTTAATCAAACACACACATTTAAAGCAGGGATATATGCTGTTTCATGCAGTAATTGCCGTCAGATATATATTAGTGAAACTCAACAGAAACTTATAGAAGATTGATCGACATAAAAGAGAAATAAAAATAACGATTATATTACAACATGTTCATCCCTTTTAAATGTAAACAAGATATACACATTAAATTAATTATAAATACATCTCGCCAAACAACTCTTGAAGCAGCACTTATAAACTCTTACATGGGCTCCATATATTTAGATACGATTCAGTTAGCTAGTCTGAATTATTGATGGAGTCAAATGAGACAACGAGTGCGGTTCAAGCTGACATGCACCGACGGCGACTGTTATGAGTCAATCATGTTTTGTCAGACCATAACAAAGTTACAAATTCGACGCAGACACAGGGAATCTCGACTCAGAGAAGGTCAGATATGATCTGATTGTGAATGTCGTGTCTGATTGGACGACCCGAGGAAGTGTATCTTACGTCATTTGTTTTTTTCATCAAAAACGAGAGTTTAGTGAGTATGGGTTTTGGAAGCGAGCCGAAGAGTCGACTTCTCTATGTAGTTTTCAACTGAAAAAGGGGAATTACATTCCAAGGAAAATATTGTTTTTAAAGTGAAAGCTTTAACATCACGATGTAACCGCTCGTCGTATGGGCTGGATCTCGAATGAGATCCGGCAGAGATCCCCGTGCATCGTTGCATCCCACAACGAAAAGTGAGAATGAGTGAAGTATATAATGTGGCGAATAAATGGAAAACGCCTCCACAACAAAGACGTCAGATTAAAGAATCGAATCTTTCTCTGAAAAAAACATATCTCAGACTTTTGTCTTCTGCCTGAAAACAAATGTGTCCACAGAACAAAAAAACACCAGACTCGATACCGGCGAGAGATACAATGAAACCGACGGCACCGACAGCGATCACGACCCGTGAACGACGAAAGAAACTGTATGGTAACTTTTTGTATTGGTATTTTCGGGTGCTAATTTTAAGTTAAGATAACAAACTGAAAGACTTAACACAGGAAGAAAGCGTGTACGATGTTAAAAAGAGAAAAATACTAAAAGGAAAATATGCTTAATGATAAAAAGAGTTTAGAAAGAACAATGTATGAAACGAACCGTGTTTGATGTGAAATGTTTTAAAGAAAAGGTGTTAAAAAGAGAACAATCTTTTAGAAGAAACTGTGCTTAACGAGAAGTGTTTAAATAGTGCCATGTTGAAAAGAGAACAATGTTTAGGGTAAACTATTTAAAAGGACTGTCAGTTTACATGCTTAAACAGTTTTAAAACGCTTCTAGACTTTTCATATTGTCTTGGTGTTTCGAGTAGCGTTTAATAGACCATGGTTTCGAGCTAAATAATGTTCATTTTAATGTAAGCAATGTCTGGTTTCGATGCCGATTATGCAACATAGTCACATGTAGTGAATTAAATAACAACGCCAGAGCAGGGCAGTAATTGTTTTCCGTAAATTCTTACAAAGACATTACAACTATTAGAGAGGTGGTCAATCAACAACGTGAGAAATACGCATAGAGCTAATATAAAAGTACGCGACTTGTTCAATTAAATAGAAATTACAGTTAATTATTGAAAAGCAAACAAAATGTTTCCAAAAATAACTCATTCTAAGAACTAATGTATAGTTTGTATTTAATTAAACATATTATTCACATTATTTAAATGAATTGTGTTGTAAAATATTAGAAGGTATGCTTATATAAATGTACTTAATTTAACAGATTATTCTCATTATTTCAATGAATTGTGTTGTAAAATATTAGAAGGTATGCTTACATAAATGTACTTAATTTAACAGAATATTCTCATTATTTCAATGAATTGTGTTGTAAAATATTAGAAGGTATGCTTACCTTAATGTACTTCTATTTAACAGATTATTCTCATTATTTCAATGCATTATGTTGTAAAATATTTGAAGGACTATGACAAATTAGCAAGTCAAGTGAGTTAAGGAACAAAATGCTGAGTCTAATGATGTTGTAAAGTATTGGAAGGAACATTAGCAAGTCAAGTGTGTTAAGGAACAAAAAGCTGAGTCTAATGAATTTTCCACCACAATGGAGATCATCATAATCCAATTCTGACGAATGGTACAGCAGGTGATATACTTAATCACGCAAGGTGTATATGTATACCATATTTATGAAAGAAATAGGTCACGAAAGAACACAAGCAGACACCGCCTGAAAGTGAACACCGGAAGTACGAATTGAATCTTCCAAGTCTTGAACACTAACCTCCTTGCGCCATTTTTATCTGGTTGGAATTTATTACGTCGAAAAAACTTTATTTCGCAAACGCACACAACCAGTAAACACAGGCATGTTTCTATTTATTTTACAGTAAATTAAAGGTATGATGTGTCTGATTTTTCAATACTTACAATCAGCGTATATATCTGTGTGTAACTACTTTGTGCGGAAATAGGGGGAAAAAGTTGATATATAGGTTTCGTCAATTCGACTGTTAGTAACACGAGTAATGCAGACGAATATCTGATAATCATATTCTTCTAATTATATATGTCTGGCTAATTTACTTTCTCATTCGGTGTTGAATGTAGATTACCTAATTTAGTCACGCCACAACTGTCATTACCATATACATTCTTCTCGTGTCAAGCTTCATTAAAAGGGTCGTTGTATGCAAAACCGAGTGATCATCAAAATACCACACGTTGTACACCTACGAGAAAAGAGCACATTACAGTATAGACCGACGGCGACAAGTCAAACTTAGTACGACTTTTGTAATGAATCTCTCAGCTGCTTCAGATCATATTGATTTGCATCTTTATTCAACAGGAATTTCAGGAGGCTAAATAGAGTTATCATTTGATACTTTGCTAAGCTGAACATTTTCAACGTGACAAGCTCTAGAGAAAATTAACATATAATGTTAATAAAGTTCGATCTCATATATAATATATTGTTGGTTGTATTTCAATATTCGATACGTCATTATTAAAATGTTAAATTTGTAATATATTTTAGTGTAATTCTTAATAAAACTTGTTTGATATTATTATATGTTTCTTACAAAAATCATATTTAATCCTTGTATATCAGAATTGCAACAGTTTTGATAAAAAGCTTAATTGAATTATGTTTTGCCAACTTAAAGTTTACGAAAAAAAGAAATCCGCAAATGCAAAAGAAATTTAAACGGTGTATTAATTCACACTTTCACCACTAAAGTTAGACAAAAGAAGTCGATAAAATCTAGAAACTATTTTGAGACATAATATTGTAAATATAAAGTGAACACAAAATATGAATAGATTATTTTAAAATGAAAAACACGATAAATAAGTTACTTTAAAATACAAACAGGCGAAAAATAAAAAATAGAACAAATCAAATTCAAATTAATAGTTTCTATAGACACAGATTGTAAAGTTACCCGTGCAAAATTACATTGTAAAAACTAAACCTCATGAAAATTAAAAAATAGAACACATCAAATTCAAACTAATGATTTCTATACAAACTTTTAATAAAGTTACTAGTGACAAAATGCATTTTTTAAAATCTAACTTATAGAAAATTTAAACAAAACAAATGAAATTCAAACTAATAATTTTTATACAAACATATAATAAAGTTACTAGTGAAAACGTACATTTTAAAAATCCAAGTTATACAAATTAAAAGCAGAAACAATTTTTTTATAAAAACAAATAATCATGTTACTAGTGAAAAATCCTTTTTTTAAATAAAACTGATGAAAAATAAAAATAAAACAAATGAAGTGCAAAACAATAATTACTATACAAAGTTACTAGTGTACAAATAAATTTTCTAAAAATAAAACTCATAAAAATTAAAAATAGCACTAATGAAATACAAACTAATAATCACTATACACACAGATAATAAAGTTACTAGTGTACTAATACATTTTCTAAAAAATAAAACTTATAAAAATAAAAAAATAGTTCTAATGAAATTCAAACTAATAATTTCTATACACACAGATAATAAAGTTATATGTAGAAAATTACATTTTTAAACATACAACTTATACAAAATTAAAATAGAACACGTGAAATTACAACTAATAATTTATATACAAATATAATAAATGTACTAGTGTAAATATGTATTGTTTGAATAAAAATTCAAAAATTAACAAATTAAAATAACACGAATACAATTACACCTAATAATTTCTATACAAACAGATAATGAAGTTCCTCGTGCAAAAATTCATTTTAAAATATCAAACTTATAAACATTTATATAAAAACATATGAAATTCAAACACATAATTTCTATACAACCACATAATAAAGTTACTACTGAAAAAATACATTTTTAAAATCCAACTTATAAAAGTTTAAAATAGAACAAATTAAATTAAAACTACTAATTTCCATACTAATGATAATAACTGTTGCAAAAATACATTTTTGAAAAAATTAATTTAAAAAAATTCGAAATAGAACAAATTAAATTCAAATAAATAATTTCTATACACACAGATAATAAAGTTACTAGTGAAAAATACATTTGTTTAAATGAAACTCATAACAATTTAAAATATAACAAATCAAATGCAAACTAATAATTTTTAGTGTTTAGTGCAAAAAGGGATTTTTAAAAATCAAACTTATCAAAATTAAACATAAAACAATTGAAATCAAAACTAATCATGTGTATACAATTAATTAATTAAGTTACTAGTGCCAAAAATACATTTTTTTAAATAAAAATTATGAAAATTAAAAATAGAACAAATGTAATTCCAACTTATTATTTTTATACAAACTAATAATAATGTTACTAGTGCAAAAATACATTTTAAAAAATCAACATCATAAAATTTAAAATAAAACTAATATGATTAAAAAATAATAATTACTGTAAAAACGGATAATGAAGTGTCTATTGCACACATTCTTTTTTAAGTATCAAACTTGTAAAAGTTAAAAATAGACCAAATTAAATAATTTCTATTCAAACAGATAATAAAGTTACAAGTGCGAAAAAGTAATTTTTTCAAATAAGACTTATTAAAAATAAAATATTGGACGTATTAAATTCAAACTTATAAAACTCTTAGAATATACCTAATGAAATTCCATCACTTTAACCAGGTACCATGCATTAATGCTCTTTTATAGCTCAACAAAATTTCGACTTTTCTATATCCATGACTTCAGTCGAATAATTACTATTTCCACATTTTCGTTCATGTAAACATTGAGTGTCCGTTTATCATGGGCGCTGCCTTGATTCTCCTCTAGCTACCGGCCTTGTGCCGCATCTTTCTACAGTGGGAAGGAAGAAAATGGCATCATTTTTCTTGACAAGTCCTCTGTTTTATGTTGGTAGAGCGCGTAGTTTTCAATTGCATTCCACAACAGACAAACTGACAATCACAAAAACAGATATATCACATGTATAATAAATAGTTGAGTTGATTTAATTTATTGATTCATGTTAGCCTGAACACCCTTTCTTCTAATGAACTGTAAGTTTACGTAAGATGCATTTCATTTACTTTTATTGACGTCTATTTCAACTGGCATTATTAGTTTCCTGGAAATAGCAAACCATTTCATTTTGACAATGTTCAACGAATACAAAAAAATTAGTTCTTTTCGTTAGTACTTTTTCGTAATGACTTGAGTCTAAAAAATATTTCTAATACAATTTGTCTTGCACGATACGAGTTGTGTCTGATATATAACGCGAATATTTATTTATTTTAAAAAGGTTTGTTCACATAGAACAGGACTAGTGTCACAACCAATGTATTGCAATCTAAACAACTAACTCCATTGCTTCGTCTTGAAAGAAATCTCTCTCGAATCAAATCACTTAACCCATCCTCGACTATCAGGATTAAAAGCACCGCTTGAAAGATTCTGTTGTAATTCAGTCTCGTCGTTAAGACCGTCTGATGGTTGACATGCTTTTAAGATGTCCTCTTTGATGACCGCCGTCATCTTGGGAAAAATGAAAATGTCACATAAAAAAGATGACACAAACACACACACATATGTTCTTGCTAATATTTTGCGTTGCTAAGTCTAGAAAAAGGATATTCGTTTTTCGCAGGGTTTTTTTTCGTTATTTTTTAAATTTTTTTTTCTCTGTTGTTATCTTTAATAATTGCATATAATTACGTTGCCACGTCTAGTTAAAATATATTTTTCCACATAGTGCAACTACAAAAGTACATTTATAATGTAACGGCTAAAGTTCTTCTTCGTTGGACCTACTCGATAGTAGATAAAACCCTCCCATAAACCATACTGGCCGGTGAAATGTCTCTACAACTAATGTTGCTGATAATAGTAGAGGGAAATTTATCTTTAGTCCTTTACAATATTTAGAAACTGGTTACTAGACATATTCTATCTACATATATACATGTATATATATATATATATATATATATATATATATATATATATATATTTATACATGTGTGCATATGTGATTGGATTTTTTTTTACCGGCGGGGGCTCGGAAATACCCGACTAGTAGACGAGCGCAGGCTATCTTCTCTCGGAGTGATGGACTCGTAGACCCTGACAGGTCATCCATCTAAGAGACGGAAAACTCTGACAATAAAACCTTGCTACCAACGATATGTATTGGCACCAAACTGCTGGGGAGGGAGGCCTCCTTAGTCTTGGTCGACAACCTTCCTAGAGCTGGACTCTCGAACAAAGTATCCGGTTTGCAAACCTATAATTGCTTAAGGAGATGATAGGCTCTACCTATCGCCCGGCTTTCGCACTCTTTTGTCTATTAGCCAGGCGTAGAGGAACAAGTACTGGGAATCCTTTAAAGAAGCCTGGTACTTGGCCTTGTTTCCTGACTAGGGCCATTAATGCCGTCTCTTTTACTCTCTGTCCGGGCAACGTAGGGAGAGTTTTTTGTCACTTAGTCTTACATGGATAGTCTGGGTCGCTCTTGTTCTAACAGGTTGAGGGTACAGGTTAGACAGCTTGTCTGGCTGTTTCCGACTGACAGCAAAGAGCCCAAACTCTTGGGTAACGCCAAGAACGGCTGCTCCATCATCAGTTTCATAATACCGTGTGTAGTTGTGTGTGCAATGTCGCGCATTGAAAGGGACCCTACAGTTATCCCCGTAGCCACAACATCCATGGACCAAGTCGCGACTAATAGGGTGACTGTGTGAGTTTATTTGGCACCTAACAAGCACCCATTTTGCATGAAATCACAAAATAAAACAAACAAACCTAAACCAGACACCCAACAAAAAGCATATTTGCCTCTGCCCTTGAGGCTCGCATTCACAAATATCCGGGGACTTAGAACCAACATTAACGACGTAGAAACCTTTATCTTGACAAACTCCCCGGATATCTTAGATCCAAGTGAAACGAACCTTCAATCCTCAATCCCCTCTCATCACCTTGACATGACTGATTACCTTCCACTCTACCGTAAGGACTCTGACAAACATATGCATGGGCTAGGAGTTTATGTTCGGAACACCCTCCTCTTGACTAGAAAGCATCGGTTAGAATAAGATGACCAAGCCTACATGTGCTTTAAATTGACCTTACATCACATAGTTAGTTACTTTTATTTCTTATATCGTTCTCCTCCGACCCAGGACTGTTAACTACTTGACTCTGTCTCCGAAAGCTTAGATAGAGCACTCTCACTTGACTCAAATGCCTAAATACATGTATTTGGGGATGTTAATTCACGCCCCGGTGATTGGTTGGGATTCTCCAGCGTTACCGATGCAGCTGAGAACTCTACCTTTAATTTCTCTTCAGCTAATGACCTCTCACATGCTGTTACTTTTCCGACCCGCCTTCCAGATCGTGCGGACCAGCAAGCCTCACTTCTCGATCTATTTTTTTTACCTCGCTACCTGAGTCATCTGTGGCGAATGCCCATAGCTAGCTCGGAAACTCTGATCACATTGTGGTAATGATACTTACCACTTTAAAAACTCGTCCAAAAGCTGAACAACCGTTGCTTAAACCGACGAGAAACTATGAACAGGCTGATTTTGAATTCCTCCCGGACCACATCAGCGACGCTCCATGGGGTGTAAACTTCTCACTCCCTGCTGATCAGTGTGCAAAAGAGCTAACAGAATGGGTTAAAGCAGGCATTGATGCTTATGTCCCCACGAGAACATTCTCCTGCAAACCCTACTCTTCTCAATGGTTCACCTCGAAATGTGCAGCTGCTATTGTTGAGAGGCAGAAGGCATTCCGTAAATTCGGCCGCCATAAGTCAACTGCGAACAGACAACAATTAATAGAAGCAGGAAATGATTGGAAAGTAGTGATAGATGAAGCAAAGAGGAGGTATACAGAGATAACAAAAACGCATACAGTCACAGAAACAGTGATTTCTGGAAAATGTATAATAGTGTGATGAACAATGGACAATCAACAATTCCCCGCTATCTAATCACAATGATGTTGTATGCACGGCAACTGATGAGGCTGAACTGCTTGCTTAGCGTTTCGCATTAAACTCCACTCTTGACTCGGCAAACCACCCCCTCCCTAAATTCCCATTGCGGACTGAAGCCACACTTGAAACCTGGTCATCACCCGTCTCAAGTGAGAGGCATTATAAAAAAACCTTGACACCTCCAAATCCTGTGGGCCTGATCTTATACCAGTAACAGTAATAAAGAAATGGTCTGCTGAGCTGGCCCCTGTCCTCTCTAAACTATACAACACATGCCTTACCGAATCTTGTTTCCCTGATAGTTGGAAAAGTGCCTCTGTGGTACCAGTCTTCAAGAAGTCTTGAGATAGAACTGGTCCTCTACACTATCGCCAAATTAGTCTACTCCCAGTCTTTGCTAAGATATTTGAATCATTAATCAATCTAGCGATAGTCAGACATTTAATTAATGCTGAACTTCTTTCTGATCATCAATACGGATTCAGACAAGAACGATCTACTGTAGATATCTTAACGGTTATCTCTGAACGCATATACCATACACTGGACAAGGCAGGTGAAGCTAAGGCGGTAGCGCTTGATATATCCAAGGCATTTAAGAGGGTCTTGCATTAAGGGTTTTTCATAAAACTTCACGCATATGGTATTATTTGACAAATATTACTATAATTCAATCCTTCCTAACAAAACGAAAGATCCAGGTTGTACTCGATGGCTGTTCTTCTAAGCAATATGGCATAAATGCTGGGGTACCCCAGGGATCTATTCTTGGACTTCTACTTTTCCTAATTTTTATGAATGACCTCCATGATGCCATTGCGACTGAGATAGGAATATTTGCTGACGACACAACTCTATACTCTCGTCATGTGGGCAAAACCGACGTGCACATATCTGAAGCAATGGCTAAATCCTTAGAAAATGACCTCCAGTCTGTAGTGGAATGAGGGGAAAATGGAACGTAACCTTTAATGCCGCAAAGACAAATCTACTTTCCTTCAATAATTACAAGAAATCTAACTTACACAGATAGCATGAATTGGAATAAATACATCGAAAACATTGCCAGGGCTGCTGAAAATAAGGTTGGCTCCCTATACCCTGCCAGTAAACTTCTCACACCTGACATTATCCTATATCTCTGCAAAGCCACCATCCGCCCGTGCATGCGGTATTGTTGCCACATCTGGGCCGGGGCATCATCCGCTAGCCTCTCCCTCTTGGACAAGGTCCAAAAAAGAGTTGCTAACTTGATAGGTCCTTACTTATTTCATCTTGTAACCGCTTGACGACGACCGATGTCGGTCATAAACGTTCGCACAAAATACGGAGATGTTTTAGACTCCTTGGAGTATAACATCAAATACGTCGTACGAAGACTAGAAAAAAACGGCAGTAATTGCTGGCAGCCATATCAACAGTATTCGGACGCAGACTCTCTGTAACATACTATTTATGTACTTTTGTAAATACACTCTTGTAAATATACCACCGTATTGTCTTAATTATTACTGGCCTTTTAATGTCACAACACTTTATTTCCTTTAAGATCTATGAAGTTTTTCCTGCGTAACATAAGATTGAAAAGCGCTGTGATATGCAAGGGTTACTTTTGCTCAGAACTCTTTATACACATTCCGAAATTATATATGACTCCCGAAAATAACTATGCATTTCGCTGCTTTCTGTTTTTTGTCAAAACCATTTGTGTCAATTCCAGGGGGGAGAACCCCGCTTGATTATAGGTAGTACTTGGGTTAATAGCTTATATTAAACAATATCTTAATAAAGAATCGCGTTGTCATTATCCCTTTCTACACACCACACGTCTATCATTTAAAACCACTAATTCGGAATATCCAGTCGTCATACAACCCTACACATGTCCCTTCTTCTTAAAATAAAAGAAATACTAACCGATACATTATCATGTATTCCTAAAACACAGAATAATAGAAGCTTCCAAGAAATGGGGTTGAATTATTTATATTATAAATTCATTTTTGTCAATAAACCGAATGTTCAATATCAGCTTTCAGTATCATACGATTTATGCAATTAAGAATATTAATTCGTAATAATCTTGTATATTCATATACCCAACGTTAAAATTGAGTTTGAAAAACTAATAATGTCTCGACAAGTAAATATCTTCTTACTTACTTTATGTAAATAGCTGCACCACATTTACTTCTGTATCGAGTCTTGACACTTGATCCAAGTAGAATTGATACGCTATATTAAACCTAGCAACACATAATACACTATGTTCGATGAGGAACAATGAAGAGGCTATAAGATCATGATAGATTGGGGTAGTATACCTTATGTTATCAGCGACTGATAATCACATATTTTATCATGAAAAAATAAGGGTAATATATTTGAACATAAATAACTAGAGATATCATATTTGATCAAGAATAACAAAGACACCATAATTTATCATGAAAAATAGAAACACAATAGTTGATCCTGATACAACTGAGACACTATAATTGATCATTTTGAAAACATAATTTTGTCTTGTTTACAGCCGAGTTTACAGAGTGAATAGTTTGTGTGAAAAGCTATGCAGATCCGCTATTTCACTTTCTGCGTCTGTTGTTTTTCGGCCGTGTACATCGATCACCTTATTTATACACAAGTCGCACGTATGTCTTGCTTGGTAATGGATGTGTTTTAATGTGTATGCTACGCATCATCGCATATTACTTATTCTTATAATGAGTTCTTTTTCTCAACTAACTTTACGTCCTTTGAAACAATCGGATATTCGGATCAACTTCGTCTGTCAAATAGATCTCATTCAATACTTTACATATTTTATTTAAGTTCATTTCAAGTGTGTAATATTGCGATAACCTCTTTTAACATACAAACGCACAGAATAAGAAAATCAATCTATTTTAACTGTTGGGGAAACTTTTGCAAAATAATATCAGAGATTGTTTATTTCTCATGCTAAAGAAAAAAAGTGAACTGAATGATACCTTCATGATGTTTTTTGTATTAACATTATTTTACTTTGTCATTTTTTTTACTTTAATTGGTTATGAATAAATTTGCTCATTTTTCACCCTGAAGACGTTGTAAAGCGATGTAAAGAGATGCTGTACAAATTAATTAATACACACACGTATTAATGATCGTGCGATTTGAATCAGCAAAGGACGCTATTTTCATCTTGCCCCCTCACTCTTCAGTTCAGCGTGATCGATGGGGACAAGATATTCGAACACAAGATATAATAACATGTTTCGGAATTTTGTGACAGGGCCCAATCCTTTTGAATATAACAAGCAAAATTAGAAAAATCCTAAAATTACTATACATGTTATGTTAGTCGACGAAAATAAATTATTTTTACATTGTGTGACATCTTCATTGCGACCAGCGATAATAGCTTTCTAATAACAATTACATTTATTCATCATTCTGTTTACGAATTTCATCAATTGTTTTACGGAAATACTAGCACATGATAATAACAGGGTTTGATTGATTTGTTGAGAATCATTTTTACAGTTATTTACGTTGTTTTTATTTGAGGGAAGCCAGAGTTTATAGCTTGTTTACTTCTTAACAACTATGCGAAGTTTAAAATCACTGACTGAAGAATCAACATAATTTATAGTAAAGGGAACGGCTGAAGGAATCTCCTCTGGTGTATTTACAAGACTGTCACAAACTAGGATTTGAGGAATATTCGTCGTCATATCCGTAAAATGTACAATCAAGAAAATCAATTTTCACAGCAGCGGACTAATATTATTATGTATAATAGACCGACAACAATCTACATCTGTATATGAAAGAAATAAGTAAGTTTAGAATTCCGTATAGATTCCCGAGTTCGACATAAATGTTTCCGAAAAGATTAACATGTAGACGTTCGGTTGGTATATCGATCGAAAGTTATGAAAGAAATCAACACAGAGTAAAACAGTTGTTTGAATAATCCCAATAATAAACTAAACCATACATTTATTTAGATATTTAATCTTTTCTACTTTTCACATCATATTTCGACGTTTCTATTTTTTCACTTAGATAATATATAACATCGGTGAGTCTATAATTAATTGTGGGTTGTATTTAGCTATGTACATATTTCTTCCATATATGGTATTGCTTTTATATTTCCTTTATTTCGTCTGTATTATATTTAAAACCAATATTTTAGAACAAGCATGACAAACATACACACGTAAAAATACACTTTCATAAATACACTACTTAAACAACTACACCATTTCTCTAGGGAAAATTAAGGATCAACTACAAATTTCCTGATAATTGATGAGGGGTTCGTCTTGCTCACAAACTAGCAGGGTCATTTAATGCATACAGTGGGACACACATTTATGAGTTTAACCCCTTCTTTCTATTGACTATATAAACAGAAGGCTACCAACGACATTCGGAAGAACAGCTCCGTGGCCCGACAGAGAGGGCAAGACAGGCAAGCGGCGAAGTAACCCTGTCTCGATCAGCAGCAAAGTTTACACGATACCATGTGAAACATAAGTTAGTAGCGATACTATACAACCCCGCGTGTAAGATGTTTACACTTCAAAATGAATAATCAAGTTTACTTTCCAAACTTTTTCGCATCGAACTACAAGTGAACAATTGTAGTTATATGCTATTTCACAAATATCCATGTCTTTGTTTCAACATATATATATATATATATATATATATATATATATATATATATATATATATATATATATATATATATACACATGTAATGTTTGATTATATCTTTGTCTCCTACTTTTTACTCGAAGAACAATTCTACGGTCTGTTAATATTTTGTATTATAGGTGCAGGTCCTGATTATCGGATATTTACTTTTCCAGCAAAACCCCGCGTAAACGGGGTAGGGTGTGTGTGGGGGTGGGTAACTTACCTCTCACACAATCACTGCCGCTATGTATTCTAGTTGATACTATGACATGTCTTTACATATATTTGTGTTGCAATAACCTTTTACTCCGATATCATCCTCATTATTATTACCTTTTTGGTATTATTATTATGTAGACGTATTATCATCCTCCTGGGGATTACCCTTACATTTTGGAGAGTTGTTTTGTATATATCGTAAACAATAAACATTAGAAACATATATCTTATTTTCAGTATGCATTTCTTTAATTGCACACTATTATTTTTTATCAGGTTTTCTTCGTATATTTAAATTTATTTTTATATACTACCCACTCCTTTTATTGTTTTTCGTTCGATACCTTTCAGTTATTCTGTAACACTCACTTCAGCGGAACTCATTGTTGGTAGATAGGAATCATGTTGAAATTTGATTAGTCAGGATGGAATTGGGTTTTGCTTGGTTGATGTTATTTACTGCATCATTTTGTGTGCTGTAGTTTTTACTAAAATAAAGAGCATTTTGTATTCCTAAAAGGTATGATATCCACTCATTCTAACCATCAGTGTTCATTCGTTGATTCCGGATACCATATTTTTATGTTTGACGAGTAGTTATCCTTTGTTTGTCTTCGGAAATGCGATGGACCGCGTTATTACTGTAATGAAAATAGCATTTTTATTATTTTTATTATTAAAAATCAATGAAAATCCAGGACTCAATGTTTACTAGCAATGCTAATAATGTATATATTTGTTTTCCGTTGACCTCGTCCTGTTTTATTACATAATACAAGCGGAACATCGGAGAAATTCCATGGTGTTTCTACATATAATATAACGAGCATTTGCTCTGTCTGTATGTCTGTATGTATGTCTGTCTGTTTGCCTGTCTATCCGTCTGTCCGTCGCGGAGAATTTTTGTAAACGTAATTTCAAAGTCAGAAATGTGACAAATACATTAAGCCACCTATTAACGACAAAATAAACAATAAATAATTGCCGGACACGTTATCGACTGCTCTACCAAAACAAGTGATAACATCCTATTTAATTTAATACTTAAAGAAATCGTTTATTTTTACACTTCTTTCAGTAAGCAATGAATGATCGTATAACTTGTTCTTCGAACATACTTTGGGGTCTGCGTTTGCTCTCGATTTTTTCAAGGTGGGGAAAATCCCCCCCCAATTATTTTTCTGACGGGAAAACATTTTTTTCAATGTTAAACAAAAAAATATTCGAAGACAATGGGTTTTCTTCTTTGTCTCACCACCCAAGAACGCGGCAGCCTAGCAAAAATAGACGTTCGTTAAGGAGTCTATTTTTGCTAGTCTATTATATAAAGTACTGGTTATGATAATAGCCCTTTTGAAATATTCAGTATCTGTTATGGTGACACAAAATACACTTTCTTCTTACGTAAAATAATTGGTATTGTCAGCTAAATCATTTTGAAATGAATAAAAAATAAGACGTCCTTTTTAATTTATTTTAAATTGTAGCAAGTCATTTACAGTTAATACGATTAATTGTATCTGTCTTCTTACCATAATTTTCAACAAAATGGTCTTTATATAAATAAAACTAATATCATTTTTTTTATGGATTTATTTACAATTTTACTGTTTTTCTGTTGACAGGACGACATACTTTTATTTTGCAACAATAAATTTTAAGATGGGAAAAGTCGGAATATTTTACCTAGGTACATCAGATATATCACTAATGCCGATCTTTGCTAATTAGACAATCTCATTTTTAAATATGAGTGAAAGGTGATAACGGACGTACACACATGAAATCGTAATAACACATGATTATATAGATTAACGTATTATTATATAGGTATTTGTTTTCCATTCACATTGTGTTGTTTTATTAAATGATATACTTATATGTTTGCGAAACTGTCGATTAAGAATTCCGCAACTCCTACTTACTTATACGTCTTCATTTATTCTTTATTTATTCATTTCTTACTTTTCATATAGTGCATGTTTATTGTTTATATTTCTGTTACTTAAATATAAAAAACTAACAATAGTACTGTAACGTAGTTTTGTACTTATTTTAATTTAAATATTAATGTTGTTTCTCAATAAAAAAAAAAGTATTACCATTTATTGGTTATATATTTTACAGATGAAAGGTCAAAGTACACCATGAAACCACAACACATAATTTATATAACACGCATTAGAATGAAGTTCTCTGTAGAACCGCCTATTTTGGAACGTGTGGCAACGATTTGTAAGATTGTATGAACTCAAGAACTTGTAAGCCAAAACAAATGATGGAAGCTGACTAGTTTAAAAGTGGGGGAAGGATTTTTAAGAGTTTTGTAACTGGAAACACTCTAACAAATCGTTTCCATTCGTTCGAAGGTCCGCTAGAAAATGTCATTCTCATTATGTTATATTATTTATATTTTGTTGTTGTTTGTTGTTTGTTTACGAATTATCGACTGTACACTATTCGCTATTTTACGCTTTTAAAATAACATAAATATAACAAGTCTTCGATCCCATTTAGTGAAACCTATTTGTCCGTGTGTTGAGGAGAAAATGAACAGATACTACCCTGCACAGTGATTGAACTCACAAACTTTTATTGTTCAGACATTTTTATTTAATATATCCTTTTCGCGCTATTCCCCTGATTCCACCATTCTTTCCAATGTACACTTGTTACAAGACTAAGACACACACATCACTTTATCATAATTTAGCGATGCTTACTGTTAGTTCATGATTTTTTATTCGTCCATTAAATCAATTCTAATTTTCCTACTGTCTTTAATGTAATCAGTATTTGATTTATAATTCAAATGCTTTTATTTATTTATATATGGTCATTGATTGATCACGTTTTCCAGATGAAATCGTCTACATATAATGATCGCTTTAGGTGCATATAGAGAGTGTGTAATGTACCTAATGGATACGACCTCAGACTATGACATCGGCTATGAGATGGTAAACTTTTATTGGGTCTGTTCTGTTCTTTTCCGAAATAATATTTTCAGAAAAGGTATTAACTCTCAATCCTCCCTACGTATGTATCAAATATCAATGTCTGTTCAATGCATCCTATTCAATGAATCGTTTACAATATTTATGGTGCTACAGAAGATTTTGTTGAGTATTCTTTAAACCGAGAAACTGTCCGTCGATTGGTCACAGTTATGATGTAAATATGAAGATTACATCCACCAAGTTAACATGATTTTATCCACTACTATAAGAGGTTTAATAACACTTTTCACTGTGCGTATACGTATAACCTTTGTTCCTTAAGCATCCGACTGTGCAGCGACATTATTAATAGAACTGACTCTGAATACATACATAACTTAATCTTTGTATGGTTTCTAGGCAGGATATTAAATGTGAGATGAGGCTAAAAAAGAAAATCAGACAGATGGTTGGAGGTTGGTGGCTTACAGAATGATTCAACTGTGAATAGACTTCGAATCATGAGGTGCACAGTTGCTATGCTTCAGTTAGAATTAAGCTTAACCTAACCGTTCAGTAAATCACCAGGGAATAACGTTATGAATTAATCAATGTTTTTCTCTTCTATTTTCAGAGTGAAATATTTGTTAGGTCAGACTGAGTTCTAGGCTGTTTTAAGAAATTCTTTTGAATAGAGATTAGTTCTATGAAGTAGACTACGATTTGATTTGATGGATACGTTTTACGGAATACAAATCTTTTTGCGGTTACTATATACAAAAAAGGAAAAGGCATTGGCAACGATGCATACGAAACGATTGTGTGAATAACTATATGTTTAAGAGCAAGCTTTGCATACTCAACCTTATGTCATACACAAAGCAACCAACCTGCTTCGCTTTAGATGCGATTATCACAAACCGTGTAAATGCTTGTCCTATCATTAAAACATTTTATATCTTTCAGCAGACTAAACTCGACAAATCTGATGAAAATAAACGAGCTATTAATTCGACAGTTCCAAACCAATGACCAGTGTGGGGATGACATAGAGAGAAAGAGAGAAATAAAGAGAGAAATAGATTGAGAGAGATCAAACTCACCAATAAGTTATATATTGTAAGCGCATCTCGTTATGCATTAAATATCTTACGTGCTTCTAAACATTCTAATTACTTGTGACGTAATATACTTGTTTAACACATTACTACATCGTAGCTTATTTTAAGTCTTCCAAGTTGAACTCTGATGACCTTTTTATTCTCAACAAACTATGCACTAGTTAGTGTACCCGTTCTATATAGAGAAGGGGGTTCATACCATTTACAATTGTATATCGATATAAGTGAACGTGGATGACTCAACTGGAATTGAACTCAGATTAACCGATTCTACAATTTGATTCAGTAAACACAACTCATTCTCTTCGTTATTAGATTTATTCTCTCTGTGAAATAGAATGTATCCATGCATCAGTTATAATGTTTTATACTACCTACCGCGTATTATGTGTGAAACAGTTCTCATCATCTTCTTTTCGGATCTCCTTAGAGAAAAAGACGATGACGATTTCAATGGAAACAATATTTTATTCATTGCCCCGAATTTCCTTAAATAGAAGTTCAAAATGAAGTCTCTGTCTAATCTAAACTTCTATCAGCTACTGATCTCATTCAAACTCTTGTAAACTATTAATGATGTTAATTTAATCAATAAGCATCTACTTTTCCATACGAGGTTCTAATTATCTCTCGCGGAGATTATCCTTTATTAAAAGCTACACTTGTGTAATTCTGGTATGTCTATATGCACCTTACACTGTTTTTGCATGGCTTACTGGCGCGTTAATGAACGAACTGTGACAATTACATCTTAACATATATATCTTATTTTGTTAACTTTGGATTCAGTTTATTATGCACGCATCTCTTTTAAATATCTTGACATGGGTACGATTGTCGAAGCGCAGGACTTCAAATGACGTACATCATTCTCTAATGTATGAGATAATATTACTTCAACTCGATACTATGTATAATACATGATTACGGTAAATAAATGGCACTTCTACTATTGTATGTGGAGAAGTTGAAGCTAGATTTGATAGATGCTAACTTAAATACGTAATTCTTTTTTCTCTTGTTTTTTTATAGCCTTCCCTATTTGTATTAGTTTTGCCCTTTTCATCTTCCTGTTTTGTTTTAATTTTCGTTTGTCTTTTCTTTCTTCCTTGTTGTTTTCTATATTTCTTTTGTTTTACCTCCATTTCTTCACTTTTCTCTATTATTTAATTATTTCGTCTCCTCTTCTATTATTTCATTTTTCTTTATACTGGATTATTTTCTTTTGTTTCTGTTTTTCTTTTCCTTTTTTCGCTTATATTTCTTCATTTTTCTGTGTCCCTACTCCCGCCCTCCTTGTTATGTCCTCTTGGTGTCTGTTCTATTTTGTATGCTATTTTTTTATTTACATTTTTCGTATTTATTCTTATTCACTTATTTACCTTGTAAGGTTTTAGTCCTTTTTTGCCTTTTCTTTTTTGGGTTTTAATGTGTATCCTTCAATTAAATTATTTTATTTTTATTCTTTTTAATAACTCCTATTTTTCTGTAATGATCAATATCCCTTTTCCTGTTATCGTCTAAGTAGGTGAACCTGGACCACACGTGTGAGCGACGGAGTTAGTCGTGATCTTTGATTTTATATTTTTTGTTGGAATCGCCATTGCCACTAATTGATGCATTGGTGATTGGGAACAGCGTAGAATATACCAACTATGAGTGTATTAATTCTACAAATAATCACCGGTCAGTTAGTTGTATCATAACTTCTATGTATTTCCACTGACCATTTCGCTTTTTCGGTCGACTTTGAAAAGAGACCCCATAATGAACGACTTCTGTTAGCTTACGCTTCATCATCTGACAATATTTGAAAAGTACCCCCTTACTTACTGTCCCTGTAACCAAGATACATAACCTACCCAACCGCTGTTTCGTACTTTATCCTCTTACTTGGCTTCTTTTTGTTTCTGTTAATTTGCGTCTGATTCTCTTTAATTTCATCATGTTAACATTACCCTATTTTTTCTAGTTTTACAATCACTCATCCTCGTTATTTCTTTCCATCCATCTATTTTGTGCTTTTCTGATTCACTTCTTCATCAGAACTATTCACAGGATTATCTGATTCTCTCAGATAGGATATATGTTTTGTCATCGTATTCTATTCTTTCTTCACATTTACTAATTATTCCTATTAATCATCAATGTAAAATACTTCCATATTGGCCATATTATTAAGGAAATACATAGCGCGTTTGATAGGTGAGACGCTTATTTACTTCAATTAATAACTTGTAATAATAACAAAGTCATAAAATTTGACTTTTAAAACTTCAGCATAGTTATATTTCAAATATATACTTATTTATGGTTACATTTTTTTGCTTTTTAAAAAAGGTAGACAATATTTCTCGGGAAGCCACTTGTTAAAGTCAGGTTAGATTGTTTGAATCATCAAAAAGTGCACACACTATATAAATAACTCTCTCTCTAATGAGGAGATAATGCCTGGAAGAATGGCATCTTAGGGTGAACCATACCTATTTCAAACGAAATGGTCAAACCCCTTGTGAAACACTCCCTAAAATCAGAATGGTCTAAGGATTCCCGTCTGGTACGGAAATAATAACCAAAATAGTCCTTTATTTACGCGACAATACCTACGGCAATAAGATGTGACACGAAGTCAATTTAATGTGAGACAAAAACAGCTTCCTGGTAGGCGTACTCTGAAAGAGTACAATAATAGCCGTGAACGATCTGTTGGAATTTCCATGTCGGGGTTCCCCAAACGACAGAAAACACACTCCAGAATAAGGAGCTAATGTCTGGGGAATTAATCTCATGAGACCAAATCCAACCATAACTAATTCCGACGAATAAGGACTGACAATAAAGACCATACTTTGCCAAAATGATGCCGAGAATTCCCTCGGTCGGTATGAAGAACATCGAGTTTTCAAAAACTGTTAAATTATAACAAAGCTAAAAATACAATATCTAAAATTAGTATTTATATTCGTTCTCCTACTTTAACTATCTTTCTCTCTCTCAGTCTCTCTCTTTCTTTCACTCCTCTCTCTCAACCTACGTGTTTCATGTATTGTTTGATATTGTCATATATAGTCATATATTTTATTTGGTAGTTTATTCATTGTATTCGACTTTTAATAAATAGAGAGACCAGGAGTAAAACATATTGTATTCAATGAAAATGGTGGGACCAATTAACATAATGTGAGAGAGGATAAAAGGGATTAATAGAAAGTTTGTAGGAGATTAGTCACTTTAAAAATTAATTGAAAATGAACACTTTATCCTGCTAGTCAATACCATATATATATATATATATATATATATATATATATATATATATATATATATATATATATATATACACGCGTAAAGCCTTATATGCTCACACTATAGAGTATGGCTAATGTTTTGATAAATCAAGATAATACAAAATAAATCAACACATCAACAAATTGCATCTGCACTCAAACCCCTTTCTCACGAATACAATTAAACAATGAATGGGCTTCTACTTTATCTCCCCAAATCTATCAAAAGCAATCGTTCATGAAAATAAGTTATATCCAGACACCTGTTGATTCTCTGAGTTTTGAATTAGTCTTCCTTTCGACCCACTTTCTACTCTTTATTCATTTTTTTCTTTCCCGTTACTAGCTTTGTTTGCTATGTATTTTTCTTTGACTCTATACATATTTACATATCTTCCCTCTCTACATCAACCTTACCACTATATATATTTCTCATAATGTATTTGTATATATATGTATATATATACATATATGTATATATATATATGTGTATATGCATATGTATATATATGTATATATATGTATACATATGTATATGCATATGTATATATATATATATATATGTATACATATGTATTTATATATGTATATATGTATATACATGTGTATATATATGTATATATATTTATATATATGTATATATATATATGTGTATATATATATGTATATATCTATGTATATATATGGGTATATATATGAATATGTATATATATATATATATGTATTTATATATGTGCATATATATATATATATATATATATATATATATAAGCAATCTAATATGTCAGCTGTAATTAACACGAAATAAATGATGTGTATGTTGCAGTCTTTAGATAAACTACTAATGGTTAAAATCTCCAGAGATACATCCCACAATATAACATGATGAAGCTGATATACGTCACACCGAGAAGCCAACACTTGTGATGGGGGACAGTCAAGTCTACAGGAATTATGTGAAGATATAAGCAAAGTTTGCAAATGTCAAACAACACGCCGTCGTGTTTCATACCGATCTTCCGACTCAAGCCGTTCACGCTTGACTAGTTTAAACTTCTGCTCCGCGAGCAGAGCATTTGCTTCGATAAAGGGGCTCAACAATTTACGATGTCAGAAAAAATCGATCATGCTTATAACGGATCTCATTTTAACTTTGTTTTAGGTGCGCGGTTTTAAATCTAGCTTATAACTTGAAATGTTCAGGCGAATATATGTCTTATATTCTTCATACGTTTACGAAGACAGTTAAATACATTTATTTCTTTGGGCGATGTTTCTGAAATGAGAGAAATACTCCAACTATATGTGGGCAGAATTACACGTCGGAGATAAGACATCAACTCTTTCCATTGAATTTTCAAATATGAAACGTCCACGAATATTCAAACTTTAGACTGATAATATAATTCATAGAAAAGACTTTTAATTATAAAGCAATATATTTTCTTTGCCGTCTTTCTAGTTTTCAACTGTAATCCTATCCTCCCCCCAGTCAGAAGTCTCTCGTCCATATTAAAGATATTCAACAACCCTATCTCAGCAAGAAGGTTAAATATGTTGAACAATTACAATTTCACGAGTAAATCTCAGCGTGTTAACAAGTTTAGGGTAATATTAAACGATGTTACTGAGACGAGGTATTGTGGATGTTTACATTATTTACCCGTTTCTTCATCTTCATAATTTCAACCGCTTTCTTCTATATTATTTACATTATTTACCCGTTTCTTCATCTTGCTTGTTACAATGTTGACATTCTTTCAGCCGCTTTCCTCTATATAATGTGTGATACAATAAATAATCATGCTAGACATTACTTTCATAAATTGAAAAAATAAACCCTACAATTCCCTACAGTACATACATTCAATTGATAAATACATTGTCACGTAGATGTTTATTCAATTCAAACAAAATGGCATCGTATATCTGTTTACTTTATACATCTATTTACAAGCTATGATACTTTTCCGACAGACATAATGAGTAATTCCGAAACAATAATTTAACAATGTGTAAATAAATTTGAACATGTATATACACCAACAGATTGTTGCTCTCTCTCTCTATCTGTTATACTGATGAGTCTAACTTACCCAGGCCAAAAGCTACTCGAGAGTATTAATTAATGCGAGGAAATGATTGTCAAAGAGAAAATTAGTATTGAACTTTGTTTAATTGTTGGCTCGGTTTATGCCAAATATTTGCTTACATTGGACTTAAAGATGACTATGTTGTCATATGCAGGGAGGCAGTTCCGTGGAATGTTTTCTGAAGACGTAACCCCCTCGCAAATCAAATATATTCATGAGAAATTTCGTTTGAAGCTAAACACATATAAGGAGAGAAGAATGTTTTCCGTTGTGGTAGCAGGAAAAGGTATTGACTTACAATAAACTATTAGTAAAATAAGCATGTACGTTCAGTTTATCGTATATTTATTATGTTCCAAAATAAATGGTTCAATTTGACGGGAGTTTGGGGCGATTAACTATTTACTGACTTGTGACTAAGACGTCGACTTCTTCTTTCTCCCTTTTCCCATTTATGAGCCTGACCTCATAGATGCAATATCTTTGTCGAGTCCATCGCACTTTAGACCGTTTTCGTTTAATTGTTTGGTCACTGCGATCAGTTGTCTCCTCACTATCGTACCAGTTATGTACAACTAAGACAAAATCGATTTAGTATTTGCTACATCAATACCAGTGATTGTAGATGTCCCGCTACAAACAGTAAGTCTGTGTTTGCATAAATCAACATATTAGGAAGTGTGTGAATATTATGGTGTATTACATTTTAAATGCAACATACATTTTTTTATATTTTCATAATGGAGGTTTTAATTTATTTGTATATTCCTTAGAATTATTAGGAAACCAATAAAGATTGCTAACGGATTTCGATTTTGTATTTGTTTAATGTAACAAACCATCAGCAAAAGTACAATTGATTTGAATGTTATGTACATCACGATCATGATATGAATACAATAGATTTAACAACACCATTTTGTGTATTACGACGCCATGTAACATTTAACTCTACAGATATGTGTTACAATATGTATTTAATTATGTGTTTTCGTTTGAGACTTAATTTATGTATGTTTATTTGTTTTTGTTTGTTTTTGCTTTTTTACCAATACATTTATATCAGAAAATGTATATTGAAGGTTGGGTAATTCCTCTACGTTGAAATAATCATTAGTTTCTGTTCGTAATATATTATGTGTCATTGGAAACAGATCAAGGATAAATTAACCATGTAATAATTTGGTGATGGCAGAAGCTTAGATTTGACAACACGTGCGAACGAAATAACTGGAAATGATAAAAGAGTGAATGTTCTGAGGAGTGACGGCATTGAAAAGCATTTTTCTCATAAGAAAGCGACCAAGAGCGGTTCAAACAGGACGTACAAAAATGATGTCCTGAAAAAAGTGGCTAAAACAAAGTGACTCTCCACAATTCTATAAAACTGTGAAGCTGAAATAAAAAAAAAACAAGTTGTTATTATATCTCGTTTGTTTTAATTAAATTTAACACTGGAGAAGTTTATTATCACTGACAAGAAAAGCTTTCCTGCTTACTTTACAGTTCAGCTTATACACTTTCCAACTTAACAGCGTTAAACCACGTCCTCTATATAGAACACGGCCATATGCAACAGTGTATCAACATACACGTTTGCAATGAAACCACAAACCATAATAAATCGGACTAGCATTAAATAAACTTTGTTCTGTTATATGTTTATACCGAACAAAACTGATCTGAACGGGGTTAGTTCTAACTTAGAAAGAAACAAGAACGAAAAAAAAGCAACAAAATAAAAGAAAAACATGAGAATGATATCGAAGTTAATTCAATCTAATAAAGTACGAGAGTTTCTACAATCAGTTGACATGTCTTCATCGGATAAGGCGAGTATAAGTCTAATTACAGTCAGAGTGTGTTCTTTCACATCGCTCCATGTATAATCTAGTTGTTTAATCACATTGTTTTATTTTACAATTTGTGTTTTAAGAAAATAATAGCGGTAGTTGTACATTCCATGACGAAATGTGTCACTAAACACTAATTATGTATACATATATGAAGCATACACGTGCATGTATAAAGTATATATACGAAGTATAGAGTTAAATAATGTATGATCATATATAAAGTATAAGTATATACTTGATTTTATGAGGATCATTATCTGAATTATAGACGGTTCTAAGAATGCTTTTTTACGACGCTATTTAACATTTAATAATGTATGTGGGTGTGTGTGTGTGTTCTCACAATCTGCGAATACAAATTGCTGACTAGTTATAAAACGAATTACACTCAGAATTTTTTTGTCAGCCTCCGGTTTATTCGTGAAACCCTTGGTACCACGACCCTAACCCTAACCCTAAACTATATATATATATATATATATATATATATATATATATATATATATATATATATATATATATATATATATATTCGGGTGTACACCCTCCGTCGAATATAAAGAAAGTAAAAGTTATTCTTCGCTCGAGTTCGTACGGATAGTTATATCTAATAACATCCTAATCAGCAAAGATAAAATAGAAATAAGAAAGAAAGTAAGGTCTGAAACAGGAAACTTTTAAAAAAGATAGACGCATTAATCGGTATAGAAAGAAGAAAAGAAAAACAGAAAGAAAAATGTCTCATTATGGAAATAAAGTGGGGATTAATTTCTGAATTTATTTCAGAGTGCGCCGGTTGTCCTATTTGCTATTTTTTGACTACTTTCCACTAAACACTTCAAATGGTTCCGCACAGAACTTTTTTTTACTCACGTTACGTGGAGTAGACTATTTACTGATATGTGCATATATATATATATATATATATATATATATATATATATACATACATATAAGTAAATATACTTATCGCCATCTCTCTATCTCTCTCTCTCTCTCTATATATATATATATATATACATATGTATATATATATATATATACATATATTAATTTATTTATATACAAATACACATGAGTCTTAATTAGCGAGCGATGAATATAAATATATTAATATATATTAATATATATATATATATATATATATATATATATATATATATATATATATATATATATATATATATATACACAATATTATTTTTAATAAATAATATTGAATTATTTTTACCTGAATACGTAAATGTTTCATGCTTTCGCTCGGTAAGTTTAGGTAATACTAATCGCAAACGGTTGCAATCAACCTAGACTCTGCACGCGTCATAACGATCGGCCACGAGACATGCCAAGAATTGAATTTAAATGTTATTTATTCGAAGGGGACAGTCATACAAATACTAACTAGAGATACTACGTGTCAGTCTATTTCTAACTTCCCCGAACAGGGCTCAACTTTAATTTTATCAAAAGTGCTTATTACTTTTAAGTAAATAATATTAAATTATTTTTACCTACATACTCTAGCGTTTCAAGTACGGTATGATAATATCAGATGGTCGCAAGGTTGGAACGCTGCATTAGTGTGACACAATGTGTAAGATTTTGGGGAGCTGAGGGTTCCACACTGCATTCGTGGGCCTTGTGCCAAACTTGCGCTGAAGTTTCGGGAAAGCAGGTAGGTTAAACAGAGAGTGTCTGTACTCGGTGTGATCGTGACACCAGAGCTGACAAGTGAAATATAAATGTCAAACCAATTCAGTGACAGGATTTATAGGGGTTACAGATCGAAATGTTTGAATTAAACAACTCAAAGCATATTGTGCGAGACGCAAATTTCCTTGACTTGTTCTGTCACCCCTTCCCTTTTATTTACCTCTCTCTCTTTCTTTCTCGCTCTGTCTCTATTTCTATCTATTTAGCGGGTAACGAGATTTGAACGAAAGAGACGGGTTTTGAATTCGGACAGGGATGGGCGCGTGTGTTGCGCTCTCTGTTATCCCTAGGATAACATATCCTCCCACATGGATGCTGCGACAAAGATAAACGTTCCGAAAAGGTCTGCCGCCCCGTCAAATGACTCGTGCCACATTCGTGCCACATTGATGCAGAGTGACCAGGACCAGACCCAACGTTGCCACGGACACAACTGAAAACTAACATAAGACGATCACAATCATATTTCCAAAAAATCAAAAGAAATACGCACGGACACAGTAAAAAAACAGCCACTTCTGACCGGAACGATCATCCCAGCATCAAGAAAAAAAGGCAAAACACCGTAAAACCACAAAAGGTAGGTTACCATTTTCCTCTGCTCTCATTTACTCTGAATGTGTTGGTAAATAATTTATAAAAATTATTTGTGTATGGAGCTTTTTGTTTAACGTCTGCTACTAAAAGAAAAAAAAGAAATAGACAAAATGGCTAGCACGAATCCAACTCCCTTAAATAGAGTACTCACAGGTGGATCGAGGATCGCAATATTTACAGGAAGATCATGTAACTTAAGGACATGGCTAGCTGCTCTGAAAAAGAAAGAGCGGGTCTATAACCTAACAGACCCAGAGCTAGTGAATCTGGCATATAACTACTCAGATGGTTTACCTTCGGAATTGTTTGGAGAATATCTCGACAACCATCCAGATACAACAAGTAAATACCTGCTCGATGAGTTAGCGGCACAGTATGGTGAAGTTATAAATACCGCCGATGCCGCCATGGCCCTAATAATAATAAGGCAACACCGAGGTGAAGCACTCGCTAACTTAGCTAATAGGATGAACAAACTTGCTAAGTTAGCATACAGGGATGCAGATATGAGGGAAAGTTCAGATGTGCAAGTGCACCTAGCTGAATCTTTCATATATGCATTAATTAACCCCTTCATTAACTAGGATGTGGCCAGATCCAATCCGACAACACTATCGGAAGCTTTATCTGCTGCGAGACAAAGTGAAAACCTCTACGAGCGAATCCGAAGTGGCTACGGAAAGGAACAAGCTTATCTACATGGGCAAATACATATTTTAAGATTAATGTGAGTAAGGTTCTTTTCTCTGATGAGACTCGGGCAACACGTAATTGATGGCTTGGCAAACGGATAGGTTTATTCCGGAAATGATAGTCACTATCTTTGAAGCCAACAGCAAATGAGTAGAGGAGTCATTATATGGGCGACTATTATTAGAGATCGACTGGTTGGTCCTATAATAATAATAATCACGTCTTCTGCCTATTGCAATCTCTTGAAAAAATGTCTTGTACCTTGGCTAGAAAACATAAAGCTTTTCCTACTGAAAGACTTTGCTTGTATGCTCGAAAATGTTTCTTCTAAGTCTGCACATGCTACTCATTATTAGTATATTTGGTCATCAAATAAAACAATTTGCAATCTGGCTCCTATGCTTCCCGACTTTAAACCCAATAGAAAACTGTGTGTTTATCATCAAACGAGATCGTCATTCCACGTTAATAAGACGTCAATTATCATCAACAACATATGGGAAATCATTAATAATGCAGCTAGGGCAGTGCTTCCATCCACTGTTAATAAATCGACTGATTCAGTCAATACAAGACATTTTAAAGTTATAAACTTCAATGGTGGTTATGTGTGTAAATTAGGAATTTGTTCACTATATGTATTGAACTATTATATATTTAATTATATATTTAATTATATCAATTACATACACATAACTGGCATTTATATTTCCTTTAATTATTCCTTATTTTTATTAAAATACGTTTATTTCGGTTGTTTTCATTTTTTAACAATATTACCATTGTTTGGTAAACAGGAATTTTCCCAAATATGTGATTTTGTAAATTAATTATTTTTAGCAGCACTTTTAGATTAACTGTGAAACACTTTCTGAAATGGAGTCATAGAAAATTGCGAAAGGACAATTTTGTAAAAAAGTTATTATCGCTGGTCTCAGTGTATATCTTCCATTATTACATAACACAGAGGGATTTAAATTGTCTTTCTTAAATAATTGTTTCAGTATACTTTTATTGCTTTAAGTAACTTAAACAAGAAGTCAAAGTAACAAAGTCATTTAAGTATCAAAGAAAAACAAAAACCTTTCCAAATCTGCCCACTCTTTAATTGTTAAGATAGGAAAATTTTTTGTCCGCTTGCCAAATATCAGTTCAAGATCTCAGATCTCGGATTAACTTTATCTCATCTCTTGATCTCTTTCCCGAGACAGCATAGGCTTTTTCCTGCAATGTTTAAGTTTGTGTACGTGACCATGTGTTTTCAGTCAAATTGGCGTATTGCAACGAAAACCGTTATGTGTATTCGTCTGTCGGAAATTGTGTACATGATTTCGTTAAGTATCAACTAGGAATTCCAATCTCCTTGGTTTATTAAAGGTGAATCACGTTAAATGTGTCGAATGGGAATAAAAAGGAAGTCAAAGTAAACCAAACAAAAATAAGAGTAAAAAGGTTATTTAAGGACATCAGCGGACTAAGATTATGAAATTAGTGTTTGTTTTGCGAGCAGATATGAAGAGATTAATAATTTTCGGGTTAAAACTATTCTTTAGTCGCTGACTTAAATAAGGATCTCTGTACCATAAAATAAACTGCATATTTAATTAGTAATCGGTAATCTGAAATCAGCACAGTCAGGCGTATATATATATATATATATATATATATATATATATATATATATATATATATATATATATATTAAGTAATTTTCACGTACAACAAAATCGTAGGATAACTTTCAGATGAAAATAGTTTTTAATCAATGAAACGGATAAAAAAAAGGAAATTGCTTAAATGTTCCTTAAGACCTTATCGACCGAGCCTCTAAGAGGAAACGACAGAATGATAAATTAAAAACTAAGAAAATCAAATGAAATATGAGGGGAAAATTGTTTAAGTTGGAGAAACGATTGAGAAAAAAAACAAAACAAAAAAAACGTAAATCTCTCAACGTTATGGTGGATTTGAACTATTAAAGATATTGATCTATGCTTAAAAATGTTTTGTCTACACAGGCTAGGTCGATAATTGTTAATAACTAACCCCTCAATAATATTGAGATGGTAGTTCGACCTGGCACTGTGTAAAACAGTAAACCACCCATCGGAATACTTGTCAAAAAAAACTATTTGTCCTAACCAGGTTATTACCGATGGTTGATTCTTGGGCTTGAAAGTACCCGGATGATTACGAAATCTTGTGTATATTCTTATATGTGGGATGTCTTGCTAACGTAGTCAGCTCAACACTGGCACAGGAAATTATAAACAAGATAATTCTTTTGAATGACGCCATTACGAAAAGAAGAGAAAAAGATTAATGTCGTGTAAACTACTCTCAACCACGTTGAGTAGAAGAAGAAATGTCAAGGCCGTCAGAACCTAACAATAGGTTTTGACGGTCATCTATATATATATATATATATATATATATATATATATATATATATATATATATATATATATATATATATGGGAAGAGAAGGATGAAGGTAATCCGACGTGATGGTAAAATGAAAAAGGAAAACCAAAAACTGGATGTTTTTTTATGTGTACATCAACGTTTCGTCTTTATTTATAAGACTTCATCAGGATGATGATATAGGGAAAAGATATCATGCAAGCACGGATACATGTAGGGTAGACATGTTGGGAAGAAAAATAAAATAAAATGAAAAATAATGGCAGCGTCTAGCTGGACGTCCGTACTTGTTAGAGAATGAAAAATGAGTGGGAGAAAAAAGGGGAAGGGTGGAGGGAGCAAGGACTACTGTGGCTGGCGATGAGAGAAAGAGGTGGGGGATGAGCAGGGGTAAAATGGATGGCAGAGAGAGATTGGAGGAAGAGGGGGAGGGGGTGTTTGACCAGATGGCTGTGGTCGAGATTGAAGGGGAAGAGTGAGTTGGAATGTTTGTGTGTGTGGGGTGTGTGCAGGGAAATTGGGATGGGTAGAGAGGGAGGGGGGGGGCTGTGATTTTGGTGGATGGGCGAAAGTTATAGTCTTAGAGAGCGTTTGAAGAAAATGAGGGAATTTAAGAAAAGGTATGGGACAAAATGGATGAGAGGGGGAAGAGGGAGGATTTGTCGTGATAGGGTATGAAATATTTGAAATATTTGGAAAATGATAGCAATGAGTCCAACAATAAACTAGAATTTAAGGTACACCGCAAAAACACTCACAAAAATGACTACATACATTTCTACTCCCACCATCATAGCAAGATCAAAACAGGTATAATTATAGGCTTCTTCCTACGCGCCCTTAGAATATGTAGCCCCCCACACATAGATGAAGAAATAAAATACATTTTTAATTCCCTAAAAACATTGCAATACCCCACACATTTCATATTAAATGCCAAGAAAAAAGCCTTCCAAATATTCTCCAGAAACACCACACAAAAAAATCAAACCCCTAACACCTCTCTCATAGACAGACCCCTTCTCCTACCCACGCATTCCAATAACACATCCATATGCAACACGCTCAACAAACTAGGCATTCCAATAGTACAAACCACTTCTCAATCCATAAAACAAACTTTAAACACATCCAGACATTTCCAAAAAACACCCACATCCCATGCCGGCTTATACACTGTCCCTTGCAATGATTGCCATCAATTCTACGTGGGAGAAACACAACGTGAATTAAAGAAACGATTAAATGAACATAAAAGGGATATAAAAAACAACAACCCTCTTAGTGCACTTTTCTCCCATGCTCTAGAATATGGTCATGCATTCAAATTTGAACAAGCCAAAATCACTAAACACATCCACAACAAATCTCGGCGAAGATTATTGGAAACTGCACTCATCACATCCTCCACTACTATCAAGCAGCGAAATGGTTTCTTTAACCTATCACCCTTAATAAGCAAGATCATCCTCACAGAACAAAGTCTTTTGCCTGATCATGGCTAACTTTTATTTTCATCTCTAACCTTATGACACTCTTCCATTCACCCACACCCTTCCCTTTTCTCCCTGAATCTTCTCTTATTTTTTCCTCATTTTTTCCCTCACATTTTTAATACTACAGTCCAAATAAACTTTCTCATGTTCCAAATATTTCAAATATATTCCTCACCCACCCTTTCAATCACCCCCCTCCCCCACCCACTCCAATCCCTCACTCATTGCTATCATTTTCCAAATATTTCAAATATTTCACACCCTATCACGACAAATCCTCCCTCTTCCCCCTCTCATCCATTTTGTCCCATACCTCTTCTTAAATTCCCTCATTTTCTTCAAACGCTCTCTAAGACTATAACTTTCGCCCATCCACCAAAATCACAGCCCCCCCCCTCCCTCTCTACCCATCCCCATTTCCCTGCACACACCCCACACACACAAACATTCCAACTCACTCTTCCCCTTCAATCTCGACCACAGCCATCTGGTCAAACACCCCCTCCCCCTCTTCCTCCAATCTCTCTCTGCCATCCATTTTACCCCTGCTCATCCCCCACCTCTTTCTCTCATCGCCAGCCACAGTAGTCCTTGCTCCCTCCACCCTTCCCCTTTTTTTCTCCCACTCATTTTTCATTCTCTAACAAGTACGGACGTCCAGCTAGACGCTGCCATTATTTTTCATTTTATTTTATTTTTCTTCCCAACATGTCTACCCTACATGTATCCGTGCTTGCATGATATCTTTTCCCTATATCATCATCCTGATGAAGTCTTATAAATAAAGACGAAACGTTGATGTACACATAAAAAAACATCCAGTTTTTGGTTTTCCTTTTTCATTTTACCATATATATATATATATAACTATGCGCAATATAGAACACGCCCCTTGCAATGTATTCTCTAAATTCGCATAACACATGAAACAGATTCGGAACCAAATAACTTGTTATTTGTAGCATTGACACCCTAAGCCGGTTCAGTCGACCATATCTGACACAAAATAAATATGGCTGACGTAAGAGACTACTCTACCACATACATGATGTCTTAAACCTCCTCATATTATGAATAAACTAAAGGTTCTATCTATTGTCAAATTCTGTATTAGTAAATATCTCTAATATAGATATACTTTTAATTCATATCGTATTCTTTAAAAAAAGCTTCTTAGTTTTCATCCATTTTACAATATTTTGTATATGATTATCATTATTTGATGCGATATCAATCATGTTTAAGTTAATTAGTGCTGATGCCTATTGTAAACAATTCCCTTTATAGAATAAATAAAATACAAGTTGATATTTTACTCAAAATTGAGAAGACGTATGGGTTTATACGTTTCCTAACAGTCGGTTTAGCAGAGACATGTCAACAATATATCTGCGAAGATTTGAAATCGACAAAAACGAGCCAAAAGTCCACGAATTGATACATACAGAAAATCAGATAGATTAATGAATAAATACTCGAAAATTAAGTAAATACCAATAAGTTAAGTTCTCGGTGTTTCTTAAATATTTGTTACTTTTAAGTAATTGTCCGAGCTCTGAGTGATAGTGCAGACTACACAAGGCCACGTTATTTCTCATAATTTCTAATACAATGATACACATTTGTCTCAGTTTCAAAATCTATATGTATTAATAGTTAATAATTTCGGTGTAACACTACTTCAGATAATTCTATATGTATAATCTAGCGAACTCAATCATAGACATCAGCTTAGAGAAGTATTAGTATTACTTGTAATTTTTACAAGACAACGGTAATCTCGGACTTTTCTCAATTGCGTATTGTCGAATCTTTATGTAGAACTCAGACTGACATAAGCAATTCCCGAGTAAGACACCTGCCACTATAAGAACGTCGAAACTTACATCAACCGAAACGTTGTAAGTAGAACATTCAATATGAGATCAGCAATCAAAATAATGCAAATAATACACACACGTATATGTCTATAGTCATCCACACACAACTCTTTCGCGTTTTACGGTTCATCGCCGTGGCTAGACTTAGGAGGCTTTTAATATAAGATTGCAATATTTGATTGTCATGTAGTACGATTTTTGAGACCTCTATATTAAAAAATAAAAAATAATGCGTTTGACAAACCGTTTGGAAACCGTACTTTCGACTTGCTATAATTATAAAAGTAATTAAAAAACATTATGATAAATTGGTATCATAAATTTGATAGCTTTGACGTGTTTTTATTAGTGTTTCCATTTAATAACAGAAATAATTTGTTTTCTTACTTTCCACCCAATATTACTCTTTGCTTTTTATTTTTTTTCAGTGGGGTTATATTGTTGATGACGTAATATAGAGTACTCATATCTTATCATCGATGTAAACACCTTAAGTACGTACTTATTCTTTTGCCAGAAAAGCTCATATGTTTTTTAATAGTTTGCCTCTTTTTAAATATTTTATCGCTAGTGGTTGCCAATCTTATTTCTAATGATTCCCGTGTGTAAAGTTCAACATACATTCTGCGAGCACAATCGAACACAAAATCCAATTCTTAATTCTAACTTCAAAACTTCAAAGGAATTATGTGAAAGTTCGATAGATAACAACAAAAATTCATTAAATCAAGTATTGTTTAACAAACTAAACGATGATGGTCAAACTTAATAGCACAAAAAACAGATGTGCGTCTTAATGAGTGCATAGAAATAGTGAACAGCTCAACTAAAAAGAGACTCATCCTTCTATTCTATAGTTTTTTCAATTCCACGTGTAGTTAGCCATGTCTGTTCTTCTTTACGAGTTAAATGTATATTTCCTCATTTAAGCATATGATTTTACCTTAATTAAATTGTTATATTCGATTAAGTTTGATAACTTAACTTCTCGTAAAAACGTAATTTATTTGACTCAGCAAGTCAGAATCTGCTGTATCTGCCTGATTCAGTTTGTTTGCGTTTGTTTACTCCACAGAAAGAAATACACGTGACGCTTTCCAACGCCCCTAGTAGAAATGATACTATGGATCTCACAATAAACGAACAAGAATACTCCTGTATCTTGAACCCACGCCTCTAGTAAATATATAGCTCGTCTCATTGGAAATAACATTACAAAAGTGTCATTTTTAACTCGATTTGAATCCAGATCTCAAACGTTGTAACGAATGAAGGGCTTCTTTACTTAGAACACCAACCTTAGAACATCTTATTTTAAATTCCTCTGATGCCATACGCTTTAGTAAAATATGTAGTCAACTCCACTAAGTGGAAGATCCAATGTTGTTTTTTTCTATGAGAACGAACTCTGTATATTTACGCGTAAGACTGCAATACATATTATAGTTTATTGTTCGATGATAACCAAGTTATGCAGAAGTAATTATATACTTGCAAAGAATATCTCATACCAACACGTATCAGCTTGGCTGTGTTTAAACACTTGGTCGGAGTAAATCTTATGGACTTGTCTTTTCTATACAAAAAGTATCATGAGAAAAATAAGTCGGAAAATAAAAAAAATTGAAACATATACAATACATTTGGCTGGGGGCACTGACAAATGCAACCAAAGTTATCTCAGAAAAGAATATTACTTTGAGTATATTGAAAATCATCATCAGTAATAAATTTTCTAAACATGCGCTAAAGAACAGCATATTACGAAAACATCTTTATGTTAAATATATAGTTTAGTTATGCTCCTGATTTTTTTCGATGAGGGTTAATAATTCGTAGAATTTGGAATATTCGCACT